>CM023483.1:62471612-62845209 GCA_013339685.2 Hyalomma asiaticum
CCGCTCTACCGGATCACCATGTTTGCAGAAAATCGTCAAAACCGTTTCAGGGTCCCTTTAAGTGCTTCGGGCAGGCTGGCCGATATTCCGATCGTGGACCTAACGCCGGTTTAGATATAGACCAAGGCACTTTAGCCGCGCTCATCGAACTTCAATGACACAGTCGCCCGCTATCCGTCGACCCTCTTCCTGACATTTTTCTTCGTATGATCGCGCCTTTCTGATAGGATAAGTGCGCGTTCCTTTCCCATGCACACTCCGGCATCCTTCTCGCCTTTTAGCAATCCCTTAAGTTTTGTTGTTATTTTCTTGCTGCCTGACTCCAGCACTTTGTGGCGCAGCATTGCACGATCCTACCGAGCAGTTTTGAATTGACTGAAGCTCGTCAACCGTTGTCAAAAATATATGCCTTGTTTTTGCGAGGTTTGTCGATGACGTGTCCTTGTATGTGTCGATTGCTTTATCACTTATTCGTCCGCTCATACGCATCATGTCAGCACATCGACGCGACAGCCGCAGCTTAACGTCCCTTTGTATTAGGGCGGAAGCAGTCGTTATAGCTTCATCGTACGTGGGTAATTATTTAGTGTATTAACAGGCCTCGTCAGCAAGCCTGTCTCCTGCAGTTCCTAGCAAGCAGAAATTGTGCCGCGTCCATGAAGCAGTTGGCACTGTGGGAGCTTATTTATTCCTATCAATATGCATCTAACAACTGAACTTGCAAAACAATGCTGCAAGCATGCGCAGTGGAAAAAATGAACAGGTGCATGCACGGAGTGATTGACGTCTCAGACTGCCGGGCGAATGTCGCCTGTAGAGAACACCTGAACGGACAGAACGAAACTGAACAGGTTGCATCTTCCTTGCCTGTCGGATCCTCTTCAAAGGACAACAGAACTTGTATTTATAATAGGCCGTAAGAACGGTGAAGTTAGGTGACAACTCTGTATTTTAGGAAACCGGCGAACGTTGGTTATCCATATCGATCGCTTCGTCACTTTCTATGTGACCTTGTAGGTATCGCCTAAGAGATTCGAAGGCGAAAGGCTCTATGGCACCTTTTGCACACCTTAATCCTCCTTGGTCCCACTTAGTATCCGCCTGAATCCACTTTATTTCGCCTTAATCCATCTCAATCTATCTTAATACAAGCAAGGTCTTACGTTCGACTCCTATCAGGGTCTTGGGTTCGAGTCCTAGACGGCTGTGGGTGCGAGATCTGTAGGTTGGTTGACCCATCTACAATCGCCGATCAATCATTGATCAACTTTGGTAACAATTAATCATCTCTTATACAGGGCTGGAAGCTTTGGTTCGTGTCTGCACTTTCTTGGGTCACGTGTTCTTTCCCGTGCCACATCTGTATCGTTCGTGTTGACGCCGAGGTCGTTCATGACATCTTCCAATGGGACGTGTAAGGTTTTCACCGTAATTAGTTTATTAGCGTGTGCTCGTGGGCGAAAAAAAAAGTGGGCTGACAGGTGTACTGCCTCTCCTCTTGGCAGATCGAGCCTGTCGCCGAGCGGATGCTCCGAGAGAAGCAAGGAGGTGGGCGGGGGATGCTCCAAACACGGCTCGTCTCTGCCGCCGCCTGCCTCTTCTCGTGACAGGCGACGCGCGTTCGAGCACCGTGTTTGTCGAGCGACTGCTCTTGCGTGTGTATATGCGTATGTGCGTTTACTGTGTGCGCCCATGCTGCTGCGACGTGAGTTTGTGGATGCGCCTTGGCAGCTGGCTTCGAGGAGTTTCAGCGCCCGAAAGCGCTCTGGCAACCGTTTCTGTTCGTCTTACCTCCCCTGTCTTTGTTTGAAATACTCCACGTGTCTGGTTTGATAAAGACGTTGCGGTCCGCGGCAGCGTCGCGTCCTTTTGTCGGAGCAACCACTTCGTCCTCTTGTTACTTGTCACAGAGAACAACGAACGTGAATCAGTTTATTCGATTTGATTTATTGAGGCGTGGTTGGTAGGGCACGCGGCGACCGTCGACGCCGATACAAATGACCTCCGCGGGACGCATCCTTGGCTTGTCCCTAGACATCTCTACAGGACGTAGAGTGCTGGTCCTCGTGCGTTTCCACCTGGAATTTAGTGAGCGTCTGTGAGCAGCACACTTCGTATTGCGACAGATGCGTTTTGCTTGTTGACGATTCTATAAGAACACGTAAGGTATATTTGCCCTGCACTCAAAGGCATGCGAGTTTTCGTGCACTGCTGTGTCGACTTGTGTCAACCTACCGTTGCCGTAGTGCAAATGCTTCCGTATGCGGCAGATTAGCGCACATGTACTGTACGGGCTGATATGGAACTTGGCGTCGCTAAGTTTCTGGCGTGTGCTCGTGGGGGATTTGAGGGTGATTGAGGCCCCGCCACGGTGGTCTAGTGGTCATTGCACTCTGCTGCTGATCCGAAGGTCGCGCGATCGAATCCCGGCAGCGGCGGCTGCATTTCGTTGGAGGCGAAATGTTGAGGCCCGCGTGCTGTGCGATGTCAGCGTACGTTAAAGAACCCCGGGTGGTCGAAATTTCCGGAGCCCTCCACTATGGCGTCTCTCACAATCATAGCGTGGTTTTGAGCGTTAGACCCCAAAAATCAATCAGTCAGTGGGGGTGATCGAAATGAAGCCATGGAGAATGTTTGAACTAAGGGCCTTGTACTCGTCAGACATCCGATCCTTAATTCGCCAACCGCCGTTGATTGCTTCTATAACAACGCCTGTTTCACAGCCGATGGCGCGGCCAGAAGAGGTATAGCTTTTGACGCGTCTTGAGCTCTCTCCGTGCGTCTGATGGCTTGCCTCGAGACTTCGCAATAACGATGCACACGGCGCGTTTATAGCGCTCCATGCGTTTGTACGTATAGGCCTGCAACCTGTACATCGACTGTGCGAGCACACACTAAATGGTATAAATACACGCGTCGTCAGGATGGCTGCTTGGCGAATTGCCATCGCGTATGCGCCAGTTGAAAAGAGAAAGCCGGGAAATCCGGTGGCTTCAGAGCTGTCCGCTGCGCAGCGATCGTGAACGGCAAATAAACGGTGGAGCGGAAGTGGATTGGGATGAGGGAGGGAAGGAGAAGCGGGGTTATATGCACTGGTCAAGGACAGTGCGATCCCTGCGGCCTCTCTTATATATAATGATGTCGTGCGTGCAGGCACCTCCACTCTGACGAACTCCGTGAACGCCTTTGTATATTGTTCTGTTGAAGCTCAGTAATGACAAGGCAGATGCCCGTGGAAACAGCATGTAGTATCTTTCCTTCCACGTGACCTATCGATTTGTGTACAGGACTTGAATTTTGTACCGCTTCTGTCTTATGGAGGTGGCGCTTCGCTGTAACGACCTTATTGCTGAGATAACAAGCTTTACGTTTCACGTATGTCAGTGTATATATTGTTGGGAATGAGATCTTTTTTTTTTTTTTCCTTTTGTGGCAATGCTTTCAGATCAATAATTAACCTGCGCTTCCGCTTAGCGATGATGACTGCAGTCTTTTCGCGTACAGCGCAATGCTTACTTTATTACTCTAATTATGATTACCTACTTGAACATGCACAAGGCGTCATGCTATACTTTCGACTTTGTTACACTGGCGCTGCCGGTTCCTTGAACAGCTATAGGTACGGAGAGGCGAGAAATTAAAAAAAGGAAAGTGTTCTAGATGTCATGAAACCCTGGCTGCTCTATGCAATATGCTTGATATGCTAGACTACGCTCAACAGCTGCGTATCTGTTCTGTGTATTTGTCCGCACCTCCGGGCGGAAGTGAAGCGAGGTCAACCGTATGATCGGAACCCGGATATATCGAACCCGCATGTAACGAAATGTTCTGTACTATATGGAACAGCTGTAAAATCCTCCTGAAAATTTCTGTATAAAAATTGTATTTAATATATCTAATCACCTCTGTCGATCTCTTTTGTGATCCCCTTCAGATTCGATTGTCAGAGTTCGAGTTCTACATATATAAGCGCAGGTCTGTAATGCACCCTTCGACAAGCACCGAGGCCTGCATGTGTTGGTGGCGTCCTTCGAAGGTCAGCTCTATGTAGAACTTAGCGCGGAGCTTCTCTTGCGAAGCTTCCATAGTGAACCGCATATAGCGCATTCCGAGGGCCTGCCTCGTTCTGGCACTCTTCCCCCGAAACAGGTCTCGATCCATCATTTTAAATATTCCGATCTCCGCGTCGCGGCGCTGCGGCCACGGGCGTCTCGGCGGGCGCAGTTCTCGGCCCTTCCCGCTGTCGCTTCGTGTTACGAGGCGGCGGCCAGCTGGCGCCGGCCTCTTCTGTGTGCGCGGCGTCGTTGGGGCGATAGCGCCAACATCGCGTAATGAGGGCTTCGGGAGCGGCTTTTCCGACGAGGGGGTCTTTCGTTGCTGCTGGGCTGCTTGTACGCTCTCCTGTTGCTCTCGCCGCTGCTTCGCTGGCCGGTCGTATCTGCGCGCGCCACTTGGGCGATCCACTGGAACGATGAGGGCCCAGCAGCAGTGCGGGCAGGACCAGTTTTTAGGGGCCGCATTCGCTTTTGCCCCGCCGAAGGAACGGCGCCCCGTTGCTTCAAGAGTGACCCTGCTGGCAGCGCTTATCCACTTCTGCCATTTGTAATCTCGCTTCTTTCTTCGGTTTCGGTTGAACTGGTAGTACGGTGTACTTAAGAAAGCGAAAGCCCCAACCTCCCCCATTTTGTGGATGTGGGCTACATACTATAGACGCTCGAGTTTAACCAAAGCTGAGGCCGTATGGAAGTACGAAGGGCGTGCTTGCGAGGAAGTCATTGGTGGCTAAGTCCGCCGCGATTCGAAACGTCGGCTGCACCGTGAAATGGTAGGTCTCAACGCTTCGTGCGTCGTTGGTTTGCGCGCGCAGGCGACCCGGAGTGCGGTTGAGCGATCGCCCCCGGTTCACGCACGCTCTATAGTGACAGCGCGGCGCTGCGCGGCGCCGCGGCAGGTGTGGGGAGTTCGCGCACTTTGTTTCTCGAGGCCGTTGCCTCCTTCCTCTCTCGTTTCGTGGATCTTAGCTTCGTAACGTCGACATCTCTCTCCCTCTTTCCTTTTCCTCGCGTTATTCGTTTGCATACTTTCTGCTTCCTCCGAAGAAGTGAGGAGAAAAAAAGAAAAGCTATTTCGGTGTCTGCGTATACTGAACGAAATGGAAGGATAAAAAAAAAATATATCTGATAAGATTTGCGCGTACGGGCCGACGTTCATGTGGAACGATTAGAAGCTGCCTGTCGTGCCGATACACGGGAAAATTTATTTATGAGGGCCAAGAACTTTTCCTGCATATTACTTATATCAGCTTTTCAGTGAAGCCTATCGCGTTTCGTATACCCTGTCATTTGTCATGTCACTTTGTTCTTTCGTTCACTTCTTATGAATTGCGATTTTCGTTTACCCTGCTTTCGTGAAACATTCAAATCGCGCCCTACTTCCGATGGCAGTTTCACCGACCTGCTTATGTCTCCCTTTCCTTTTCTTTTTTTTTCTGCATATGAATTATATATCCGGCTAGCTGAACAAGATATTGCATGGTATCGTAGACGGAGGAGTGAAGGGTGCAGCAAGGGCTGCGTGACACTGAATGCTCTTGCTAATCACTGCCTCGGCGGCGTCTCGGTTACGAAAGGGAAACTGCACTGCCACCCGGTTTTCGCTTTCGTGGCCTTTATATACGCCTCCCTGCCGCCGCGGAACTGATTCGCAATGGTCTTGTCCATTGTTGTTCGATTTGTTGATTAAATTCGCCCTCGATCTGCCAGTCGCTAGTCTCCATCGTTACGCCCGGGATAAGGTGTTTATCCCAGGTTCAATCTCCGTATCAGGACCAATCTTTCGGCAACTATAGGAAGCCTTTATTTCTGTGCCCCACCACGGTGTTCTAGTGGCTATGGCACTCGGCTGCAGGTCCGAGGGTCGCGGGATCGAAACCCGGCCGTGGCGGCTGCATTTCGATGGAGGCGAAATGTTGAGGCCCGTGTACTTTGCGATGTCAGTGCATGCATGTTAAACTAACCCCGGGTGGTCAAAATTTCCGGAGCCCTCCACTACGGCGTCTCTCATAATCATATCGGGGTTTTGGGACGTTAAACCCCAAAAATCAGTCAATCAAATTTCTGTGAAATCTGTATGCACTTAATCCTTGTAGACTTGTGCTACGCACGGCAGTGTCGATTTTCAGTTTGCACCCGAAGCAAATTCCGACGTCACTCGACGACGCGAGATTGTGGTCACTGTGGAATGCGCGGTGTATGTATATGCGCAGTCGCCCTTTAATTCTTGCTCTCTGCGCGCGCGCCCAATTATAACTCGTGCCTCGCGAGTGTGAGGTCCGCATATCTCTGTTCGGCTCGATCGTGTTCGCTCGCCAGGTTTCTTGGCGTCCGTTCAGGGCTGCATTCGAGCTCTCGCCCACTCGATCACTATGCGTCCAACGCAGAGACCACGCGCGAGCGGCGTGATTCCGAGGGAGGAGTCCGCGGGGAGAGGACGTGCTTAGCACAGCTGATGGGGTGTACGGACGACGTGATGTTTTTCCCTGTTCGCTGAAGGCGGGGAGGGATGGTTTCTTTCTTCTTTTCTTTTTTATGTTGTGACATTATAGTGTCCGTGACCTCTGGTCGCCTATAAACGGGTGCACTGTGCGTAGAATAACTGAGGAGTTGTGTTAGCTCATGATACATTTGCCCGCTTAAAGAAAAAAAAAATTAATGACGTCTCCGTAATTGAATAGCAACGAGAACGTTGCTTTTAACTTGTCATAACAGCAGACAATAGGAACGCACAGCTGACATTTGCCAGTGGTCAGGCGACGTATTGGCAAATCAGCGCTGGTATTGCATGTGTCAGTGAATGCGGCTGTTGAAGACGGTCATATATACATTAGGTGAGTACGTGGGAGAGGTTCGGTAAGAAATTGCTTGCAATGGAAACATAAAACAAAAGCCACACTTACACTGCCTTATGAGGCTTGCCAGAGCCGAAGAATTCGGCACAGGCAGTTTCCTCGCTGACACTGCTTCACGTGACTTCTGTTCTTCACAGTGCTTGGAATGTGCGAGATCTTTTTTAAGCTTTCGCTCTGGTTGACCGTGACAGAATAGGTTTTAAGGGCGTCTCGTGGGTCTTAAATTCTCGCTGCCGCAGAAGGTACGCTTTAATTAAAAGAACGAACTGGACTAAACTTATCAAGTTTCGATAACGTTTATAATACGCTACCGTATTACCGCTACCGCAATACGATAGTTCATCATAATTGTATGCTTTTACATGCGCTCTTCGGCCTTCGTTTCCTGTTCGACGTAGTCAAGATCTTTGCCATGAGAGTAACGAAGGTGGCGTTTTGAAAGAACTGTTAGAAGACCAAACAAATTGTGTGTGTGTGTGTGTGTGTGTGTGTGTGGTGTGTGTGTGCGCGCGCACACACGCACAACTTCCCTGTGAATTCCGCAGATTGTCGCTAAATTGCCTGTCGACATTGCACACATCCTAAACCTGTTTTCTCTTTAATCCATTTTCCCGCTGATATTAAAAGAACTTTCATAAAAATGACGTGTTACGTACCCTGTCGACCGCTACAGACACAACGATTATACTTGGTGATTTTTACATGTTTCTCATGTGCACATAAAGACAATATATATATATAATCGGCTGTATAAATAAGAGGTATAGGCGATGGCTACTCGAAGCACATCTTCCCTGTTTACGGCGTCATATAAGTGGTGAGAATATGAAAGAAGGAGCGCAAAGGCATATTTAGGTTTCACGCGGATGCAGTTTCGGTGTCGCGGATGCAGTGAATGAAGACTGAGCTGCAGGGACTACGGGATTGATGGCCGCCGGGTGGACAATCGATTCAGCCACCGCCGATACTTGCATGATGCGTGACGTCACGAGACCCCGATATGGGTGAACCAAAAGCACTGCGACGTCCACCCAGTGGTTATGATGGTGGCCATCTGGGAACATACATCTTGTGCGCGAAACAATTTATTCCGCAAGCGTGCTTGTGGAATACAACATATAGGGGATGCAAACCTGAAATGCCACGTCTAAATAATAATAATAATAATAAAAAAACAGTCACGTTCTGCGCGTATATTCCGGCAGGGTGGAACGCTCTGTCTTCTTAAAGATAAAACCTTGCCTGAAACTTCATAAACGCGCTTGGTCCGGAGCATCTGCGTCGTCGTAAGATCGCTGTGCAGCGCGCCAAAGGGCGCTGGGGCACAAAGTAAAGATAACGCTCGCTCGGTTGACTGTCTTTGCGCAGATGTTCCCACTGCAATAATACTAAACTGTTTTACTTTAACGCTGACGTAGTTGTTGCACATTGAGCAATTGTATCGTGTCTCTGGTAGTGGGTAAATAGCCTGACAGCTATTTTAGCGCCCGAGCGATACCGTATCCGGTGTTTAACTGTATGCGAGTGCTTTCGCGCGCGCAAGAAAAAAAAAAGAAGAAAAATAAAGGCGCTGAAGTTTACGGCAGCGGTTGCGTTGCAACTTCCAAGCATCAACTTTATTATGACTCGATAGAACTGCGCTCGCGTTCCGATAAATTCCGCAACATTATATAATGTAACGTCACCTGCGTTTTCGACTATCAACAGGGTTCGTAGGCAGAATACGAAGCTTGCGCGTTGCTGCTCTATTGTGCTTCTGACTGCGCGGATAAAATAACTGAAAAATAAAAGAAATCGCGTCGCCGAAAAATGCTTGCCGTCCTTCGATGCATCTCGACAAACGCATGTGATATGCGGGTTCGTTTGTCTGGCGAGGACGAATTCAAAGGAGCAGTGGGGGTTGGTGATTTGAACCATCTGAACGTGCTGGGAAAGGCCATTCAGGACGGGCCTGCAGCGCCCGGCGTACGGAGGCAAGCGCGCTCTTGTCCTTGCCGCAGCTCCGCCGGCTGCTGCCTCCGCGGTGGATCCTGTTTGGGACGAGAAAGGGGGATGCGAACCCCCCTTCCTTCCTCTCCGCGAGCTCCGGGGTGGTGTGCGGAGGTGGGGTGCATCGAGGGGGCGAGTGCGAACGCCATCAGACCCTAAGAAGGAAGGCGAGGAGGTGCCCGAGGCGGCCTGCTGCAAGGCTCCGCTTGGTCCGTATTTATATTTCATCTGACCCTCCTCTCCGAACCACTTTCCATCGCCACTTTGTGCGTGTAGTGTAGGGCCCGCCAGCGGGCCTCGCCGTTGGTGTGTTCGTATGTGCGCGCGCCTTTGGGGGGGGGCCAGACTCGACAGCAGTTGGTGGTTGCTCCTCGGCCGATGCCTGGCCCGCTGCCTGGCTTCTTCGATTCTGTCTCGCGGCGTCCATGCCTTTCGTGACGTGAAGTTGCGTGTCTCTTCCGCTTCAACATCGTCTCGGCCGTCTTCATCCTCTTCGTTTGCTTGACCTATCCGCTGTGCTACCGCTGCGCGGGAAGACACGCGAGGCGCCCTTTTGTGAACTCGGCGTCGCAGCTGTCGCCACAGTGCTCGCGCGCGGGTGTTTGAGTGAGTGTGTTTACGTGCAGCACTCTTTGTTTTGCGGTGAGAGAGAGAGCTGTCGTTCCCCCAAGTCACCGGCTGCGAGTTACAGGCGGCAGCAACGAGTCCTCTGCGTCTGTTTCAACGAAGGAGAAAGACGTCGCGGGATTTCTCGTGCTCGCCTCTCGTGCCCAGTGGATCTCGCGCTGTTTTCGCGCCGCTGTGCGATAGTGGCTGGTCGGTGCCTCGACGCTGCGGGTCCGTCGGCTTCGAAAGAGCGGCTGCCAGCGCTTTCGACGACCTGCGTGCGTGATTGCGGATACCGGTCGTCTGTCCTGCAGCCCTTCGGATGCTTACCACCCGGCCGCCGCCTCTCGTTTCATGCCGTTGTGTTGGAGCGCGTGTAAGCGGCGGCAGCCTCCGCCGCCTCTCTAAATGATGAAGGGCGAGTCCCGGAAGGTTGCCGCGCCACCGGCCGTGGGAGACATCGTCGCTCTGGACGTATACCTTGCTACTCGGGGTCGACGCCTTTGCATCTGCCTCCGCTGCAACTCGACGTGGCCGTCTCCCGTGCACGAGGTCTGAGCCGCAGCTGACGCGCCATGTCTTCGTGGCGCAAGAAGATGCGCGTCAAATGGAACCGCAATTTGGACGGCGGTCCGTCGCCGAGCAACGCCGTCGGCGGCGAGGAGCCGCCACAGCTGGGCCTCTTCGAGCGCCGGGGATCGCTGCGCAAGCCGTCGGCAGCGGACGCCGCCAAGGAAGAGCCCTTCAAGAGGAGCTGGTCGTTCCGCATCGGTGGTAGCGGCAGCTCTAAAAGCAAGGATGCACCTCCCGGCGGCAACGACAAGTCTGCTTTCCTGCGGATGTTCCGTTTCGGCAAAGACAAAAAGAAAGGCGGCCACCAGGAACCCGGCAGGAGGACGCATGTCGGACGCCGCGGTGACCGAGGCGGCGCGCAAGGAGGAACTGTCGCAGTGGTCCTCCGTGCCCCTGGACGTGAGCGAATCGCCGGAGGCGAAGCGCCGCCAGGAGGCCGCGCTCGTCCTGCGGGCTCACACGCTGCCACGCTCTCTGGAGGCTGCCCCCGGCGGCAGCGAATGTCCAGACGACGCCGGTGGCGACGCCAACACGATCTGGGGCCTCATTTACTGCGACCCCAAGGCGGAGGTCAACGGCGACCACATTAGACTGCCCCGCACCAAGTCCCCGAGGAGCCACGAGTCCCGTAGCGGCAAGGTCTTCTCCGACGCGGTGCTCCCACATTTCTTGTCTCCCGGTCAAGACCTCTGCTGTGGTGAGCCAGAGCAAGAGGATGAGAAGCGAGCACTCAAGAAGCTGCTGTTGAACGGAACGTGCCTTGCGGCGGATGTGCTGAACGAGAACGCGGATAGCAGTCGCCCCGTCGCCAACGGTACCGTCCTGTCCGACGGGCAAGAAGCAGCGTCCGCTGATAGTGGCCCGCCATCGGGCGATAGCGTTCAGGCGGACTCTGGTGTGGCGAGCGGCGCTGAAAGCACTAACGAAAGCAAGTTCCTCGTCGCCCATTCGGACAGTGAACGTGAAGAAGTGCCAAACCCAGCTAGCGAACTATGCGGACACGAAATCTCACTCTCAGAACAAAACGATGGACCTGCTTCTAACGTCACCTTTGTTGTCGAAGTCAACGAGTGCTACCAGGATGACTGCGACCAGACCGAACCGGTGCCCTGCACCGACGATATTCGAGACGACAAGCAACCAGTCGCGGCTACTGAAGACTGCTCTCAAGCGGGTACAGAAAGTCGCGAAGGCGCCTCCGAGACGTGTCTACTCGGGTCCGCCAAAGACGCGAACGAACAGTCCGATAAAGAAGACGCCGCAGCGACCGATTTCGAACGAAACAATCAAAGACAAAGACACGATTCGGCGTCGACCAGTTCGAACTGCGAGGAGTGTCCCGCGCAGGACGAGTTCGAATTCGTCGCAGCTGAGCCAGCGAGGCCCGACCAGCAGCGGCGAATCAGTCGCGAGACCGTCTCTCCAGTTTCCGACGTTTCCGACGATTTCCCGGCTGACGAGAAGGCCAGCTTCATCTTCCTCAAGCCGGACCATGCTGGCGAGTCCCTCCTGTCGCCCTTGTCGACGCCCGACGACGATCTGCTTGGTGGACCGTTCGGGCATGAGCTTGCCATTGCCGGGGACGATTGCACTGTTCCTGTAGAACGCTACGAAAATGACGTCTGCAGCGACTCGGACCTGGAGTCCGAAGACCTAACGAGCCCGAGGAACGGGAAGTAATAATAGTGGACCCCCTGCCCGTCCAGGAAACCCAGGATGCTCCGGACGTGTGCGTGATCGGGAGCGACATGATCCAGTCCGTAAACTACGAAACGTTCGTGCTGGAGAACGAGGTCACGCTCGGCACGTCTGGCGCCAGTTCCGCTCAGGAAGCGGCGCAGAGCGGCGGCATCCACACCAGTGCCGCGCGGGCGGACTCTCCGCCTCCCGCCGATACGGACGTCTCGACACCGCCGCGCGACGCTGTTCAGGAGGAGGAGGTTCACGAAACAGACAAGCTGGAGGCATCCGAAGGAAGCTTCCAGGACAAGCTTCAGTACTTCAATGCCATCAGTGCCACTCCGCCAAAGGCCGTCTCCGAAAACAAACGCCCGCGCACGTCTCGGATCCCGACCGCGTCCCGGTTGCCCCGACCCTCGACCGCTGCTCGTCCGGCGAAGAAAGAATCCGGAATACCTGTTCTCACGGCGGCGCCTGTGCCAGCCAAGCGATCTCGCTTCGGAGCGAAAGTCGGGCATATACCGCAGCCGAGCAGGAATAACGGCTGCACGCTACAACAGAGACAGGTCACGTCGGCGCTGACAAGAGTGACGGCTGCCGTCGCCTCTCCGAACAGGGATTGTTCTGTCGGCTCTAAAGCGCCACTGTTTTCCGGAATCTCGAAAAACGCCAAGCATGCGCGGCACGCCGCCACGGAGAGCAACGTCGCTGCAGAGGAGGCCTCAAAAGCGCAAGAAGCCCCGGGACAGCTGAAGCGCTCGGGCACGTTCGTCCTCGAAGAGCCTGAGCAGCAGCAGCAGCAGCAACCGACGGACGCAGTGCGGTCGGCTTCTTTGCCGCGAGCGGTGGTCGCGAAGGACGCTGTCGTGCAAGAAACATCTTCAGCGGTTCCCAGGCCCAAACACTATCAGCAAACTACTTCCGGCAAGGACAAGAGCAGGGTGGACAACGTCCAGAAGCGACGCGCCGCATCTCCCGTCGTCGTGCTCGCCGTCGAGCCCGTTGCCGCTGTGGTTCGTGATGCCACCATGAAGGTGGTGGCCCCGTGTGTTTCCGCGGCCTCCGCACCGCCTTCGGTGCAAGTGCCCGTGGTCGATTCGACAGGCCGCGCCCTGCCTTCTTCCGATGGCGACAACGATGAGGATGCCGACTGCCCGTGCTGCAGTAAGTTGTGTTCGCGTGTGTGCAAACCGTCGGAGTTGTATACCGCAGCTAGTCATCCGTGAATGATCTTAAACGTATGTGGTATAGCTTGTAGCCAGGTCATCTATATGAGCGGCGCAGCGTCTCGGTTTGATGCACAAACCGTCGTTCAGCGAATGAACGGTCTGCGGCGGCGAATAATGAGGACTAGCTTGTGGCCTAATCAATGGCCTCTTTTCGCTTGCAAGCGGTGCGCAGAATTTATGCGCCCCGGCTGACACCGCTGTTAACAAACGGAAAGTAACTGCGCGGAAAAAAACTACCAGACAAGAGCGCTCGTGTCTGTGTGTGGTTATGCGGTCGTTTTTTCTCGCGCAGTTCCTTTCCATTAAGATGCACCAACTAGCCCAACAGCAAGTTCTTCTAAACAGCGCTGATGTGAGACGGATCGTAGGTTCTACGGTCGTATTTTAAACAAAACTGTGACGTGATCATGTTTCTACATCGCGGTTTTCGCACTGACGCAAGGCACGCAAACTATGGACGGGACCTGATGTCTTCGTCCTTTTTTGTGCTCATTAGTCAGTGCGAATGCATAACATGTACCTATACTGTGCGTTGTCAGTGCACGTTAAAGAACCCCAGGTGGCCTAAATTTCCGGAGCCCTCCAGTACGGCCTTTCTCTCCTCTCTATCTCTTTCACTCCCTTTCCCCCACCCCCACGGACTCTTAGCCGTACTCCCTACATTTGCTGCAGAAATTAGCGTTCTTTCTTAACCGAATTACAATCATTATCACTCATCATGTACCCATACATCTGTAGCGTGCGCCTCGTAGTGCTTACCCCGTACATGTCGCGTGGCCAGTTCGCTTGGCTCGCGTCTTCGTGTTTTCATTGTACACCACCTCGGCTCCTTGTTGTCTAGCGATCCGCGAGTGCGAGACCTGACCTCAAAAGCTGTTTGGCGCCCGCGCCAGCCCTTTATCGCGCCGCACATCCCTCGAAAGAACCCTGCCCCGGGAGCGACCTGCTTGCCACGGAAGTAACCTCGTTTCCGAGCCGTGCTTTCTTTGTTCTGACACCCCCCGCGGTTTAACGCTGGAAGCCTCCGCCGCTTTTTCTGCCGCCGTCGGTGCCCCAATCTTCGTTGTCGTGGGTATATATACGTCGCCTTGCTCGGCCCGCGCTTCCTCACCGATTCGTGGCGAAATTCATTTCGCGACCGTCTATTATGCTCCATTGTTTCCACGCCAAGACACGTCGCACACCTGTCTCGGCAGGGGCCGCTATCACGTCTATCTTGTTTAGCTAGCGTACAGATGCCACGGGTCTTGGAACGGGGCGCTGGTCTTGGAATGGGACGCAGAACGTGCTCCCTCCCATACGAGCTTGTTAGGGGAAGAGATACGGTGTAACGCCTTCGTTATTTCCAACATTCTACTGCTGCAGCAGTTCCTCGCAGTGCCGTTTTTTTTTTTTTTCTAGATAATAGTGTCAGTTGAAGCGTAGGTCGACGGACAATATGGTTTCTGTGTTCGTCGCCTTGGTCATGTGCAGAACCTTTTGTCTTTCGGCTGGTTTTCTTTTCGCAAGTCTGTGAAACACTCGTTCGTTGGCGAATTCGATCGTCAAGTTCACGACACGTATGGGACTTCGTGCTCATGGACCGTAATTATTTTGCGGATTATCACTGTGGAAACCTTGCGTAGACATTTGTCGAACACGGGCGCTCGGTGTGGGACGTATTATAGGAACAGCCTATTTTCGAGCTAACTGCTAACCGACATCGACGGTTGGCCCATCTTTGGTTCACAAACATGTGGACGAGAGGCTCGCAGGATCCGGTCTGAGCTGCCTCTTGCAAAGGTGCTGGCGCCGAATAGTCATGGACGTCGTCTCTGAGGTTCGCTTGTTGATTATGCTTTATTTTTCGCACGTCCTCCTATTATTGGTTCTGATCGTCCCTTGATCGTTAACGGGTAACGCATCTGCAAATATTTTGGTGGCTTCACATGACTGTCTTGGATGGATCATATCCGTGCGCCTTGTGCGGGCCTAGGCAGTTGCGAGAGCATCAACAATACCCTACTTTTTTTGTCGTTTATACTTTGATATTTTCTCATCGCCAGCACGGGCACTTTTTTTTTTATGTGAGCAATTTGGCAAAGCGCTGGCGAAGTAGGAGGAGCTATCAGCAGTGGTGTACACATTCCGTGACCGGGCGATCAACCGAAGTAGTTGTCTGTGGCTCCCGTGCTGAGCGCATTCGATCAAAATTACCAGATTCCGTCTGGCGTTGTTGAGCCGTGGATGTCGGAGGAGTGCGGTGTGCTGCAGCTGTTTTGGGGCGCGGCTTGACCTGCTTTGCTTTCGGCGATCTCTGAAGGGCCGACGGCCAGCGCTCTCTCTGTTTGGGCTTCACTTTGTAATCGAGTCCAGCCGCCGCCAAGAAAAGCTCGACCTGATTGACGCGCAGCCAAGACGGCTTGCAGACAAACGGGCCGCTCACGATGGATCTTTTTTTCCAGATCTCGTCCGCCGAGGACTGTTATTGTAAGGAGCGAAGAAGACGTACCTCCTCATTCTCCTCCTTCGCACTGTTTGTCTGCCCACTTTGTGTGGGCCGCGTGGAGATGGCCAGCTGCTGCCGCCAGGACTGCGCACCCTCCCTTTGGGGATGCACGCTGTGCTTCTGGCAAGCGTTGTTGCTCGTCATCGAACTGGCCTCCGAAGTGTGTGTAGGTATGGACGCTCCGGCACGTCGCATCGCCCCTTAGTTCTGTTTTCGTCTCTGCCTTTGTCGAAAAGCCCTACACACCTTGTATCGTAGTGATGTGCAGCTCTGGAGTTAATGCTACGCAGCTCGCGTTGCCGCACAGGAACGCCGTCGAGTGAATGTCTCACCGATGCGACATTTTGAGCGCTGCCTCCCTTTCGGCTTTGAGCAGCAATCGAGTTCGGAGTGCCGATTTCTCATGAATCAATGGTCCAACGATACTTGAAGTCAAGTCTTTGTGATCCATTGTCTGCATATTCTGGTTTGTCACACCTGACGACTGTGCCACCCAAGTTGTCTCTCTGATTCGCGCTTGTACTTGCCGTGACACGTACTGGCATGGCCGCTCTGGAGGGAAGTTCGCGTCCCCAGATCGGCCGTGTTACCGGCTGTAGACGTAGTGGCGCAAGTCTTTCGACTCTCGAGCTTTGCTGAACTCTCGCGAAGTGTGTTTCTTGGTGTTTACTGGCCGCAGACGTCACTAACGAATGACGCAGCTGCTGTCGTCGATGCCATCTCTAAATTCTAAATGTGCTAGCTCTGCTCTTCGGTAGTCTCAAATGTAGCTTCGACGCAAAGCCGCGCAGTCTAGTCTTACGTGCACGACTTCTTACGTGCATGGCGGTCAGTCTGTACGGGTCGGAGTGGCTCTGTGGATGTTCCTAACGGAAGCAGCGCAGGAAGTGCGACTTTTTCCGCGACGGGTGCGCGTGATGCATTAAACATCCGAAAGAACTGGTGCGTGGCTGTCAGCGTGGCGCGGCGGCTCATTGGAAGCCCGCAGCACCTTTTGGCGTGGTGGCTTGGCGGATCCCCGTCCACGCTTGAGCGGACCTGTCTCCGCTGGGGCCCTCGCGAAGAACGTGCCGGCATGGCACGGGTCGACCTGGGACCTCTTCCCCCACCCCCTCGGCCTTCGGGGTCGCTGACTTCTTCCGAGTCGTCGTCGAGCGTGGACAGTGTACGTGTGTGTTGTGTATGTGCGCGCGCGGCGCTCGCTCGTCTCACGGTCGCGTGAACATCCAACCCGCAGCTTCCCGCTGTGTGACCTGCCTGCCACACGAGCATGTCGGCACGTCGCTAACCAAGGTCACGTGCTTTCTGTCTTTTTTTTTCCCCCTTCCTCTCGTCGTCGACCTGTTCGTTCCCTGTCTTCAGAGCGGAAGGACCCTTTGTCGTTGACTGCTCGTTCATTGTTTCCCGCCGCTAGCCCGTGAGTTACGGGTCTCCCCGGCTCGTTTGGCGTCTCGCTCAGGTTCCGCCGTGTATCAGCAGTGCACGTGGCGGCGTCGTCGTCCCTTTATGTCTGCAAGATCCGCTGTGGAAGCCTCGACCAGGAGACATTTCACGGAGCGACGGTACACTTTTAACTGCGATCAGGGGCCCTGGAGGGACCGCTCTGAGCCCCCATGTGCTTGTGCGCATGTTACATGTGTGTAACAGTGGCTGTAAGGAAAAATTCGGGAAGAGGGTTCAGTCCCCCAATTCCCTCTTACTGTTTACGCCACTGTGTGTGACGCCACAGTGCGGAGCCTGCGGTTCCCAGGTGTTCCTCATGTACTACTTCGAGCATCTACGTCATTCAGGGCTGCCAGTTCAACAAGGACATGGCACAGCGGTGGCTTTCTCGTTTCCTTTCGCATCAAACAAAGCGGTGTTTGCGAGCTCCGTGGCGTCGGCTCGAGAAAAGTAGGGGAGTGATAGTGGTCGTGAATGTTTCTAGGCAGAAGCCTTTGTCGTCCTTTTGTTCGCCGCGCGGCTCACCTTCCTTTCACTCGCTCATTGTGTGTCAACACAATCGTCTGCTGCAGTCTCTGTCCGGCTCCTCTTGGGTATATGCTCTCTTGTGCGCGGATACGCCGGATCACGTCCAGAGTTCCCTTTTTCTCTTCCATTTGCCGAAGGGCCCGCGGGTACCGCCGATATCGTGCGCGGTCCCGCCCACTTTTCTGCGTCCCTTTTGTCTCGCTTCGTTTTGCTGCTCTCTGGCCGATTTCCACCGGCAGGTGTTGCCGATCCGAGCACATCCGCGCGAAAGCAAAGGTCTCACGTGCTGTCCCAGTCGCGTACGCGTGTGTGTTCGTTTTCTTTTTTGCGCCTCAAAAGGCGCACTTCCTTATGAGGCAGCGTCGTTCTGTCGGCCCGCTCAGTGCCGCACCCTCGTCATTGCGTGGTGGCCTTTATTATTTTTTTTTTTTCCCTCTTGGGAGACCCGTTGCTTCTCGGTGGCGGACGTATTTTTGTCGGAGATGTCGATGTCCGAGGGACTTCCGGCGTGCGTTCTGTCCTGTTCTGCAAAGAAAAGGATAGAAACGGCGTACCCCCTATTCTCTATTCTGCCGTTTGCACGTACGACGCGCTAGGAGGGAGACGAAGCCTCGCTCCTTTCGCGGTCCAGACGTGACTGGAATAGGTGACTGTAATAGGTGCTCGCTAAGTCCTCGCGGCACGACGTCGTGCGCGCCTTTTAGCGCTCAAGGTTGTTTCAAGCGCGCACGTCTTCTAGCGACGCTTTACGAGCGCAGCGTGGAGACACGTAGAGACCAGCAGGTAGTGGGAACGGCGGCTTCCAGCTCCAAACACAAGCAGGACACGGTCAAGCAAATGCTGTGGGGCCGCCCAACCAACGTGCACGCGTGGTGTACGCTTCGGACGGCGGGCGGAATCGCCCGACAGCTGTCAGCTAGGCGCCCGTCGCTACGCGCAGTTTGTAGTTTCTCACGTGCGGACTAGCTAGCGTACGGGATCGCGCGCCGTTTTCGCGCGTGGCGTAACGTTTCTCCACTCCTCAGCCGCTTTTGAGGCGGCGTGCACGCGTCTACCGCACACCTCCGTGACCGTTCCGCGCCTCCCAACTTTGTGCGTGTTGAGACCCGCATCGAGAGGCACAGGAGCAGATACTGCAATTGTCATGCACCCCTGACCTTTCACGTTTAATGATACGTAATCAACGACCGAGCACACCTCATAATGAATCAATCTGGGCAGCCTCAATGTAACTTTGCTTCACCGAGAATGTGAGGCTTTGCATGTAGCTTTGAGCTTTTCATATCTAGCAGTGAGACTTCCATTTCATTGTATGCAAAACTTCTCTCGCTGGTTGCAATTGACTTCAGCTATCGTTACTAAGATATGGGGAATATAGCAATAGAGAAGTACATCTCTTTTATTGGGCTCTGGGGAAGTTGGGGAAGGTTCCCAAGGTGTACACATCTGTCGTGACATGCGTGTACGACAAGCATAAATGACGGGTCCTGTGGCAGATCGAGTGGAAGAGCCCAGATGTTCTGACTCTTCTCTGAATTCTTGAATGTATGCTCCTAGGAAGAGAGCCTATTTCAGAAACATTCTTACAAGTCACTCTTTGGTAACGTCAAATGCAGCGTCTTGCATCTGGAAGCAACCGTGCCGATTTCTTTGGATGTTGGTGTCCCATAATCAGCTTTAGGTTTCAGACTTCACATGAGATGACTCCCCTCTCAGAAAAATCCTGCATGTGTCCCTGGACGGGTCAGACATGGATAGCATGACATGCACATCGTCGACAGGTATCTTATGCCATGAATGGCATAAGTGACATGGTGCGCATGTTGTACAACCACTGTGGTCCAGAATGTGCATGCATGCGTGACCAACTTGACGAATGACATGTCATGAATTGAGTAGTCATGTAGGAGCAGCAAGCCATTGGTATGTTCTGAGGCTCACTTACCTGTGTGCAGCTACACTAGTCCTCCTCGCAAGGAGTAAATGTATATATGTGGCAATTGAATGTCAAAACATAGCTGTATAGCTTCCTCCCCATAAATTCCTATACATCTTGGAAATGAAACATAGTGTACCTTATTTCACTAAACTATCTGCAGCTCTCTCCTTTCTGCCAATATGGTGAAACAGAAGCACAAATTGGGCTAATTGGATGTAGCTCATGGTAAAGGGTAGCAAAAACACAGGGATGCAAGAGAAGAAACTGTTGATATGCTACTGTGAAAGTTCAGAGGTCTGTGACCTTATATACTGAAACAGAGGTAAAGAAGTCTGAAAAATATCACGTCAGTTCTCCTTCGTAGCCTACAGTTCATTGACCTCATACCAGCGCGACCCATTGTAGCTCGCTTGTAGGAGAACATATTTATGCTCTTCACCTCTTTGAATACTCTTAGAAGTAAACGTCTGAAGTTAAATACATAAGCTATTTTGTACACCACTGTTAAACGTTTATTTCACTTAATACAAGTCGACACACTAATTTTTCTTGTAAAAAGCTGTTCAAATTGTCAGTTTGCAGGTTTGCAGTTTGCAGGCTCGCTGGCTGCTACGTCTGTCTCATAGCGTGGTCTTTTCATGTGAAACACCAGGAATATTTTTTTAACATTCTGATTCTGATTTATCATCGTAGGAAGTATAATGCAATTTATGAACACAGCTTTATTTCTTACCAAATACTGATTGTCATCTCCACCATCTTTTATTCTCATATTTTCTTGTTAGTGAATATTCAGGATCACGGTGAACTTTCTTTGTTTTTACAATAAACCAGCTTCTTTCTGCATGACTGGTCTGGTAGTGAACTTCTCTCTAGTAAGTGCTTCATTCTGACGTGTGCTGGGAAACTCAATAGGTAGCTTCCTTGTAAAAGTGGAAATTTAACAACAGGCTTAATGCCATATACCTGTGTTTAGATATGTCATTTTGCGGTGGCAGTGTTGGGATGCTATCTATTGCAAAGGCATTGTCTCTTCTTGCTCCGTTTGCCAGTTCAGCAAAGCTCGGTGCACATGAGATGCAAGCAACTCCCATAAAATTGGTGACACACATTTATTCTGTAAGACCCACCTTGGAAACTTTCTTTGTCATCTTGTGGCAAAAATCAAGTTTACAGATTGACATTCCTCACCGTGGTTTACTGCATTATGTTGTCGACACAGTATCCATGTGCCTTAATATTAGCTCACATTAACAATTAGCAGGTACTATAGTGAGACAACTATGCCCCCTAGTTAATGAAGTATAGCATCTGCAATATGGTTGCATTCGTCCACGTGCATTTAGGATGGCGCCTTGTTTCTCGCCATATGCATAACCTAGTTTTGTTCGTCTACGTCATAACTTCTGCGTTCTGTGCAAACTTGTTTTGTGAAGGCAGTGGAAAATATGCTAAATTCAGCTGTAGTTCATGGTGTTGGTTATGAAAATAAAGGTTGTAAAATAAAGCAGCTGTATGCATATAACACAGCACTAATGAAAGAGTAATGAAAGCTATGCATCATTTATGAAGTGCAAGGGAAAGTGAACATAAAAAGAAAGCATTATTTTACCCTGAAAGGCCCTCAGCCCTCCTTATTCACGGTGGAATAAATAGCTGCAGCAAAGTCTACATATGTGCATGTAACTCTCTTGTAGTGGAATCTCAAGTGCTGCAGGGAGATGTGTTAATTTTGTTAGCTATTATATATAGATGGTGTATGACATGAATGGACAGGACGCACTTGTAGTTTCCATAGACACCACACGAGTTCAAAGGCACTGCAAGGTATAGGTGTTGTAGTGTTGTCATTATAAATCTTGCACACACTTCAACTTGTTTTTTTTCTGGCCTAATTTTGTGCAGATGCGTTGTTCACATTCTTATACACACAGATGTCTGTCTGTGTCCTATGCAGATGTGAAGAAAGGCACACCAGGAGCAGCAACACGGGTGAATTCCCAAGTACCGGGTACAGGTCCTTCCAGTAAGATTGGGGAGTCGCGAATCCAAGCCCAGACCAAAGCTGAGTTCACCAAGGAGATTCAGCGGTTGGGTGCCCTGTGCGAGTCCAGAACCAAGGAGCTCACCATGCTCAAGTTGCAACTAAGGCACGCCTCCGCTGGATTCGCCTCTTTCGGTGTCATCATCCAGCACCTCAATGCACAAGTATTCCAGGTAATGAATGCCCTGTTCATTCTTTGTCTTCAATTCTAAAATCGTCTATCGAGAACACCTCTCTCACAATGTCATTGCACTAGTGGCAGCAAAAACTGCCTATTGAGGCTCTAGTTATGGAACAGTGTGCATGTGTGTATCTCTTCTAGAATAGGAATAATACACCTTCATTAGAACTAGAGAATTGACAAATGAGCATGCAAGAAAGCAATTGGCCGTTAAGGTGCTAAATGGGTGGTAAAAGAATCGCCTGTCATTTGAAGCAGCAAAGGGTCATGTGGGGTGACAAAAATTTGTTTAGTGTAGGGTAAATTTCAAGTCTTAGAGGGAAGCCTGTTTGTTGTTAGTATATAGGCAATATGCTGATCATTAGTTGACATTCTTTGTTCTTTTTCCTTACTGTGGTGACAGCTTGTTTTGCACCCACGCACTGCAGTTCTGCACAATGCGAATGACTTGTCATGGCCCCATTGAAGATAGCTCCATCCAAGCCATTCAACGTTTCATAGCACTGGATAATTATCATGCGATTCTAACTACACAGTTGACAAAACTGTCTGTGAATTGCATTGAATTCTTGCAACCTGAAAGTAACCAAGAATTGCACATTGGCACTACAGCCATGGATCAACATAGGTAACTCAAGAAAAGGCCACTTGCTTCATATAAAATTTGGTCCATCGGTGTCAGCACTTTAAGTAAGCAGCCTGTGCATCTGTGCTGTTCATTGTTCATGCATTCATGCTGCTGCTTTCTTCCCTGTTTTACAGAACAACTCCTTCCGTATTCCGAAGCTGACTGAAGAATTGCGGAAATCGCAAGAAGAGATTGAGAAGGCCCGCACTGCCATTGGTGAGGATAAATGCTCAAAAGCAACATTTTGTGTCTTTGGTGTAGAATTTCCTTGTTCTTGAGTCGTACATAAACTTCTTGACCATAAATTCATTCAGCATATAGTATAGCTAACTCTTCATAGCCATTACGGTGTTACAGGCAAGTATGGCTGAATGATAGGTAGATATATTATAGCTGGCTTAAGCATCTTTTCCACACATACTGGTGCAGCACTAGATGGATTGTCAATTTTGATAACTATACCTCTCATGCACCAAATTGGTATCAGTGCCATAACGGCTTTACAGTGCACAGTACAGGTAATACATATGTTGTTGCTTTGTCTTGCCTCGTGGAAACTACAGAGGAGTACAAAAACAACATAGAAGAACTGAAGCAGAGCCATGAAAAGGAACTCGATGGATTGAAAGCAGAGTTGGAAGAATCGCACAAGAAAAGGATAGAAGAGTGTAAGTCATATCTTCAGTTATATTCCACTTCCATAATGTGTGTAATCAGGCGTGGGACTTGCTTTGATAAATTCATTTTTCTTTACTTTCAGTGGAAGCAGCCCACCAAAATGAATTGACAGGGTACCTGGAGGCTCACGCACGAAAGGCGAGTACTGTGCATGGATATTTTTCTGCGAGAAGGTTGAGGAACATTAGCTGCTCACCCTTGCCCACCACTTTTTGCTGCGGCAGCGACATTTGTGGTCTACCACTCACGACCACGATGAGTATTGTTTTCACGTCAAAGCTGCTACATGGGAGTTACCCAAACATGTTCAGTCTTGGTGAGGTTGAACGTAACACTTCCAATGGGCTGAGGGCAGCCTAGAGAAACCAGAATTGATACCAGTGGAAAAGCCAAATTTTGTGGGCAAAGCAACAAACGTGTCACACAGCACTGCCCAGCGTAATATATCATATTGCAGGATATTATTTACGATAGCTGGTGGTATATGCATAGCTTATTGAGCGAAATGACTCTGCACCCGGTCGTTGCAGCACAAGAAACGCTCGCATACTTGCTGAACTAACAATCACCATGTTGTTACATGTTCATTGAGTTAGTCTGGTTTGACTCCCACCATTCTGGAGACTCTCTGCTCACCTTGAATTCAACAAGGCACAAATTTTAGGCTCATATAAAAGGCATCAAGAAGAACAAATACATAAGAAAGACATGGATGTAAAGTTGAACCCACTCACAATACAGATCATAATATGGTATTCTGAAGCAAGTCAAATGCCTATCGCAACAGCCTAGGCAATGTGCTTAAAGGAGTACTGACACGAATTTTTGATGTTCTCGTATTGTTGCTGTAAATCAATGCCCTGGTGTAGAGAACCCTAAAAGGAATGTCATGGTGCCTCTTAATGCAATGAATACATTTTTAATACAGCTCCCTTGAAAGCCCACTTTTTCGTTTCGATTTCGAGGGAGTGGCTTCCTAGTGAGGTGTCAACACAGTCGGACATATGTCTGATTCATGTGGTGACGGCAATTCATGATGGTGTGGCTGCAAGCTTTGTCAGCCGTGGTCATTTGCACATGGGGCACGCAACAAGGACGATTTCACGGTCATCCGGCGACTCTGACAACAATATCGGTGATTTTCACGAGACTTCATATGTCATCATAATGTCGATTCCGCAGGGGCTGTCTTGCAGATCATGGGTGACGAAAACTTTAAAGTCAAACTAAAATGCTTTACACATGTTTCCTGGCTTGGTGTGTGGAGAGCGTTAAAAATGCACGACTATAAAACGAAAAATGTGCCTTTTGCGCCGCCACAAAGTCATCGTTTCAGTACTCCTTTAAAGTTATGTTCTGGTGGCTGTGACATACCTCAGAGAAGTAAACCTAAAACTACTGTACGCCAACAAAACGGGGTTTTTCATTATGTAGATCACTTTCTAATATGCAGACAGCACCATAACAAATAACTTCAGGAAAGCCAGATGTTAAACTAGCTACGTACTGAGGCTTTGCGAGCAGGTGATCTAGTCAAGACTATTTGTCAGCCATTAAGTCACATAAGGGCTGCACTAAAGGCCTTTCACTGATTAACACTCGTAAGTGTATTCAAAGCCATCACTTCTGAGAAAGGGTGCTGATGCACCTTTATTGCGAGTTTGTCTAAAAAGTTTGGTTTCACTCTTTGTTATGTACTCTGTAATCGGTTGGCAACTTCCTAGCTGTGTTTTTCTTGTCTTCTCCTCGCACCATTTTTGACAACAGTGTCATACCTACCTTTGTAGAATGGCCCGGGCTCTCTCTTTTTTACTACCCCATTTCACTCACACTACAGCTTGAGATGCTACGAGTAGCCCAACTTTTGTGACTAATAAATATTTTATTCTCCCTGTTGGGTTTAGAGGTTTGCAAATCATTATTGTATCTGTTTCTCTCCATAAAGGTTGCAACATGCATCAGGCATCTATGCCTGGTGGGTACGGCACACTTAAAGTGAAAAACAAGTGCAATGCATTTCGACAACTACGCATTAACACTCATTCTGTATGGCATAGACTTGCCACTTGTAACCTGCGTTAGCCAGCTTAATCAGTTCTTGCATCCTGATGGAAATGTAACTGAAGTCAAGTGTGTTGTTATGGCGTTGCGATTGCAGTATGTACAGTGTGTCCTGTATTTAGAATGAAATTTCATGTGCTGTATCAATTTACAGAACTTCCCCTCGTTCACGTCTCTTACAAAAGTGCTTTGCATCTTCTTTTTCTTTCACAGCTTGAAGAAATGAAGACATTTTACACAGACGTAGTCGAGAGCAGCCGCAAAAGCAACGATGAAACTTTGGATGCAATGAAAGAGAGGCACCGGGAGAAGATTGAGGGTGAGTGGGACAAGTGTTTAAACGGAGGTTGCTTCTTGTTTTTAGTGTTTTACAGTTATTATCTTGATCATCTCATAATATAGACACACAGCCAGTCTTCATGCAAAGAGTACCTCCAACAGGCCCGAAAAAAGCTCTGTTTCATTGCCATTGGATACTGAAAATTCAAGAGAATATGAATTCAAAGAAAAACATGCACTATCAACGTGACTTCGTACGCAAACAAATAGGCGTCGACAAGACTGCACCTTTACATTTCCATGTTCATATGTATTTGTTCAGTTTCACTAGTCTGTTTCACTAGTTCTGTGCAGCAGAGCCAAGGCTACGAGGCCATCGAACGCAGAACTCCACCTAAGCGAGACGAAATGTCATTGTTCGGTCACGCACCTGCGAGCTGCTACCGCCAATAGTGTCCCCGCTTCATCCTCTTCCTCCTCTCCCTAGGCAAACCTTACTAATAATGATGAACTGTGAACATTTTTTTTGTCATCCCTTCACTTGTATTAAAGTAATCCTGCCTTTACAACTCAGCATAGTCTTCCACCAAACACATCTCATCATACATGTATCATTTTCTGAAAGTGGCACTCATTTTTGCAAGAACTCTGAAACATAAAGAGTAACCATTTCATTGTTATTAATACACATGTGGAACGCCTTGCTGGAAGCCTCCACCATGGTGGTCTAGTGGCTACGGCACTCGGATACTGATCCGAAGGTCACAGGGGTCCAAAACCAGCAAGAGTGGCTGTATTTCAGTGGAAGCGAAAGGTTGAGGGTCGTGTACTATGCAATGCCAGTGCACGTTAAAGAACCCCAGGTGGTAGAAATTTTCCGGTGCCCTCCTCTACGGTATATCTCATAACCATATCATGGTTTTGCATAAAACCCCAGAAATCAATCAATGCTTTGCTGGAACATTTAGTCACCCTTACTTCTGATGCACCATCCTTCAGGACAGAATTATTGGTCTGTCTTGTTTTTCTTGACACTTATTAACGATGATATTGTGCTATGTGCATATAACCAATTTTCTACTTAGTGTCACTTTTCTAAAAGAGAGGTGACCTTTGGAGTTCCTTCTTGCTTATTTATGTTTGTAATGGCACTGTTTCTACTTATGGCTGTATTCGTGCAGTGCTAGTTTATGTAATCATTGTTTATGTTTATGGGGTGATTAGTGATGTCTATAGTGGTTCAATTTAAAATTTGTTAATTTTCATGCTTCTTGTGTCCACTTGGTGTTTTCTAACTGCCCATGGGGTCTTAAGGGTGTCTAAGTAAATAAATAAATAAAATGTACCACTGCATGCAGTTATGTTGCTGTGGCACACTCAGTGTCAGTGCTAGCTAACTTGTTGCTTGCAGTGCATTACATTACGCGTCTAGCAAAGCCTCTGCTGTTACTTTACTCAGACTAACTCAGTCACATGCACGGCTTCATTGGGTGTGTAAGCAGAGACTGTCTTCTTGCAGCAATCAATGAGGAGTATTCATTACAATTGGACTCTATCAACGAGGACCACCAGGCACGTTATAAAGAGCTTGAGCGAAGGTATGAAGCCCTTCAACAACTACACAAGCAACTCCAGCAGCAGGCCAAGGAGTTCCAGGAGTCTGTGCTCTCAGACACTGATGCTAAGATCCAGGTATGTGCTATTTTGATGTCTGGCTTGACCCTCTACAAAATATACCTAAAATCCCATGCAAGTGCTTGCCCGTGTTGGGCGAGAAAGCATTTTACAAATTTATAGAAGAGGCACTTTGCTTGAAAACAAAATTCAAAATGGTGGCAGAACTGCCAGAGCAAAAAAAGAATGCATAGTGGTTCTTTTCGATATTATCTGTGGAACAAGTTTGTTTACTGCTTTTATTTGATCTCATTGCTCCCGAAGCCGTCAAACAACTTCTCAGAGCTGGACGCATAAGTTGTGGGGCTGCGAGCCTGAGCAGCACTGAACATTCAATTAATGCTAGCAACTGATTGCGGCTCATGTCTGTCCCTCCGCTAGGGCAACCTGAAACTGTTCAAGCTCACTCTAGTCCAATAAAAATGGCAACTCGCAAGGCCTGTCGCCTCCCAGCCATAGTCATGGCTGGCTGTGAAAATGTACATGGCTGTGGTGCAGCCATTATTAGTCCTTGGCAAAAGTCCAGCTAAACCACAAATTTCTTTTTGCTTACTCAATCTCATCGTTTCTTGTAATTTATTGAAAAGCCTCTTGAAATATTGAGAGAACTTACAGGGTTAAAAAGGTGGGAGAGGGCTTGCATGGGTGGAGGCACTTGCTTGGGATCTTACGGTAGTTTCTGATGATATTCAGTGTTTTCTTATAACTGGAGTGAGTATATTGCACCCTTTAAAATTGGCTCTCTCATTGCGTGTTCATGAATTTCTGTGCATGAACTCGCGTATTTGTGTAAGTTACTCAACCTTATTTTATTTCTATTTTCTGTTTCCATTTTTGTAGAAGCCAGTGGCAACAAGTGGCTTCTGTGTATTTTTCAGTTCTGTTCTTTCTTTTCCTTTAAAGGGGTTGAGACGTCAGATTTGTGGCTTGTGTTTTCATTGTTGCAAATGTTTCCTATTGCTATAGGAAGCTCGGCACATGCTTGAAGGTTCGCATAATCTCCGTAAATAATTTAATATTGCATTGGTTATGGCAACAGTTTTCAGTTTCTGTTTCTGGGCTCCGATTTGGAGCCACGGAGCTGTGATGCACATACTGTTTGATGTCTGCTCTCGCGCACAGTGCTGCACCTGTGCCGGCACGCAGTTCCTTTGAAGCGTTTGAAGGACAGCGAAATCTGACATTTGCTCAGAAAAATGCAGTTACTGAATAAAAATGCAATCATTCAAGGATCTTCAACAGATAGTCTGATAGAACTCGTTGCTGGGCTAGTTGGTGCAACACAGGACAAGGAAAAAATGGGGGAATGCGTCCTTGTCCTGTGTTGCGCTACTTTTCTTTCTTTAAGATCTTCAACAGGAGCACAGTTTGTCAGTTCACTATTTCAGATAACCTTAAGCTTTCTTAGTGTACTGCAAGTGAAGTGTTAATAACATAAGAATTTTGTCTTCTTGCAGTGGCTTTCCAAGAAAAATGCAGATCTGCAAAAGGAAGTGGAGAGCTTGAATGTGGTTCTTGAGATGCGTGCCAACAAGATACAGAGCTTGCATCATGCTAATCTAGAGCGTGAACGAAAGGCAAGTGTTGCTTTGTGAACGCTGTTGTGAAGGCCACCTGAATATGGTGATGAAACAGTCCTGAAAATGTCAGTTTAGTCCCGAACCCAAAATGCAAGGCTCTGATAATGATTGTGGAGTATAGTCACAGATGTAAAATTTTTGCACTTTTATTGGCTTATGTTCGATAATTTCTAGCATTTTAAGCACCATAACCACGATATGGATATAAGGGATGCCTTAGTATAAGGCTCCGGATTGGTTTTGACCACCTGGGGGTTCCTTAACATGCACCTAAACTTAAATACACAAGTATTTACGCAATTACCCCTGATTGAAATGCAGCTGCCATGGCCGGGTATCAAGCCTGCATCCTCAAAGTTTATTACTCAGATGTCAAGCTACCCACAGCAGGTAGCATTACCTTTAGCAGTAAACATTCAAGCTCTAATTAAATGAACAAGTACATACGGTGCCTGCAGGCACATACACAAACACCTCCCACAAGATGTATGTAGACACTAGCTTTTACAATGTTCATATGATCAACAATGCAAACAGAAGTGTGCAGACACAGTAATTGGTTGCATGACCTAAAGAACGTGAAAGGGCCAGCTGACTGGCTGATGTCACAGTGCAAACATACAAGCTCTGTGTTTTATAAGAGAGAGGACTTGATTCTTGTACATTGTTCTTTGATTTCATCCATCGCAAGACCAATGACCAATACACAAAAACGGCAGATGTTAAAAAAGTGACCTTGTGAGCAAACAAAATTTCGTACAGAAAGCTACTTGGGAATCTGTCGGAGCTATAATGTGGCATGCCTGGCCTCATGTTTCAATACTAAATATCCTTCCACTTCAATAAAGAATCATTCTTGGTCCCTCTTCATACACAAAAGCATTTGCCAGAATAAGGCCACCATTGCTGAGCTCAGGTTATTATAATTATTCTAGACTAGGTAGATTATAGCTTTTGCATTCATTTTACAACTAGTAGAAAAAGTATTAGAGCAGTTTTACAAAGTTCACTTGTGTACTTTTGCTTTGAAATAGTCGCTAAATAATGTTGCAGTAAGTAGCTACCAATATTATGTTTTTTATTTTGGCGACAAAAAAAAATATGCACTTGCACGTTTTGATTTCTCAGGACCACAGTAATGTCACACGCTGCTCTGAATGATTGCCAGTAAAACTTCTAGGTGTCAGTGGTCATACAAGTACTGGTAATGATAGTGTGCATGTAATTCCGCACGCACACAGGGCAAATGGTATGACCTGCCGAAGCTAGCCACCTCTTTGCACACGATATGCTTCATGACATAACACCTGTATGGCAGTGAAGTTAACTTTCGTGCATTGCAGTGTGACATGTTACCCTCGCCAGTACACTATTAGAACGCCGGACCATAGATAACAAAGGGCACACACAAACACAAGCTCTTTACATCAATGCTTGAAGGGGAGGGTCCCGCGACAAGCTGTTGAGGTTCCGCAAGGCTAGACAGGTTTTAAATCCGTCGTCCTTTTTTTTTTTCTGCTCTTCTTTCTTTTTTTTTTCTTTTTCTTTTTTTCTGTGGTGTCGGGACTATTTAAAAGGAGACTTATGCCTGCACTTGTACACTTGGGAGGGCTGGTCCAAAATCGGGAAAGTTGGCATGTGTACAGTTTTGCGTCGCCATATTATTATGTGTCATCTTAATGAAGAGCTTGTGATAGTGCATATATAATAAATATTCTTCTTTTATGTTATACTGCAGTACATATTTACCATACCATAAAGGTGCCATTTTAGGCTCTGCAAGCCACAAACAGTGTCCATAGGCAAACTAAGTGTCATACATACACAGATGGAGAGGAAAAAATGTTTATTTGCGTATATGCAGTAAGGCCCCCCTTCCCCCGTGAGGAAGAAGGGACCCTGATCTTAGGCTATGGACGGAACCCGATAGACCTTGGTGGCACCTTCGGCCTACTCTATAATACGCGATTAAATTTTCGGGTTGGAGCTGAGGAGCGCAGCGGCACCCGGCTCTTCCCACCTGGGAATTCGCTGCCCCTCAAGGCGCAGGTTCCCAGGTGAGGATATGGTTTTACTACACCTCCTCCCTTTTTTTCTCAGTGTCAGTCATACCATGGTACAGGAGTTTTATTTAAAAGCCAGCTTCACTGCACTATGTTATTGATATGTGGTGAAGCATACTGAAAATCGAAATGGGCTACTCATTGTGATGGGACATATCACATTTTATCTTTTAGTTACAAGGTTTGAATAGTTTGAATAGGAAAAGTTATATGCAAATCGAATTGAATAGTTAAATGCTATTAGAAAGATTTTCAAAAGTGAATATTCTTGGTCTCCTACCAACTGAGAATATGAATGTGGTTCACTTGCCTTATTGCATAGGAAATGTACACGTGGCTCTCATGGTTAAGCCGCATTAAAAGGTACTGTGCCCCTAGTAGTTCATCTTCACTCGAACCATAGTTGCCACCATTAGGCAGGTACTGCACAATGCAAGAAAGCACATTGGTGAATTAGGACTCGGTTCTGTCGTCACTGTTGTGAACTGATTGAAAAAAATCTGCTACTATGCAGGAGGAAGAGTTAGAACGGTGCAAGGCAAAAATGCAGAAGATGGAAGCACGCATTGAAGACCTTCAGGAACTGCTGAATGAAAAAGCCAAGCTGCAAAGGTGAGTAGCCTTGCTGTGCAAGTACAGCACTAGTACGTAGCAGACAGACCACCGCGTATGTGGCGTCTTATCAATCACTCCCCTTTGTGTTTTGCACCCTCTGTAGTGGCAGCGAGTTACACGTTTTGGCAAGAAAAATAAGGATTTTAGCAATGGAGGCAGCACAAAGTTTCTATGAATTCAGCACTAACTGTTTTGAATCCCGATTCTATTCATCTCTGTAGAACTGCTGGCACACTTTCATGACATTAAATGTCGCTGACTCTGTCTTCACATTGCTACTTAGTAAGATTTTGTATGTATCAAAAGGCCATGTGAGGAACATTAATCCATAGTTCTAAACGACAGTTTTCCCTCATTGATGTGCCACTGGTGTCAGAGTCACACGTCTAGTGCTTTATTCAGCTAAATGGAAGCAAACTTCTCTCTTCAGTCTTCGTGCTCATCCAGCAGTTCTCTTGACTTCATAGCAACGTTTTCCTTTTGTGAATTAGCCTATCCTTTACTACACTAGCACTGAGAGACAGGCCACTGGTAATTGCAGCCAGGTTCTAGTGCCATGGTTTCACATGCTCCATTCTGTGCATTTCAGCCAACTATCTGTGGAAAATGCCAGGCTCAGGGAAACTTCAGAAAAGCAGAATCGCCAACTCTCTCGGCTGGACATGCACAACGAGGAGCTGAAATACAAGCTGCGTGAGAGTGTCAGCTCTCCCATGCGGGGTAAGAGTAACTACAGCTCACTCATCCTTTGTGAAGCTTGCTTATTTGGCTAACTGTTGCTCTCCGACTTTTCTTATTATGTCACAGCTCCACTTGCGTAAGTATTTACTGTACTCAACAATTTTTGTCAACTCAGCCTTGAAGCGTTAGGGGACCAGGGGTCACAAAACAATTTAAAATAATTTCTTTTAGTGGGGTTGCAAAACTGTGCTTCAACATTCCATTTTTTTCATTTGGAAATGTCGGGGTGTAAAAAACACTGAAAAGCCAGCCATGGTAAGTTTAGGAAACCCGTTTCACCACTTTTGTTTGACTGGCGAGGCATGTGTACAATGCAGTGTGTACCCAGATATGTATAACTGGTCTGCTTGACTGGAACCGGCACATTTCTCTGCTTTTGCCTGTGCTCAGACGAAGGACATGCTTCCTATGCAAAAGAGGTTGATGGACAAAAATTTATTCTTAGTATAGAACTAAGAGTGCTTGCTGCAAGTACTGTACAACATGGCCACTTGTATTGTTGGTACTTTCATCATTTGTCCTTCTTCTGTTCATCTGTACTTCAACAACTAGCCCACCCATCCATCTGAAACCCACCCATCCATCCAAAAACTGTTCCTTCTACATTCACGGCATTACTCCTAATGCAGCTGAGGCTCTTAACAACATACAGTGTAACCTTAACATTAGCAAATGCAGATACACTTTGACCCCTTTATAAGAGGCATTGACGTTAGACACAGCTGGTCATAAGACACATCATTTACTGACATGGTTGGCTGCCCTATCTCTCTTATTAGTTGGACCCCTCTTGTAATGGACACACTACTTAGGACGACTGTGTATAGAGGATGAAGTATCCGTAAATTTTGGTCTGTAGTCTTCCTTGCAACAGGTACTTTAAGTCTAAATGCAGCATTGTTGGTTGTTGGCGACTGCAGTGAATTTATTGTGGAAACAAAGGGAAATGATAACCTAGTAATCTGAGAACGTTGCAGCCTAGAAGGCTTGAAGTGTGTTCTACACATTCCACCAAACAAATCACCTAACATTAAGCAAATTAAACGAGCACTGACATAAAAATTTTCAGTGTTTTTTGCTACAATATATATCTGCTCAGTGTGCTATATGCGCACTTGTGTACTTTTGCTTTGAAATAATGGCTAAATAATGCTGCAGTAGGGAGCCAACAGTATCGGTTGTTTTAATTCTGGCGACGGGAAAAAAAAAAAAAGCTTGCACTTTTTCATTTCTCGGGACCACGGTAATGTCACACGCTGCTCTGAATGATTGCCAGTACAACTTCTAGGTGTCAGTGGTCATACAAGTACTGGTAATGATAGCACACGTAATTCCGCACGCTCGCATTGCAAATGTTGTGACCTGCCAAAGCTAGCCGCCTCTTACCACACGTGACATGCTTCACGACATAACACTTGTACGGTGGCAAAGCTAACGTCTGCGCAATATGTAACATCAGTTGCTCTAGTGCACGACAGATAATTATTTGCAGTCTCTTTATTAGACTACTTTCAGTTTTGGTTTGGGAGAGGTCCAAAAACAGCAAGCTGCTGGGTGCAACTGGTGCCACCTAGTTTTTGCTTTGGGGTAAACGAGTTCGACCATGTGCACACACAGAACTGTGACGCATTTCCGCACAACCTGCAACACATGCTCGTTTTCTTTCGCCTGTTGCATGTCCTGCGCGTTGTTGTCATAGTCGCTATTATCGTTGTCGGATGGCAACAATATTCTTGAGGTCCTGGTATCACCAGGAGTAGTACTAACGCAGGTGTGGCATATGGGCAATGGTGACTATGACGTCGTCATTGCTAGCTGTGCTGCTTGGAGCTCGGCTGATGTGGTGACAGTGCAGAAGATAGGGGTCCCCTTTGGGTCACCTTTGGTATTGTTGATGTTGCAAGGTGTGGTGTGTGGTGCTTGCTCTTGTAGTGCCCACTCTTGTAATTCATCTAAGTTACCTTCCAAGCTGTGCTCACTCTTGTAATTTGGCAGATGACATGTGCATGTCAGCAAGACAAGCTATCTCAGCAGCGAAGTCTAGGTGTTAGTGCCTGTTTAACCTTTGCAACATTCAGATTGTGGCGTTCTTTTGTGGTCAGTTTAATTGTAGCATGGCCATATTGAAATTAAGGTTGATCAGAAAATGAAAATATGGTGCCCTGCTTATAAAAAATGCCTCTTACAGAGCATGTCTCTTACAAAGGGGTTCAACTGTGTGAGGAATTATCGGTTTTAATGAATTGAACAAAGAATAGTAGTCCCATTAAAACAGTGTTATGAACATATATCAAATTATCGCATATGACAAAGCTATCTTACGGTCACCTTTAATTTGTTAAGGTTTGACTGTAATTTGGTTGCTGTTACTTGAAAAAACCGCATACACTGTAGTCAAGATGGCCACTCCCTGTGCCTCAACAAATGCAGTAAAGGTTTTGACAAGGTTGCACAGGAGTTGGTTGTCCTTCAGACTCACAAGACCAGAATATAATTTACATATTCTTATGCCTGGAAAGTGGACAACTGAAGCCAAGTCTTGTTGCTGCAGTGCAGCTAGGAAAGCCTGCTGGGAGAAGGAACCTTAAGAAATTTCTAAGATTTCTTTTGCTTATACAGGAAGAGAGTTTTGGTGTAACGTTGATTCTGGAAATACTGGTCTGCATTCTGGTTGAAATTTGTTGGAAATTGACCGTCTGCAATAGTGATAAGAGTGCTCAGAATCTGTCGCATTCATTTGTTTTTGTTTTTTTACGATATATTTGCCCATCTTTCTGTTCGTGCATAAATAATTTTGCACTTGATGTGAATGCATGCGCATGAAGACGGCTGCTCAGAATCATATTAGTATATCAAGAATTGTCATTTGCAGCAAAATCAACCATCTGATATTCATAGAAGTACTCACTGATTTTCTGGATAATGGTTAAGAGTAAACTTTTTCTTTCAGTAGTAAACATTTAAAAACTGTATCGAATCTCTTTACGAAAGTCAGTATAGAAAGATAAGACATGTTCAAAAACTGAAGATAGAACTGCATGTGTCTAGATGAGTTAGTAAGGTATGCTATTAATGAAAGTTGATGCCGTGTAGCATATATTCAGATATACTGACTGATATGGCCTGTGTGTAGACATCAATTTCCTATGTGTCTTTTTTTTTTTTTTGTCAGGACTATTGTCTTGTATGCTATATCTGTGAGCCTTAATTTTGAAACGCACTTTTTAAATGTGCCCAGATGATCAGATTAGAATCTCTCATGACATTCCAGCTGTCACAACAGCACATATATCTGGATGCCATAAAGGCTTTGAAGGTGTTCGAATTACTGACCTTCTTCGCTGGTAAGTCTTCTAGTGATGCCATAGCTGTATCAAACACTGTAAGACTTATTTTCTCAGCTGACAGAACAAGTTTGTGCTCAAAGAGGCTGTTTTTGCTATATTTGCTTTCTTCCTTGCAAAAACTCCAGATGGTGGGAACAAAGCAAGGGCACGTAGCACGGCCCACAAGCGGTACTCCGTGGCTGACCCAACGGCCATGTCTCAGTCCTGGCACGCGGCAGAACACCAGTCGTCTCCACGTGCCAGCAATGGTGGAGGAAGGCTGCTGGGTGGAGCACACGGGCTGCACCGTAGCAACCAGACTTCTCATTCCCTTCCGCGCTGGATCCTCTGAAGGATTTCAGCCGAGGATGCGCCGTAGCATGTCCGAGACATCGCCACCTCAAGATGCCTGCGTGCAGCAGCTCTTCGCATCTTTTGCGGCGGATGTCAGCGGTGATGGCAGCACTGACGACTCGTTCCCCACATTTGAAAACACACCCTGCTCACAGGATGACCTGCTGCGTCTGACATGGGTCAAAGAGGATGGTGACATGCTCCGACAAGATTCCGAAAGCTCGAACACTCCTCGTGTGGACTCATCTTGACAAGGGCATAGAAACCACGCGAAGTTCAACAAGATGTGGTACATCCACTCCGCAGCTGCCTAGAGCCAGGGGCTCGCAAGGTGCCGCGCTTGCGGGTCTCTACGACCGCTGCAATGCGTGCTGTGCGAAATAGGTCTCCTCGCTCATCAGCAGGCGAAGAGATGGCCCCGGACGAAGATGCAGTGGAAGCAAGGTTGAAATCAACTGAGGGGCAGGCTAGGTGCGGACGTACTTAGGCACTACTTATAGGACGCCACATGTCTCCATCAAGAGCCCCCCTTGTTCTTTGCAAATCCCCCCTGCTGGCATGTGCAACGCGCTTTTTCGTCGGCTCCATCCATGACCACCATTGCCATGGGCTGCTAGTCAAACTGATGTGTCTGTTCTTTCCTCACTGTGTTAGTTAACAATTGTTTGTTGACTGTGTGGATGTTCGCTTCTTGTGACTGCAGGCTCTCTGAATACATCACCTCCTTTAGCTGCTTTTGTGTGTGTCATGAAGAAAAACATTGTGGGACCATTTTGTTGCCATTGTTTGGCATGTGGCGGCTATCAAATGTGCATCTTGGTTGTTGCGAGTGGCTTTCTGGTGTGCCCGTGGAGGGACACTCATTTTAAAGCTTCTTTCCCATTTGTTTATCTTAAGTAAACAAAGAAAAGGGATGTATGCATGTTATATTTTTATATTCTTGTGATAAGTGTTTTACTGGCATAATGAAGGCTTTTTTTTTTTGTTTATTTCTGTCAGTTTTTTAAAGTGTACATTGTGAAAAATTGTCTATACAGATCCACATTCATTACCTGTTATCAAATGTGCTCTTAATTTTCTTAGGTTGCTTAATTTTAGTGTTGTTTTAGTTCCTCACACGGAAATAATGTTGCTAGGTACGTTGAGGCTGTGATAGCTGGTGTTGAATGCTTGGCACATACTTCAGAGAGGAAAGCACTGTTGCAACCTGTGCTTTGCAAAAGTTATTTACTGCAACATTGCTTTGACATTTATTTTAATCTATTGAGTGAATTTGGGCAAAATGGTCAGAGCTTAAGTGTATAACTTCGAGTTTTGAATATAAATATTTGAATTTCCTGCCCTCTTGCTCATGTTTCTTATTTTCTTTCTCCCCTAGTTAAGTGCAGCTATATTTATGAGAGCTTGCACTGTTCCACTGTTTTGCACATCAGCAAGATAATAAAACTTCAGACCACAAGCTGTCCCATTGTGTGATCTTTATCTACTCAACAGGGAGCTTCAACAAACGAACACAAATAGCATGATTCATTGCTGTATGGGAAAAAAGACCAAGACAATCCTTAAGGGGCCACACAGCCAAACTTGACTGAGAGTTTAGCATTAAGAGTTTTCTTTAATGCCCTGATGTAAACAGGTTTGAAGACTGATGTGGGTAAACAAAATGAATTCAGTATATTAATTCAAATACATGCGTACAGAAATTGATGTACCTTTTTGCATTTCACTTGCCCAATAATGTGGCGTGCTGGTTTCAGGTCAAAATTCTGCTTGCATCTTGCAGTAGCCTAACTATGCTGCGCGTTGTGGCCTTTGTACCCGGAGCCGCTGCTGCATTTTATGGAGGCGATGTTGCCACCACATGGGCCATTATAGTGACAGCTTATGTAGTGGCTTCAGCAGGTGGCACTAATATTCTGAGAGTGCAGCGAAAAGTTTTGATTAAGAAATAAGTGGCTTTGCTCTGATGTAGAAACGCAAATTAAATTGTATATATATTCATGGAAATTGCTTTATGCAGGCCATTGGACGGTGTTAAGGTCCTGCTTGTGTCTATTGTATGCGAAAGATTTTAATGCACAAATTTGTGCCTTTTTTGTAGCACTAATATGTTATCATCTCTAAGCTCCTTCTTCATAGCGCATTGTAAGCATGTGCAATGTATTCTTCACCCCCAACCAGTCAACTTTCACACATTAACACGTTGCATCCACTGCGAGAAGCTGATGTGCAACACCGCAGTCAACATAGAAACCAGCTTGAGGAACAAATTGAGGTGTCAAACACTTCGATTTGACCACTTTCTTCGGCACTACAGTCATAAGTCCTGTTGTAAGAAAATGTACAATAGCAATAGGTCTAATTTAAGAGTGTGGGGTGCCTTTTAACCACTTTAGTGCATTAATTGTCCTGGTGCTGCATATATAACAATTCATTTCTTTCCACCTGTTGCACTGGCCAGTACTATAAGGCCTATACAATAAGGAGAGGCAAAAAAAATCACAGCATATCCATGGGGTGAATGATGATGAGTGGGCGAAGCTCCGGAGGGAATCATCGGTAAACCGTGAATCTTTCGCGTAAATCGCCCAGTCGATCATCATGTAAAGGCGTGAGAAACACTGTATTCGTACTCCTGCGCCATAACTTGTCATTTTGCCAAGTAGGGAAGTACCCACTACGCCATAATTACCAGTGCCTCCGTAATGGGTTCAAAGCTACAAAGCACGCAGCTCTGTGTTCTTTCAAATGATGCCTCGACCTCGTTATACAATCCATTTTCGCGTCGTGTAGCGGTGTATTACTATTTTTCAACGTAACATTATGTTTGTTAATGCGATTCCGCGGGAGACATTATACCTGTTTAGGTCTTTTAGCGATAATTTTTCAACCACAGGCGTAGCTCAGTGGTAGAACGCTCGACTGCCACGCCGAGAGCCTGGGTTCGAATCCAGACAGAGGACACAACGTTCGGAATTTTTTTTTTTCATAAAAGTAGACGTGGCTACGTACATCACCAACGAACACCATGGGATGTACAGACCCACGCCCTAAGGAGCTTCGCCCCTAAAAGTACAAAATGAAGAACATTGTTGCATCATGGTGGATTGGGATGGGCACAGATATGTAAATACAGATTGCCCCTGGCCTACTGTGTATTGCTGGTAGAACCATTAAAAGTGGTTGATCGTTACCTGCTTGACGTGTGCTTGTTGGGCATACAAAATAACCACTTTGCACAAGAGACTGGCTGTGATATATAGGCAGCTATCACAGATAGAAGAATAAGCCGTGAAGCTAGATATTTGGAGCAGACAACATTGGAAACTAATTTTTAATATTTGTTTTAGGTTTCCAAAATTTGTTTTTTGTATGACGATTGCATGGCCACTTTCGAAACTATTCAGTTTGGTGTACTATAAAGTAAGAAACAATTACCAAAAGTGCTTCCATTGTTGTGAGTTTTTACCTTTCTTTTATCAACTATGTTGTTTGTATATTTTTGCTGCAGTGGTCTTCCACGTATTGCAGTAAGAACAAAATAAATTGTTTTATTATGTGAGTTAAATAACAAGCCCCACAGAAAAAATAACAGCATTTTTGGAGCCACAAGAAGAAAGTAACCAACCTTTGTCAAACTTGGTTTACAAATAACACCTTTAAGACCCATGTGAAGGGAAAATGTCCATTCAGTCTTCAGTGGAATCAACTTTTTTTTTTTAATTGGTTGGCCTATACATCACCCTCTCAGTGGGTAGAATGTGCTGATTCTTATAATGATAATCATGATGCCAGTAACAAAATTGGCACATATAGGTGAAGCATGGAAAAAAGTGTGTGATGTCTGAGCGTTTCCATATACAAAAAGGCTGCGGTACAGTTCATTTCGCTTCTGAGTTCGTTTTACGAGTGAAACTTCTCTGAACCGAGTTGAAAAATGGGTGGTGGTGCTTGTGGCGTGCTGGGCTTGTGCATTGCAAGCACTTGATTTCAGCTCGATAAGGAATTATTCTTTCCATATGTTCTACTCTGATAAACGAATGAAGGCATAAATATTTGTGTACCTCTCCATTACCGTAGCCACCCTCGCTTTATTTTGGTAGCATGGAAATCTCAAACAAGGTACTATTTGAAGCTTCACGGAGGTAGAGTGGCTGGAGTGAGAGGGGCTTCACTACAGACTTGAGTAGTATCCGAATATATATAGTAGCACCATTCAGAGCATCAGTGTTGTACCCAATTAGGAGGCTTAGTCAAGCTAGAAAAAAATATTTTCGTGCTTGCATTCATGTGGTTCAGGTCAGTGATTTCCCTACACACCCTAAAGGGGGCATTGCATCACCCCCTCTCCTAAAGGAAAGGAATTTGTAAAACTGTAAAAAATTCGAAATATCTGTCACTGCTCACTCTTACTTGATATTGGGGGAGGGGGCTTCCTGTGGAAACCCATAATTCAGATATGCTTACATCTCGCAGTCGCAAGCAAACCCCAGCACCGGTAAAAAATTTTCTCCACTCCATAGAGGGCGCCAGGGGTGTTTTGTCACAACGACCCCAATGCCGACTACACCAACACAAGCAAGACTACAATTAACATTCTTTGAAAAACGGTGTGCTTTATAAAGCTGGCTGCACACACTACATGGGGCCATATGCCATCAGGCGTAGTGTCAGCAGTTTTATTCTCACGTGCGCCGACGTGCTCAAAGAGTCCCTGAAACGTCTTTTTTTTTTTTGAAATTGCGTCACTGATTAGGCAACACAATTGTGAAATCATTGACACCATAAATAAAGCAAAGCACCATGGCGTTAAGGCAGCGACAGACTTATTTCTGTCGCCTTCCTCCTCACCACCGCTCTTCCTCCTCAACTCGGTCAGCTGCGGAGTGCACGCTAGCGACGACTGCGCCTCCTGCGTCAGCCACTCTGCCGAGCCCTCCGTCCCCGATATCTTTACTGTGTTCGCCTGCCTCGGCAGTGCTAGCCTCTCTAATACACGACGTGCTCTAATAGAGCGCCGGCGACTCGTGTGTATGCCGCCAGATGCTTCGACGGTATACCGTTGGCTAGAGTTACTGTATATTTATGCTACCTACGGTAGCATATACAGTAACTCTACCGTTGGCTGAAACGAAGGAGCACGTTGTAGGAGCAGGTTGTCCGCAGTTAGCTTGGGAAAATTACGTGCACGTCACTGGTTAGGGGCCAATCAGCGGCCTCGCCATCCATCGTTCGTTGGCGGGGACGTTTAAACACCTTTTGACCAGCCGCTGCAATCTTTTGCGATGCGCGTGTTCAAAACCTTACTGTAAATTACACACTTTACACAGAGCGCTGAGGTCTGTCCTCTCATGATCCTAATGACTTGCTCTACCGGATCACCAGGTTTGCACAAAATCGTCAAAACCGTTTAAGGGTCCCTTTAATGATGATGATGATTGTGGCAGCCCATGTAGGGAGCACGACCTACTGGTAGGGAGCACGGCTAAGCGTCCGGGTGGGGTGGGGGAAAGGGAGTGAAAGAGATAGAGAAGAGAGAAAGACCGTAGTGGAGGGCTCCGGAAATTTAGACCACCTGGGGTTCTTTAACGTGCACTGACAACGCACAGTACACGGGCCTGTGGCATTTTCGCCTCCATCGAAAATGCGACCACCGCGGCCGGGATCGAACCCGCGTATTTTGGGTGTCAGCCGAGTACCGTAACCACTACACCACCGCGGCGGACTCCCTTTAATGCCACTGTCGCAACTGCATTAAGCATCTTATAATTGAATGCACACCGACGCATATCATTATAGATCTCGGATCGAAAGACGCGGTTTCCAAGGGTGCAGTCTATAATTCACTTATCTAAGGGCAACTACATAAATGACCTCTTCAAACGGGCCGTGGTGGTAGTGATTTTTAATGAAAGGAAAAAGGCGCTAATTTCTGCAGCCCTTAAGGGAGCACGGCTAAGCGCCTTGGGAATGAAAGAGAAGAAGAGGAGTGAGAAGTGTTCATGACACGGTCGCTCAAGCACGAGCACACCGCACGCACGAGCACACCGCACGCACATGGCCGCCTTCGTCCTCGGGGCAACACAATGTAGTGGTGGCGTTTCCGCCGCAGGCGAGTGTCCGATCGAGGGGTTGGCACGGCGGCAAACTTTACGCATGCCGCGCGCATCGGGTGGTCTGCGGGTACACAGTCCACCACATCCCTGATGACCCCGACGAGCACGGCGATGAGGGCATCGCGCGGGTCGATGTCGGGGACCGGTGAGGCAGCAGCAGGCGGCGTCGAAGCGTCCGCAGCAGCAGCAGGTGGTGTGGCAGGGCGGGGTGCCGGCGCGGGGCGCTGGCGTCCGTGAGCCACGGCAGGTGGTTTGGACGGGCCAGTCTTCACCGCAGCGGCGTAGGAGCGCACCTATCGGGTCTCCTCGCGCACCGCAGCCACCGCAGCTTTGACTGCCCGTCTCGAGAGCAGGGCCGGTGATGATGCAAGCACGGTCGCCACGCGCCTTTCCTCCTGCCACCGCGGGCAAGTGGGATTGTCGGCGGCGTGGCTCCCGTTGCAATTCACGCACCGGGGCTTGCAAAGGTCCGTGGCCAGGTGTTGGCGGCCACAGATAATGCATGCACCGACCCGCCGGCATGCCTCGACGACGTGGTCGAAGCGCCCGCACCGTCGGCACTGCTGTGGTCGCGGCTTGACGTGACGGACTCGAAGCCGCAGCCCGCTGATCTTGACAACTTCGGGAGGGGTAGGAGCACCGAAACGCACCTTTACGGCGCGTCCCTCCCTCGTTGCCGAGAGTATTGGAGCCGCGGAGTCCAGTCCGGCACGCAGCTGCTCGTCAGTGATGTCACCGTCCACCCCGTACACGTACCCGAGGCTGGAGCGGCGATCGGCTGGTTCCCGGGCAGTCACGGGCATGCCGTTGAGCTCCTTGATGGTCAGGAGCTCGGCCAGGCTCTCCCCCGACGACGCATCCGCAGCCACAATGTTGCGACGGTGGTTAACGCGCACCGCCACCACACCGGGCCGCGAGGAGAGTGCCGCGGCAAGGGCCAGGCGAGGCGAGTCCGTGAAGGAACTGCCGGGAGTGGAGGGGCGGTAGAGCACAGTCCCTACCGTGCCTGTGTGGGGCTCGATCACCGCCGATTCCAGGGCCCGTGCTCGCCGGCGCGCTGCTTTGCTGACGACGAGTTGATATCCGTCGTCGGCAGGCGCAGGGGTACGGGTTAGGGGCGGGCGTTCGGCTGAGTTGTTGATGGGGCCCGTCAAAGGAGGGGCCGCTGCTGCTGTGGGCTCGGCGGCGCGTTGTTGCGCCCGCTGCTTCCTCTTGCGTTTATTTCTCCGTCGCCGAGCATTCTTGCTGCCGACGAAAGTCACGACCGTCCTTGGCGGGGCAGCCGCGGTGTCGACAGAGCCGGCGGGCGGAGAAATGGGTTGTGCCGTGCTCGTGCGGATTGCCGGCGCTTGCGAGGGCGACGACGAAGGTGCGGAGGTATCGCACGTGGCTAGCTTCCGCGGGCCGTCGTTGTCGGGCTTGTCGTGCGGGCGCTTCCGGCATGCCGACACGTCCATCTCCTCGTCCGAGGGCGGGGGAAGAGGTGGCAGCGCGGAAGAGTCCTTATTGCTGGGGCCAGGTGCAGCTGCTGTCTCGTCTGCTGCGGCCGGCGTGGTGGCGGGGATCGTAGCCGGTACCGCGTTTGTTGGAGGTTCGGAAGGCACCGTAGCTCCAGCGTGTGTCTCCTGGGCTTTGTTTAGCAGCCATCCTCCGATGGCTGTGGCGGCCTGCTTTTCCAAAGTCTGCTGTGACTTGCGACGCAGGTCGGCGGCAAGTCTTCGCTTTGCCCTCTAGTAGTCCGTGAGGGAGGTACCCCAGTTGTCGTACTCGTCCTGCGGGGTCGTATCCATGGCACGACGCACACACACAGTAGCGCGCACAGTCTGGAGAAAACCACAAACACTCGCGTGTTCGCTAGTCCGTTATCCACGGAAGGGGCACGACGCGCGCGGCGCCGTACTAATGCGAGCGAGGCGGCCGCGCGACCGCTCTCGTTGGTGGCGAGCTCGCAACGCCCACCGTCCACGGGCCGTTCAGTACAGACCAAACAACTCAAGTCTGCACTAAACCCCCCTTCCCCCTTACGTCCTTATAACCGCCAGCCATTGTACCTCCGCGAATACTCAAATAGTTCATTTGAATTTTCCATGTTACCAAAATAAAGCAAGGGTGGCGACAATAATAGAGCGGTGCATACACTTTGTCTTTATTGGTTTATTAGAGTGGAACATGGAAAGAACAATTCTTTACTGAGCTGAAATCAAGCGCTTGCAATGCAAACGCAAGGCGCGTCGATCACAAGCTCCGCCACCCGCGTTTTTCAACTCAGTTCAGTTGTTTCACGCGTAAAACGGGCTCGGAAGCGTAATGAACTGTACCGCGACCTTTTGCAGATGGAAATGCTGAGACTCCACACATTTTTGTCCATACTCCTCCATCGATGAAAGGGTTCGAGAGCAGGTACCGAAGGAGTAAACACGGCGCCATTTTGAAAAGCTCGCATGACGACGATTTTATTTGCTTCTATGTTCTATGATTGGCTGGCGGAGTAACACCGACAAACGCCTCCTAGAATTGCAATTTGCACCGACGTGCTCGGTCAACACGCTCGGTCAACGCCTCCTTTAAAGGAGGCGTTGGCTCGGTCCGTAGGCCCTTGTTGCCAACTGTTGTTTTTTTTAAGTTGTATCAATTTGTAAAATACGTTGCAAAACTACGCGCCAGGGCTGCCACAAAAGCATGTAGCAGCTTGGCAGAAATTTTCGGGTTGATTCGTAGCTTTCGTATCGCTCTGTCAGGTCAACTGGCACAAACCACTTAGTTTATTTCAGTTTGTACCAGGCCTTGAAGGCTGGTTGGTTAATACTTTCGCTAAGGTACCTTGCTTGCTATCTGTTATCACGATATACTCGTTTTTACGAATATTCAAACGTACGAACTACTGTACCATGGCACATATGGATCAAAATCAAATGGCTTTGCAGCGTTTAAAGCCCGTGTGCTTAGTTTAAGTTAGGCAGTTTTCCCACCCTTGGGGACAACGGATACGAGATGCGCCCTTACAGGAAATGTGTGATCGTACACAACCACGACCCTACACAACGCTGCGCACAGTAATAGCGGAAACTTAGCGTTAACTGAAAACCGAAACTGGAACGACCCTATATTTTAAGGGTTTAAAGAAACACGAAGGACTTACACGCTGTCCGAGCTGCAAAATAGATGGTAATTAATGCTGGATGCAACTAAAATGTTCTTGTCTTACTTCGCCTCGTTAAGCCGAATGATCAAACGTTGCCGTTTGTACCATAGTTTTGGCGCTTTCTCCCAAACAGCTGGACCGTCGTGTTCCTATTGGACGGGTTGTTCACGTGGTGCGCATATTTGGCGCCATTTTTCGCAGTATTTGTGGTTTCTGGCATTTCTGGCGCGCAAATCTTCCGTTGTGTGCTCACCCTTGTACGTGTCTGAACAAGCACAGGCGGGAATAATGTTCGTCCTCAAACGAGGTAAGTTGCCGAGCAACCCCTGGTTAGTCGTGTGTCTGCGGACCACAACGACTGTTTCTGCCGAATCTTCGCAACGAGCAAATTCTCTCGTGCTTGCCTTTTGCCCGATTTGCGGGCGGACATAAAGGTTGCCATTCAGGCGAACACAATATGCTCGCAGGTGAACATTGTTATCGCGTACTTGAGAGTTTCTGTTTCACAACGGAACATACTTCTGACTCCTTCCGTTGTCTCTTTTGCTTTAAGACAGTCGAAAGGAGCCCGTGCATTTCGATAAGATCACGTCAAGGATTCACAAGCTCTGCTATGGACTCAACATGGACTTCGTTGACCCCGTAAGTTTTGTTGATGCTTAAGTTTAGCTTTCCAGAATTGCAGTTTCGAAGTTAGTTGTGTTGTTTTAGACATGTTTTACAAGTTCAAACAACTACGTTGGTCGCGTACCGTTTGGCTGTGTGGTGCAACGGCCGTTACTTCCATAGAGTATCCCGAAATGTGCGCGCAGTTCTGCTGGGATGCGTCTGTAATGGGAACATTGAAACAATGCCCGTGTTTACTGATCAGGAAAAGACGGGATGATATGTTGTCTCACAGAGGTCGCTTGGAATCATTTTAGAAGCTTCGACGAATGAGGCGCGGTTTCGTTGAGGTGACTCATTTCCGGCTCTTTTCATGAACCACCGCTGGCGCCGTATCGTCCACCTCTAATAACAGATCGAAACAATTTGATGAGTAAACAATGGTTCGGTGTTTTCGGACGAACGCAAATGCGACTTACAGGCAAATGGGACCTTCAAGTTCAAAGCAAAATGAATCCCCCCCTCCCCTATTTTCTTTTTTTTTTTTTATCATGCATTTCTCTTCCTAAGTGCGCTAACTCTAACAAAGATCCCCTTCTGCCATTTCATAGTAGCCTGTTATACTGATGGTCTGTCTCTGATTTTCACACACATGCACATGTTAGCAGAAACCGGCTTTAAGTGGCTGTTTGATCAGCTGATAATGCTAAGTTGTCTAACGAGTGGTGTAGCGTGTGTTTTTATCAAATTGGTGCTTTCTAGTGGACGTCTATGGGATGTGAACATAGGAGGCTCACTCTACATATTTTCATTGTCCAGGAACATCTGAATCCCCAAACTAATTCAACAGCTGATCCACGGATGACACCGAAGAAAATAAAGGGAGATTAAACACGGGTCTTCCTGCATGTTGTTGCTTTAGTTTGAAATGTTAACTACCTACCTCAGCCAAATGCCATTGTGGCTTTCATAAGATTAGTTTCATACAAAACAAGACAAGTTTCATACAAGATTGCTTATGATGCCACTTCTTGTGTAGTGACCTTTCAGAATTTTCACATTTTAAGAAGAAAAAAAAAGTCTCAAACTTCTGCCATTTCTGTATAATCTTGTTCATTTTCTTTTCAGTGCTCAGTTGCTCAGAAGGTCATTAATGGATTGTATCCCGGTGTTACCACGGTTGAACTGGATAATTTGGCAGCTGAAACAGCAGCCACCATGACCACAAAGCACCCCGACTATGCCATTTTGGCTGCCCGAATTGCAGTTTCTAATCTGCATAAGGAGACCAAAAAAGTATTCAGTGGTAAGAAATTGTGTTGCTAATTGTTGTCAGACAGTGCCTATGAAAAGGAGTTTGCGGTCTCCTTCTACAGAATTCACGTGTGTTAAATGACTGAATGCCTTACAAGAGTAGAAAAAATTTATCCGCGCGTGTTCGTCTATTGAGTGTTGTGTGGATACACTACAAGCCATTGCAGGATAGGAATGTCTCATTTTTAAAATTTTAGTTGAGAAAGCTAGTAACTTCAAGGTGGCTCAACATTAGGTGATATGAAACACTTATGTGTAAATGGTTAATTTTACTGACATAGGCAGTTGACGTCATATCATATTGATCCATCATCCATGATATTTTAATAGTTGCTAGACTTGGTGAGCTGGTGTACTTTCTGCTGTTGTCCACTCGAGAAGTATGTGTACGTGAAAGCAGCTTATGCCCATGTGGGGAAGTGTATTCACATAAACAAACTGTCCCTGTGTTACAGAGGTTGTGGAAGATCTCTACAACATGGTTAATGAGCGCACGAGGTTGAGGTCTCCCATGATCAGTGACAGCGTGTACAAGATTGTCATGGACAATGCTGAGGTGAGTGCAAGGACGAAGAGGCAAAAAATAATTTTTCTTTGTTGTTGTTGTTCTTCCTTTGCCTGCTGGGTTCCGGCTACATGGCTCTGCTTATTTGATTTACAGGTCTTTAATTCAGCCATCATATATGACAGAGATTTTAGCTACAACTACTTCGGATTCAAGGTAAGTCGGGGTTTCTCATTGCAGTGTATAGGTTGTGGTGCTTGGTCTTAGTACTGTCGGAATGTATCTTATGCAGAATATCAATATTCAAATGAATTTCCATGAGGGTTAAGTATGGCATTGTGCTGCTAGGCCAACAGTCATGGATTTGATCCTAGCTATGGTGACTGCATCTAATGAGAGTGAAATGCTGAAATTTTTGTGCGCTTTCCTTTAGATGGTAGAACCCTAGACGCTTAAAATGAATTTGGAGTCTTCAACCATGGGGGGTGGGCCTCATTGTTAAATTTTGGTTTTGGCACACAAGACTTCACAGCGCTTTACATTGAAATATGGACATATGTCAACAAGTTGTGCTTCCTTGTTGCGAGGTTGTGTACCAACTTCTAATAAACTTTAAAATTTCTATTTACTTGTGAACATATTCACACATCTCTTCGTCCTGCTTGATCTTTTGGTGAAGACACTATGGATCTGTATACAAGACCACGTTTTTGAAAAGGCACTTGGTGATGGTCTTCTTATTTTTTTCAGACACTGGAAAGATCCTACCTGTTAAAGATCAATGGAAAAGGTTGGCACATCTGTAAAACTTTCATCATGTGGTCCTTTACATCGGACTTGCAAATTTTTAACAATTTAGTGCACTTTAGGCAATGAAGCTTGCTAGGCATTGTTGCATAAAATGTAATGCGGAAAGAAGACTCAGGTGCACTGGTCTTAGGCAAGAGCCAGGGCTAGTCGAAACATTGAAATCATCTTTTCAGGCATGATAGGCTTCTTCCTCAGTGGTCCTGGCCTGTAGTGATGTACTGCATTGTAATAAGGCTCGTGTAAAGCAAAGTGTAGTTCATGCTGTGTGACTGCTAGCTTCTTGCAAAATACAATTGCTTTGTCCTCTTTTGTTTCAGTTGTTGAACGCCCACAGCACATGCTAATGCGAGTGGCTATTGGCATTCATGGCAATGATGTGGAAGCTGCTCTCAACACGTACAACCTTATGTCAGAGAAATGGTTCACACATGCTTCGCCAACATTGTTCAATTCCTGGGACCCCCCGACCGCAACTTTCAAGGTACCATTATGTCGCACTGTATTGAAAGTTACCTCTGGAGCATTGTGTTATAGTGGCAGGGCTGTTAGTGCTACTGCTGCTTTCTTGGGCGTTCCTGAACGTTGCCCATGAAGCCACATTGCCACATTCTCCTGGCTTGTTTTAGTCTTTACGAAAGATTGCCAATTGGGGAGACCTTTGTCATTTCGTTGGTCACCATAGGTACACCAAAGTGAGGTGTGCTCAACTGAATTGTAATTAACTGGCACCTTCAAAGCTATTATTTCTTTGACGGAAAGTTCATTAGTAGTGGGGAAGATAAGCAGCAAACCATTCTCAAATTCGATATCCAACTGCAACAACACTGATCATCAGTCTCGCACTACAAATTTCACAGAATTTCTTGCATATATGTATATATATATAAGAGCTTTGGGAGGTCTGCGGTTATTTACAAAATTTAACAAGCTGAGTCTTTCCTTACCTTTGAATGTAGCTGTACCGTCATTTTCACCGCTGCTATCGTATCGCATGATGCATGTTGTGTGATCCAAGTCACAAGCAATGTGGAAAATGCCCTGGGTTTTCATTAGGCTGTGCACCTCGGCCACTGCTTTGCCTTTTGCATACCTGCCAACTGTCTCAATTTGTCTGCAGATAATCGGCCCTAACCCTATTGCAGAAAAAAGACAGCAGTCCTAAACATAATCTGACCATGAGGAGCGCCAAGAGCTCACTTCAGCTCCACTTCACTCACTGATATGAAAGAGACAAGATAATACGTTTTCATGTGGCCTTTGTTTAGTGTGTTATCTTTATCTCAACGAGGAACTTGCGATAATGTCACCTCACGATAACATGCAGTACGGCAACTGTCTTAGGCTTTGCAAGCCATTTGTTTGTGCAAACAAAGTGTCATATTGGCTGTGGAATACCTCTTGTCTGTTTGTTTATTTGTTTTAAGTCAAGTTCACTGCCATGAAACCATGGTATGCAGTGAAGTGTGCTAGTTGTGTGAAGGAGCTGCTGACTTTCACAGGGGACAGCACAGTTTGCTCTGCACGTATGTACAGGTTACTGTATATTGCACTGTAGTTACAAGCACGATATGTAGTATGATATAAAGTACTGGGAGTCATTCAGAGCTGTGTGTGGTGTTCCTGCAGCTTTGAGAAGCAAGAAATAATGTGCGAATGCGGATCTCTTCTTTTATTTCCTCTCTTGCCTTTTTTATTTTTTTTATTTTTTTGCCCTGTGCACCCCCCACCCCCAACTACACCTCTTCAAGAAAAAAGGAAAAGCTTTTGTGATGGCATTTTTCTCATATGCGTAACATTTTCTATGTTGACATTGGAGAAAATTTGACTGCCTGCATTTTGGATCTGAATCATTATGGCAGACCAGTCCTACAAAAGCCCTCAAGTTGAAGGGAGGTCTATGAAGAGGAAAAATCCATCCATGGGCAGCACAAATCTTAAAAGGAAATTCATATGGTTTTTTGTAAAAAGTTTTCTAGCTGATGAAAAATTTGTCCTGGTCTCAGGTTTGAACTCATGACCCTCACCTTTCTATGTGGTTACTCTTCCATCTAAGCTAACCAGGAGGCTAGCTAGCAGTTCAAAGCACGAGGGCAAATTATTTTACAACTTGAAGTGAGGCCAAATAAGTTTTGAGCAAGCCACCAAGATCGGAAAGCTCATGAAATGAAGAAATTCTCATCTGTCTAGATTTTCCAACTACTAAACCAACTACTAAAAAACTCTAAAATCTGTGCGGATTTCTCGGAATCTGTCTGGGCTTCATCTGTAGCCTCGTGCTACAAGAAAATAGATTAGAGTTTCCTCCTTTTCCCGAGTCATCACCTTACTTTCCCATTGTAGTGCCAATATACACTGTGGGCTGTGAAATAAATCAATAGGGGCAGCACCAAACTGATGTTTACATTGCAACAACCCGCCAATGTGGGGCACAGCTGTTTCTTGCTGCAGATGAAGGAAGACAGCATAGAGGGCATCTATGACACTCTCAAGCAATGTGCGCTCATTTCCAAGTCTGCTGGTGGCATAGGTGTAAACGTGCACTGCATCCGCGCTTCAGGGACCTACATCGCAGGAGTGAGTAGCGCAGTTCTTGTTATGTTTCAGTGCATCATGATCTCATGCTTGCTAAATTTTGCTGCATTTCTTGTTTTTCAGACTAATGGCACATCAAATGGACTTGTGCCCATGCTGCGAGTTTATAACAACACGGCTCGTTATGTTGACCAAGGAGGAAACAAGGTATGTTTTGAGGCTGTGTAGGTGGTATGATGTAATTCTAACAATACTGCTGGTAGGGTAGTGTTACGGTCAGCTGAATTTTGGCAAGTTGAAGTAGTGTTGACACAGATGATGACTCATCATTTCTTCACGTGGAAGGCTATTGAGAGACTTGTGAGATATTTTTGCATAAGGTGTATATATATATATATATATATATATATATATATATATATATATATATATATATATATATATATATATATATATAAAGTCCTTGAAGTGACTGGCAAGTAGAAGAGTGCCCCAAATAATTTACTGGGACAATTGTTTATTCGAACCACTTTCAACTTCAGCATCTTGGAGGCACGCACATTGTGAGGTTATGGTAAACTGGTGCACTCCATCCATACAGTTGCTGCAGTAGCCTGAAGAAACATGCGCAGCACTCTAGTTTGTTTACGAGTAGTGTCCTAACGCACAGGCTTATTGTTACAAAGCAGTGGCGAATTTAACTCTGTCTTGTGATGTCATGGTAATTTCAATGGTGCCAGTTTCAGCATTAGTATCAAATTAAAATGCCTTATCCAAGCCTTGACGTTTACATCAAGTGGTAGTTTCTTCAAGGTTGAATATGTCATTAAAACTTCATGTAGTTCTTATGTAGAGACACTAATGAGCTTTTGAAAGGGTAGCGTTTAGTGTTTACTTTCAGTGCACATGTCTGCATTTCAACAAAGCCACTGTATTGGTCTTCGACAGAGGCCAGGAGCTTTTGCCATGTACCTGGAGCCCTGGCACGCAGACATCTTTGAGTTCCTTGAGCTGAAGAAGAACACGGGCAAAGAGGAAACTCGAGCTCGGGACTTGTTCTATGCTCTCTGGATTCCAGACCTGTTCATGAAGCGTGTGGAAGAAGATGGTGTCTGGTCGCTCATGTGTCCCCACGAGTGTCCTGGGCTGCACGAAGTTTACGGCGACGAGTTTGACAAACTTTACAAGCAGTGCGTACACCTTCCTTCAATCAGTACACAGAAGGCAACAGCATTACGGAAGGATAGGAATTGCACTATTAATAGTTTTGCTTTTAGAACTTGTTCAATAGTGCATATATCTGGGCCACTTAGTTAAGGGGACTTGGAACAAAAGAAGGAAGACTTCAGTACAATAAAAATTTGTTAGAGTGCATCTGGCAGGCATTGCAAGGCCATGGCAGGCAATCTACCATTATCTTTAAAGTGTGTACAAATAATTGCATTCTTCTGGTGAGGTGTATGAGGTAGAGGAGCCTGGACGTAAACATTGAGAACCGTATAATGGGTATGTAAGTGAAAAATGTTGGACAAATGTCAAGAGACTGGAAGGTAGAGCTGCCATTGAACGAGCAAACAGGGGTAGTCAGTGTAGTGTATGTAAGGCATGTAACCAGTGGTCTGTCAGAATGGTTGCCAACATAAGCCAAAGACAATTCTCGTGGTGCCATAATGAAAAAATTTGAATCCATGGGGCAAGTTTAACTGACACTATGCATAGGCCCTCGATACCCCTAGGAGAAGCCTCTGTCATGCCGGTTGAAAGCTGACAGAGCAGCTGTGCAGACACTGGTGGAGTGGTTTACATCAGTACAGTAAAACCTCGTTATAACAAAGTTTAAGGGGGAGCCATAATTACTTTGTTATAACCAGTAGTTCGTTATAGCCAATATCCATGTCATCTATGGGAATTTCAAGGGGAATTGCGATTGCTTCGTTATATATGACAGTTCGTTATATCTGGGTTAGTTATAACGAGGTTTTACTGTAGTACCTTGTGGTTGGCATGGTACTGAGTACAAGGCAGGACATTTGGCTTAATGACACATGCATAATTTATTCTCACATGGCATGTTTGAAAACACTTAATGGATCAAGCGAAGTAGTCATGCTATGTGCTTCTTTCACATTTCACAGGCTCTCTTTAGGGTACTTAAAAAGTTATTCTGTTGGGGGCAAATAGGATTTTCCAAGGTCAGTTTTCAAACTGCTCACCTGGCTTCCTACAATTATATGCTACATTGTGTTCCATCGTAGGCAAAGTGGCGGAAGTGTTACTATGCCCTTTGAGATTTGTGTGCACCGGGACAACTCTCTGAGGCTGTGGCCTCAGCGCATTCGCAGTCACACCATGCAAGAGGCAGACTAGACTCATGTTGACATTGCTGCTCGGTTGGATTTTGGTTTCGTTTCTGTGCTTTTTGTTCACTAAAGATTATTCTAAAATTTTCTGAGCATTTCCACTGTCAGGCACATAACAGGACCATCTTGGGAACACAGAATCGCCACTACATTTTCCTTCAAAGTAGCCATCAGTTATGTTGCTATTACACAGAAGAAAGTATGGCTAGATCCATGCAATACCCCACAACATGCATTTGATCTCATCAACCTACTCAGCCACTGGACAGACCTAGTTGTGTACAAACCAACAGTGCAGTCTTACGATTTCTGACTTCTTTTTGCTGAAGTTTCAGAGTGACTTTGAGACGGGGCATGCTCTCTCGTGTTCAGGTATGAAACTGAGAAACGTTACCGGCGGCAAGTACGTGCGCAGCAGCTGTGGTCTGCCATTCTTGAGTCCCAGATTGAGACTGGCACACCATACATGCTGTACAAGGATGCCTGCAACCGGAAGTCTAACCAGAAGAACCTGGGCACCATCAAATGCAGCAACCTCTGCACCGAGGTCGTCGAGTACACTTCTCCAGACGAGGTGCGATGCATGTGGGCCGTTCATTGCAACTTCAGCTAGCACGTGCATGACGTCTTTTTCAAGGGTGAAGAGAACCTTCAGGATGTTTGTGGCTGTCTGCTTGACTACATGCAGTGCATCTTTGGACGGTGAACTGCTTAACTGATTTGAACAAGCTTTATTGCCTTTAAAATAGAGGTTCGATAATATTGCAGGCATATAATATTGGCTTAGGTCTTCAATGTTTTTATAGTTGTAAAGAATAAATACTGAGGCACCAGGTTTACAAGTCTCTAACAAAGACAGATATCCTATTTCCAATTCTAAGCGAGCATGTCAACTGCTTACTTTGCCTCCTACTTCCTTGCTAATTTAGTTTTAAATTTTATTGGAATATTCCGCGCCTGAAAATGTGGTTGGCACTTGCAGTACCAATACGATGACCCTTGTTGGGTCTGCCTAACACAGTGCGCTATGCTTAGACTAGACAAGTGTTTTGTTGGTTCTGGAGCTGACATAAATGTGAGCAGACTGTATAGTTGCCACTGATGTTTAATTTTTAATAACCAAGCACCACATGAAAGCTTTTCGCACTTGCCTATACTCTGGTACAGGTCAAGAAAAAAATGGCGCCTGCTCGTCAAAGGACACCCCCCCTCCAGCCAATGGTGCTACTCTGTCAACGAGACATCACGGCAGACAACCTCCACACTCTGCGCTCAAGAGAGAAATGAGAGCGCGGCGCGGAGGCGGTCTTCTGCGACATCACAGTTGACACAGCAGCGCCACTGGCTGGAGGGGGGGGGTGTCCTTTGATGAGTAAATGCCACGTTTTTCTTGACCTGTACCCGAGTACAGTGGTACCTTCAAAAGCTCTAGCTAAACTCGAGTAAGGTACAACATCTGCTTAGCTGTCCAATTGCATATCTCTCGTCAGCTGTCTATTTTCAGAACTAAATCTGAACACGCACTTTATTACAGGTGGCTGTCTGCAATTTAGCATCGATTGCCTTGAACAGGTTTGTGAAAGATGGAAGCTTTGACTTCCAGAAGCTGCGAGAAGTTAGTCAAGTCATCACTAGGAATCTCAACCGCATCATTGATGTGAACTTCTACCCAATTCCTGAGGTAAGACATTAGCGACCTTTAAGCCACCACCTAAACTGTTTAGCATTGCCATTCGTGGTGGGATGCCAAAATAGCAGTGCCAATGCACTGCTAGTGTTGGTACATTCAACTACATCTTAATTACACTCATGTTCCCTCTTGTACTGATGTAAAGGCTTTTATAGTGGCAGCAACTTCTTGGTGCTATACTAGTGCTTCTATCCTGCTTAGAAACTTTACATGACTGGAAAACCATCATAGTACACACTTGTGTGAAGAAGGTGTCACGAGATAGTAGTCACCAGTACTACCATGTATAATATCAGCACTGAATGTGTGGTGATATTGCTGGTCCTGGGATGGGGAATTGTGTAGGAAAAGCAGCTCTAAGCAGGGCTTAAGACAGACGATATATATGTACATGCTCTCTTGTTTGTTGTCTGCATTTGTGTGGTCTGCTTAAAGGCCCATTTTCAAGCATTCTTTCTTTCATTGTGGTGTTGCCTATTTGTTAGTTATTTCTCTCTTTGAATCTGCCTTCCTCCCCCCCCCCCTTTTTTTGTTTATTTATTTTATCTGTGTGACTTTTCCTGCATACTTGATGCTTAGGCTGAGAGATCCAACAAGAGGCATCGTCCCATTGGCATCGGGGTCCAGGGCCTAGCAGATTGCTTCATCCTGCTGCGCCTGCCATTCGACTCTGAGCCAGCAATGCTGCTGAACCGACAGATATTTGAGACCATCTACTATGGTGCTCTTGAAGCAAGCTGTGAGCTTGCACAGAAAGAGGGACCGTATGAAACGTACAAAGGATCACCGGTGTCTGAAGGGGTGCGTCTTTTTACTATTTTATTGCCCGTTATGCTTGAAAAGAGCAGACTTTTTTTTGTTTATCAATCCACTATGTAGTAAGATATCATAGAAGCCTATAAGTGATTCATCTTATCATAAGCGTAACATTAGGATATTGAGAGTAGAGTGGATCAGAGAACAAACAGGGATGTTCTCTTTGTTGCCATTAATAGAAAAAAAAGTGCGCCTGCACAAGTCACACATAGGAAAAATAGCCACTGGCCATTGAGAGTGGCCGAATTTATATGAAGTGATGCGAAATCCAAAGGCAGGCAGTGATTAGGTGGGGTGATAAAAAAGAAGTTTGCAAGCATAAAATGGAATCGGCTCCCGCAAGACAAGGCAAATTCAAAGTAGTTTGGAGAGGACTTCATACTGCAGTGGGCGTACAATGGGCTATTGATAAAGCGATTCACTGTTTTTATTGCAGAACACCATAAATTAGTCTGAAAACTCCTGAGATTATGGTATATGCTTATGTCATTGAGAAAACAAAACGAAGTGAGACAACACTGCTTGGCTAAGACTGCAAAATAAGTATTATTGGAATGTTTAGATAAATGGCTGCGCTCTACATAGATAAAGCTGCCCTGTAGAAATACTCAATGTGCACATGTGTATACATCTGAATTGCATGTTCTATACCTAATCTTCAGCTATTCTTTCATCTTTCGAAGCAGCACAACTGTACACTTGAAATCTTGTTTTTCCTTACAGCTATTACTCGAAGCACCTTTGTATAACTAAGGTGTGCAACTCAAAAAGATTTCTGTGATAGTGTTGTGGAAGGTTTCGTTAATGCAGCAAGAACATTTAATAAATTGTTATTTGTTGCTTTATTAACCCTGGTGGTCATGCATTGTGGTAAGTCAGCCTATAACGAAGCTATCAAGACTCAAGGAGCTTGTTATCTACAGATTCCGCTATTTATCAAGGTCTAACACTTCAGATAATAATGAAACACTAAAGCACGCTGAGTAATGTGAAGTAGGCAGTAGAATAGAAGTTGATGCCATTTGACATGTACGAACATAATGTGTGGATTAGAGTAAATGTGAGTGGCTGGTATTCACAATTTAGAAACATTGACCCAAATACTAGTCGGGCTGGTCACATAGTGCATGGAACATACAATGTTTACAAGGCAACAAAATTGTTACAGAATATGTTCCAACATTGGCAAAAAACTAGTGGAGTGACTGGCTAAGAGAACCTGAGGGCTTTGAATGGAATTGCTGACACAGCTACGAATACCATTACTGATGCTGTCAATAGTGGTCTCACATGTGACATTTCCAACTTTTCTGCTCAGATTCTTCAGTACGACATGTGGGGTGTCACGCCAACAGATCTGTGGGACTGGGCAGCGCTAAAGGAAAAGATTGCAAAGTAAGCTCCTTCTTCACTAGGAAGTGCCACGCGGCAAGATTTCCTATTGTGATGACAGGACTTTTGTTGTGCTGCCAAAAAGTGACACTGGCTTTTGTTCATTTCCAGGCACGGCATCAGAAACAGCCTGCTTCTTGCACCCATGCCTACAGCTTCCACCGCCCAGATTTTGGGAAACAATGAGTCGATAGAGGCCTACACGAGTAACATCTACACACGGCGTGTCCTGTCTGGAGAGTTTCAGGTATGTGTGGTCTTTCATTTAGGACATGGGATTAAAATTATGTGCTGCAAGTTGAAACTTGTTTCTCAGGCTATCCGGGTCAAGATTAAATAGGTTGTAGTCAGTTCGCTCTATAAAGTGGAATTAATTAAAACAATTTGTATTTTATTAGTCTGATTAATATGTTGTGTATCTGACGCCTCATGAAAAATTCAACAGTTGGGTTGTACCTTGAGAGGAATGTACGTGCTTTACCTTAGTAATGCGAAATGGGCTGTACAATGCTAATGTGCCTACCCAAAGAGGACCTCCACTCTAGAAAATATGCATTTGATTTAGAAGTTGTGATCATGACCCCTTCAAGGTGTGCAGAAGAGGCCCAGTTTTTCTTTTTTTTTTTTTTTTTTTCTTGAGAGAATTACATATACAACATGTTTCTAGTGCGAACAAAAATATTGTGATCATTCTCATTGTGTTGTAGATCTAGAAATGTGCTCTGTTCTTGCTGATATCATAATGTTGTGAATCGTCAGGTCAGCCTGAGATTGCAGATGTCATTCCCAGCTATGTTCTTGCGCAAGTGAAATGCAAAAGCACTTGGGTATAAACATGCTTCAGGCACATTTAAGTCAAGCCAGTTGTCAGAGTCAAAGGTGAGATCTTGTGCCGCTACTGCACCTCTCCAATGACGAGTGTAATTGATTGATCATTTGCTTCTTATTTAAATTCTGCTGGTTTGTGTTTTATCTGGGTGCGTAAATACCATATGTGTGGAAGTAAAAGAATGAGTGCCATCTGGCTGCAGCACTTTTGTGAAGAAGAGAATGCAGAAAACACTTGCTTTTCCATAAACAGGTTGTCAATCAGCACCTTCTGAAAGACCTCACAGACAGGGGCCTGTGGAATGAAACCTTGAAAAATGACCTCATCGCCAACAATGGCTCTGTTCAGGTGAGTTTCCAGCCTTTCAAGCTGTATAGTCACTACCAGAGGCTGCATTTTTCTAATAAATGGGCTTTTACATGTCATTTTCTCATATACACTTGCCATGGCATTGTGAAGCACTGCAATAGCCTTGCTGATCCTATGTTGCATAACTAAACGTGTTTCTGAAGGTCCTATTTCATACATTTTGCTACTTTATTGAAATTCTACTGAAAACCCAGCTCGTTTGTTATTACAGAGGCAAACCACAGGGTCGCTGCTGGTTTTAACTAAGTGTATTGCAGTGCAGGGGCTGCTTTGAGGGAATCATATAATATTTCTGCCATCATATAATGAAATCATATAATGATTTCTGCCAAATGAATGGTTTTATGCATTTATGTACAAAAGCATTCCTTTGGCAGAAATAATATTTAAAGGGAGTGAAGTTACATCTTTGGACAATTTGTCTTCATTGCACCTTCACAGAGCCTGGACATTCCTGATGACCTGAAGGCTCTTTACCGCACTGTGTGGGAAATTCCACAAAAGAACGTGCTGCGAATGGCTGCCGATCGTGGGGCCTACATTGACCAGAGTCAGTCACTGAACGTTCACATAGCCCAGCCCAACTATGCTAAGCTGACAAGCATGCATTTCTACGGTTGGAAATTGGTAAGGATGCCATGTTGTAACGCTTGTTTCTGCAGTGACGCTTTGCCGTGCGCGGGGTTAACACGGGAGGGAAACGAAGACCCGATCTTCCCCTCAACCTACTAACATGGCGGTGGTTATAAGAAGCCCGGTGTGCAGCATTTGCATGCACAATTCTTTCACTCTTGCACTCAACCATGATAGTAATTATGTGACGGCCACTGTGCAATGAAGTGTACAAAAGGTTTAGCTTGAAATTGCACGTTCGATCCCCACAGCCACGGCTGTGTTTTCATAGCGTGGTGTCCAAAGAAAGAAGTCCATGAGCATGTGGTGAGGGATTCGGTGTGGTCAGTACGTAATGATGAAAAGTGGAGTATCGAGACGCCAGGTGATAGAAGACGTAACTTTTTGGCGGAGTGTAAGTTAATGACATCAATAACTTGACATCCTTACCATTTACATCACGAATAGCGGTTTGCACGGTGTGAAACTGGCTTGAGTTTTCCTCTTTTGCAGCATAATGCACTGTCCAAGTTTAGCTGAAACTCGATATAACAAAGTAAGCAGAATCTGCAGTGTAATATGAAAACGTCGTTAACTCAAAATTCAGCCTTTCTTGCCCTGTGTTGTTGCTGAAGGATTCTTATTTACATGAAAATGCCACGAGAACATTCTAATAACAGCAGTAATAAGAAGAACTAATTGCAACGAGACTTACAAGATATTTTTGTTTCACTGGGGATTTGCCGACCATGATCTGACAATGCACTGCCGAAGCGCTCATCACAGCAGCCATGCAACACACTGTGGTAATAACTAATCAGTGATAAGCAAAGCTACTGCGCCCATCCTGCGACCGCGGCATGTGTTACCTGGTAGAGTGCTTTACATCTCCACTAGGACGGTTGATCTACTGGTTTCAAAAGATGCAGTGATGTCTTTTTACAATATCATTTACTAGAAACAGGGACGTTCCAGTCTCATAGAACAGTCCAATAGAGAACTGTGCAGATGCATGGGTTAATTTAGGTAATAATTGCCAAAAGGAGCTACTCTAACAAGTTCTTCAAATGCATGGGCCAACTTCACTGCAATACACAATTGTTATGCGGTGAAGCATACTGTATGTGGGGATTGCCAACCTGTCATGCCACAAGGCACATTTTGTCCCTTAACTGCAAACTTCAATATGACTCCAATCGAATAAGCGGAAAATATTTTAAAGATAAAAACTATACTTGCGGCTAACTGTAGATCAGTCATAAAGATTAGTCTTAAATGCCCGATCTGTCGCAGAATCATTTGAGCAGTTTTCCTTTCATATTCAACAATGTAATACCTGTGTCACACGGGCACATTGGAAGGCCTTCGAGTCGATGACCTTTGAAAAGCCCACAACTCTATCGACTCAAAATACATTCTGGCGCTGCTACACGGCAGTTTTGAACGGCCGTTGAGTCGCCCAGTGATTTTGCAACAACATGGCGGCAACCAAGGCACCCGCTTCAATTCCAATTCGCACTAGTTGCTTGCTATTCGCACCGACGGCAAGAAACAAACTTTAAATTGGGCCTTCTCTTAATCTCATGTACCAAAATGGACAAAGTATGCGCGACGTTTTGCAGTCGTTATTCAGAAAACGTGCCGATTTTGACACTGCTAAGCCTAAGTCCATAGCGTGAGCCTCAAAAGTACTTTGATTCATAGGCACTAGATGGCGCTACACGTAGTGTTTCCACCAGCTGCATGGTGTTTGTTTTTTATACCAGTGACGGCGTATTTGATCTAGAACTAATGCAATGTTCTGAGAGTGTTGGCCTCTCGGCGCGTTCCAATATTTTTCACAGGTGTAAGATTCTACTTATTGATACAACGACATAAATAGGGTCATGGCCTCAGAAACTACCGCGCGCGGGGGCTGCCGGTGTGCTAAGTCTCGGAGTTCGCGCCGCTTCCGCTTCCGTCGTTCAATGGCCTTCGAAATCTCAAAGGAGTTGTGGGCTGCTCAGTTGACTCGATAGACTATTGACTCGACGGCCATTGAAACGGCCCGTGTAGCAGCTCAAACTTGACCTTTGAGTCGATTATCGGTTCGAAGGCCTTCGAAACGCCGGTGTGACACCAGTATAATACAGGTTATTGCAAAGGAAAATGATTTCTTGCTTGCTGAAATTGTGGTGCCTGGTAAAGTCAGTGGCAGTTGTAGGAAGAAATTTTGTTTAAGACATCATGACCTCTTTATGAAATTCAATGTGAGGAACAAAAATTCAGATTTGCCCAAAGCAAGTGTAAATTCAGAAGGAAGATGAATTTGCCTAGCAGTATTCTCAAGCTTTAGCTCTCCCGAGTGCCCCCTTTCTGGAGAGTTATCCATAAAATATCTTACAAGTGTGTGCAGCGAGGCATACATGTCAAAGCCTCTATTCTGCTTTGACCATAACCTTTGTGTTGAAATAGTTATTTTTGGCTAGCTACTGGTCACAACCCTGCCATATTATTTTTCTAATGCTGCTCAAACTGCAGGGCCTGAAGACTGGCATGTACTATTTGAGGACAAAGCCCGCAGCCAATGCTATCCAGTTCACAGTAGACAAGACTGCACTCAAGAAGAAGCAACTGGATGGCATTGCGTGCTCACTGAAAAACAAGGACGATTGCCTCATGTGCAGTGCATGATCCTTAGGAGCCATCTTGAGGTTCTACGTTCTTATATGGTCGTACAGTTCTTTAACTGCATAGGAACATTTTGCAATTGCCTTATGCACTTCACACATTTTGACTTCACTTGGTAAGTGCTTGCCAAGCAACAGTTTGTTCATTTAGCAAGGTTCCTTTCATGTGTACTCCAAAGGTCCTCGTTTTTAGTATGCGTTGTACGCGTGGTCTGATGTGTTGCTCTCAATATGTTTGCACATTTTTGTATCGGTGTTTTTAGCAGGGCAGTGAGCAAGCCATCGCTGCACATTTAGCACTACTGTCTCTTGCTTCACCATTGTCATGTGACATCCGAAGTGTCTTCGGGCATTCTGTCATTTTTTTATAAGCATTTGGCACGCGACACTTCCACGGACATCCCTAATGTGATAAGCTATACACTGAGTATGCTATACCCGTGCTGCTCGAGTATGCTCGAGCTTATGTAGTCATTGTACTTGAGCCAGGTAGAGCCCTTTTTTCTTTAATATTGCGGCACATTTTACATACAACAAAAGATGTTTTTAAAAGGTGGACGTGTTTCGGAATGTTACTATACAACATTGTTCATATACATGCTTTATCACTGCCTGTGTGTGCAGCAAATGGACTTGGCTGTCTATCGAAGCGAGTCTTCTACAGTTGCTTTGAATATCTTATCACATGAGTGGCATGTGGTGCATACAAAGCATTTTACTTGATTGCTTTTACCATTCTTTGTCTTGATATTCGATTGAGCAGTAAAATGTTTTCCAAGGCTAGTGTATAAAGACTTTTTATTTACACAGTTGACATAATGCCATGAAGCTCTTGCATTGTTGATGCAAATTTCTGGAATAGAATGAACACAGAGAGTGATAAAGAAAACCTTTGAGCTGCTAAAATACTTGTACCTGGAATTCCGGGACTGTAAGTTCTATGGTGTGACGAGATCGGTTACCAGCAGAGTTTTGCACAGTTAGTTCGAGCATGACAAAAGGAGAGTTCAGGTTCTTGCACAGATCTGACATGGCTGCAACACCTATCTTCCATTCAACGTTAACCAGCTGAAATGAGCAAGAAAAAGTATGGTTAGCGGAATGCATACAAAGCTTTCACAACTGCTGTGTGCCTTGTGCCTTACTTACCTTCCCCAAAGGTCCTGCTGGCTTCCCTACCTGCAAAATGAAACATCTTTGTTTGCCAAGAATCGCACACTTGATTCTACAAAAGAGTATTATGTAAGTATTGCATTAGGCAAGCTGCTGTTGAAATTTTTACTTGTGTTGTCAGTGTCTGAACGACTGGGACCTAAAAAATTTACTTGCAATGTTGCGGCCCAAGTAAGTACTCTAGGAACTTCCAAAGGTCCCTGGCAAATGCAAAATGACGATTGTGAACTCTTGTCCCTGTAAGTATTGCTTGTGACACAAATGCAACTTCTGCTTCCCGGATATGTTGCTGCTGCAGACTTCTTGTATGTATTTTGTATAGAGCAGAAAACTGCTTCCATGACTGCTGAAGTGGTTTACTGTAAAGCTGGCACTAGCGATCAAGGCAGTGGGTGCTTTATGTTAGTTGAACACCACCAAAGCTCCAAATTCAAGCAGTCAGACTTCAGCACCCAGCTGCTCCTAATTGCATTACTGTTGTGCATGGCTTGGTGGTGAACATACACAGGTGTTCTAACACTAGCACCCATCTTTTTATTTTCGGGTTGCATAAATGGATGACTGGGTATATTTTAGACAGGGGTGAAACCACCCATGTTAACTGATCTGATCATTTGTGCAATGAAATTGCCACATTGCTGTTGACTGCATCAATGCTTGCCACTATGTGTTGTGGCAGGGATGACAACATAAAGCACAAGGAGGCCGCGATTACATTGAAAACTGATAAATATTTGTTTTGCTCTTGTATGGCTTTTTGTTGAATGTTAAGAAAAGCTCATAATTTATAGCATGGCACCACTGTTGGACCCCACATTGTTTGTGGTTACAGTAACTATTGTCAGTATACTGGAAGAAAAAAAAAAAAAGAACAGGCAACCAGTGTGTGAACTTCCTTTACATAGGTGCTTCAAATTCCATTGGCTGCATGTTGTGTCATACATGTGGAGTGAAAAGTTGCCCCGCCAAACTACAATTGAGGGGCCACATTATTGGCTTGTATTTTGAATGTTGTTGGCTTAATAGCTTTGTAATGTGTGCTAATAGGAGAGCGTCTGTTCCATCATTCAGTCTACACAACACGCAAATAAAAAAAAAAAAAAACAGTGGTACTTGGAAAGTGTTAGAGGGCCTCTCCAAGTTGCAGCACGAACTAAGGGCAAGGTTGTACAATTTTCTGAGTTGTAAATAGTTCTCATCATGTCTCCCTCCCTGCCCCCCACTACCATCTGCCATTCAGACGTCAGCTCTTGGGATCCACTCTATTGGGCATCCACTACTGGCTGCACACTGCAATTGTCTACTCTGGTACAGGTCAAGAAAAAAAGTGGCGTCTGCTGTCAAAAGATCAGCCAATCGTGCCACTGTCGTTATGACGTCTTAGAAGACGACCTCCGCACTGTGGTCCGACTTTTCTCTTGAGTACAGCACTGAGGTGGTCTGCCACAACGTCACTTAGACAAAGTAGTACCATTGGCTGAAGGGAGTACCTTTGATGGGCAGGCGCCATTTTTCTTGATCTGTACTCGACCATAGACAATTGCTGCCAATTTCCATTTCACCTCGGTGCATAGAACATCGCAGGTGAGTTATAGACCTAACTTGAATAGACATCAGTCTTGAATGTGAGAGTATTGTATCTTGGGAAATTTAGAAAGTGTGTATCTGCTAGTCCAGTAAATTTGCATAAAAACTGGAGTGTCGTCAATTAGCACCGTCCTGTCTGACCATTTTCACAAACTCGGGGCCATGCGATCAGAAAATTTAAATGCATGTAACAAGCATTTACTTTATGCAGTAAGCCTGCCTTTTCTGCAACCATGTTTCCCGTGCTGTAGGCGCGGGAAACATTCTTGATCACCATGAGCCAGCATTCGTACCAATGTTCGTACGAAAGGTGGCCTATTTTACTCGACAGAGGGTCACAAGGCAGCCGTCTGCTGCAACATGAAAGCGTAGGTGCTGCCCGTCTTAGCACAGAGCTGCTTCTGGTTTGTCTACTAGAAAGCCAAATCAAAGGTACACTTGCATTCGATGATGCCACCGTCTTCAACAGCGTCATGATGTCGGCGTCCAAGCTTAGGCCTTCAAGAAGAGAAGTTGCGTGTTCCTCTCTCAGAAACCGCAAAGCCCTGTTTAATGTATGAGACGAAACGAAATGTCAGTTACGTACGGTGGCAGTATTCGCCGTTTTCACTTACGAAACCAGACACTTGGAAGCTTCATGCGCAGCTTTTAGGTCCTCGGGAGATAAATCGCAAGACCTTGATTTCTGCAAAAACGTTTTGTCGGCTGCGTCCGGTGTTTCTCAGTGGAGCTATCCACTTACCTCGTCGACAGTAAGCGCTGTATCGAATTCCAAACACGTTTCGATCTGGAATGTAAACAGCGTTTTGATCGGTGCTGCTGTCACAGATCCAGTCGCAATATTACCACAGCCTTCTGAACTTCAACGGGATGTTTTCCGATCACTTTGGCGGCTGTAGATATGCCTGTATTGGAACAAAATTTCAAGCATCTGCGTCAAATCACGCCCACCGCCGCTCGCGGTTCAGAGATCCACAATCGGCCGATGTATTAGCTCCAATTCTGTATTCGGCCTCTCTTAAAAGAAATAACTGAGAGATTACCTTTTGTATGCTTAGCCATAGACTCCACCTAACAATTTTGCCACTCCGGTAAAAGCACTATTTCACGGAGCATCGCTAGAAACTCTATGGCAGCGGCCTTCTAACGCCCGTACGAGTTCTGCGGTCCTACGGCGAGTACTTGTATTGGCTTGAAAAGGCCCTAAAGACACCGCCTGTAAAATAGAAACTATCACAGGACGACACTTATAAGAACAATTTCATAATGACATTATAAAAACTGCGTGGTAACCGCTCTTTTTGTATGTTTTGACTATTTGTCAGTTATTTATTTATTAATTTTGTGGTCGAGGTGTTGAGAGCCCTTAACAGGCAAAATGAACACAAGCACGTAGTCTTCTGACCTCCGTGATCTTGCGCGGCCACAGGGGCGAAATCACTGAGGCCACGACTTCGCGCAACTTGCTGGAACCGCGCTCCGGCAGCTCCGGTTCGGTTGATTTTTGTCATCCGCTTATGATCGCTGGGTTTAGACAGGACCTGCCGACTTCACTCCAGTTTTAAGCGTGGTTTTAAGGTGACTATGACTAGGCTCCGGGGCATGCTTCGTAAAGTTAGGACTACAAAAGCGTATCGCTGAATAACGCTATCGTGCCACAAACAAATGAAGTTCATGCCCAAGAAGCGAAGCGTCAGGCCAGACAGCACCCAAAAGTTCGTGTCCAAGAAGCTGAGCGTAAACGTCGTGCCAGTCAAGACCTTGCTTCGAGCCCTAGAAGCCGAGCGCAATCGCCAATGGCGCCAGTTTAAAATGTAGTTTCTGGATAATTCACTTTCGATGCTTGCGATCCATGGTTTCAAGAGGATTTGGCGGTCGTTGCAAGTGAGAAAAGTGATGAACGGCAACAACAAAACATTTCGACTTTCCAAAGTGTACGTATTAACTCACAACGAAGGTCAAAACTTTAAATTGTGTAGTTCGTCATAAATTGTGTACCTTAAAAAGGGCCACTAAACAGGCTCCTACTTTTTTTCAAAGCCGCCCAAACAAGCTAACTCAATCATAGAGAAGGTTGCGGCGATCACATTCTGTGAATATGACAGCGCTGCGCGCCACACAGACGCCGTATTTCAAAAAACAATTCGCGCGCTTCTTTCCGGCGACTGACCAGTCGCGCTCGCATCCTAGGTGTCGTCATCTTGCACCGCGAACAACTTTGCGTAGTCGTATCTCGTTGATTGGTCGAAACGTCTATTGTCAGATCCCCTGGCCATCCCACCGGCGTGAGCGCAGGAGCAACCCAACGTTTCTAGAACGGGAGCAACCGGTTCCACAGCGCAAGCGTCAATGACGTCAAATGATCACGTCAGGTCACGTGTCAAAAGTGGGCGGAGTCTCGACGGCGCGCCGCCCCTACCCTCTCCTCAGCAGAGAAGGGTGGGGAGGCCGACCGAGAAAACGAAACCGGCGCAAGCGGTCACTTAAGCCCGTGTAACTTCTTTATTATTGCACCTATTCGCAAAATTCTTGCAGGAGCTTGTTCACACCGCACAGGAGCGCAGGTATATCTTTAAAACAAATTTTACACCTCGGGGTTGTTTAGGGGCCCTTTAACTGTACAATGTGCAGCTTTCACTATGATTCTGGGTGGCAAGAAGATCGAGATGAAGCTTTGAAATGCACTAGCTTTCCGACAAATTGCGGCCTCGATGACGCCGCTGCACGCCAACCACATTGTAGCCACTCGTAGCTTTTAGTCGAGCACAAGGCTCTTTTCTCGCTGCCCCTTTCCGTTTTAGCGGTTGCTGGAGAGAGCTCTCTGGCTGCGGGTGTGGGGTACGTATGATAGCTACTTTACGTTTTTGTTTCCATCACATCGATGCTTGGAGACAGCACATATTCATGATTAATTTCGCTTGCATGCGCAACCAGCAGTACTATGTACCGATACATATATGTTTGCTAATTTAATCGTCCCGTTCTCTACGTAATTCTGCGGTGAAACAGCGATCGAACGCTTCGGGGATGTACATACATGCCCGCCGTTCAGTGTGCTCTGCTGTTGAACATGAGGTGCCTTGCTCAGTTTCTGACCGCAGTGGCTTGATTTGCATGAGGGAGAAATTTGAAAACGACGCGTACTTGCAGATTTCAAAGAACTATAGTGGTCGAAATTATAATTTGTATAGTCTTGCTTTGGGACTTTAAGCTTCGACTAGTTAATATATAATTGTATTCTCATTTGAACTCATATGCGCCTCCAAGCGACTCATTCCATTAATAAAGCGAATCACTCTATACAATAAGTGTCCGGCTACTTCATGGTGTCTACCAACCAGGAAAAGAGAATTTGGAAAAACGTGGCCAGCTCATGGAAGCTGACGGACGGCTGTCTGCGCGACCGTCATGGAAACAATCATGATCTTTATGCTTACACGAAGGTTCTAACGAATGTAACAACATTTCTCTTCAACGCGAATGTAAAATTTCCGAAATTTCGATGTAATATTCTAAACGATCGAAAAACGCACTTTTCCTCGTATGTGCCGCTTGGAAAGGTGGTTTCACTGCGACACAGGCTTGATATGCCGTGAAGCAAGCTTTGCAGGGGAAATCCGCACTGCCGTGCAGCCACACTTTATTGTGAAGTTTTCCTGAAATTTTAGAGTAAATAAGTATGGGAAATCTTAATTCTTACCGTATTTTAGCGCTTATAACATTCACCCTCCTTCTATTCAAATCCTTCTAGTTCTTCGGTATTGCCTTGAAATCATTCGGTACTAATTGCCACTCGTTGCGACTTTGCTTAGAACCAAAAGTGATATTTGCGCAAGCTCGGTTATCTTATTTTCTTTTGTGTGTTGCTAGCCTTCGAAAGGAGTACATTTTGTTGATTAATAGAGCAGCTACCCTATATGTTGTTATGTGTTGCTTGTTACAAACCTATGTAGAAGGCAGCGCTTTCTCTAACTGCACATAGAGCACATAACTTATGTTTAAAATGCTTTGGTTTGCTGAGAACCTGCGGTATACTGTGAAATGAATATCTGGGTGGCTTTGTGTGCTGGAAGCGCGCAGTGGACCTAGGCCCACTGCTGCGCATGACAGCGATAGCGATAGTGACAATGCTACATGATAGTGAGAGGGAAGAAAAAAGAATCGGAAATAAAAAAGGAAATGGAACATGATAAAACGAGAGAAGGTGACCTATGAGAAGAGGAGGAGATATAAAGAGAGATAGAGAAGATATTGGAATGAGTGAATGTGATAATTACCTTGGTGTAGACAACATCAATACTTGATTTTCCGGAAGAAGATGATGCTTTGTTTCCTTGCGTCTATGCGCCTTGTATAGTGCAGGAACAGTTGGGCGTGGCTTAATTGCTGAATATTCGCTTCATCTCTGCTTATCTTTGCAATGTTAGCTGAGCCCCCGGGCTACACTGCTCATTGGTGTTTGCAATAGCAGAGCCACGTCCAATTTCTTTTTCTTAACGTTGATTTTGCATTAAAAAGAAGAAAAAAAGAAAGGTTACATGTAGCTTCCGGATACATGTTGCTTTTCACGCTACGACCAGCGGTGGGTGCGTCGCGTCCGGACTGGCGGGAGCTGAGCGAGGAACTGATGCGCAGGGCAGTCGTCTACGTGGACTCTAGCGACCGTGCCCGCGCCGAGTCTGGCGACATCGTCTTATCTGGGGTCAAGAAAACGATAGTATTTTCATACATCGAGCCTTTGTTGTTCAAGTCGCAGTGCTTAACGCGTACACAAAAGGATCGATCGACCGATTGGTTGAATGATTGAATTGGGTTGATTGCCGAAGCAGACACATACTAACGATTGCTTTGTCAGTGCGAGCTGGGCACACACGATGTCACTCTGTGTCCTCTCTTACATGCATGCATACATGCTCCATTCGCTGGAAGACTGACCAGAACACCAAGAGCACGAAACGATGCGAGCATTGTCTAACGCAATACTTAGTACATGTGTGTATAGCCGTACAGTTAAGTCGACCAAGTAAACAGTACTGATCCACAATCGTTCACTAATTATAAGCTCGCTTGTGGCTCACTTCGGTTCAGTCTCTCCAAATCCTGTTCACCTTGGCTCACATGGAACTCAAACCCGCGGAACGGTCCTGACCTGTGTTTGACAGTGTTGCTATCCTTGTTTCGCAGTTCGTACACAACTGCGTGCTAACTTTATTTTCTCTACATCTTGCGCGCGACTAACCGACAGGCCGAGATCTTCGGCGAGATCGGCAAAGTCGTTGTTGTTGTTGTTTTGTGGGGTTTTACGTCCCAAAACCAGTTCTGATTATGAGAGACGCCGTAGTGGAGGGCTCCGGAAATTTCGACCACCTGGGGTTCTTTAACGTGCACTGACATCGCACAGCACACGGGCCTCAACATTTCGCCTCCATCGAAATGCAGCCGCCGCGGCCGGGATTCGATCCCGCGACCCTCGGATCAGCAGCCGAGTACCTTAGCCACTAGACCACCGTGGCGGGGCATCGGCAAAGTCGTGCTATAGGCACAAACAAGAGTAGACGCACGGAAACGACGGTCTTCGAGTCGGTCGGTACATACGAGCAAGTTTCTGTCTCTCTTTTCGAGCTGTAGCTGTCGGCTTGACCGTGCATAATGTGATTATCGTGTACTTTGGTTTACACTGTGCCGCAGGCATGGCAATAGAAGATGTTCTGACGGCGGACCTCATCTATCGTCGCCTGGCGTTAACCTCTAGAAGCTGTACAAGAGCGGAAAATAAAAACAATTATATATGTATATATATATATATATATATATATATATATATATATCGTGAAGAGCTTCAGAATTAACTGACAATCCCATTAGCTAAACCGGAGTCCGTGTCTGGCTAAAACTATGGTGAGCAGGCTCGATCCTCCCCTATCCATCGATATTGTTGTTTTGTGGGGTTTTACGTCCCAAAACCAGTTCTGATTATGAGAGACGCCGTAGTGGAGGGCTCCGGAAATTTCGACCACCTGGGGTTCTTTAACGTGCACTGACATCGCACAGCACACGGGCCTCAACATTTCGCCTCCATCGAAATGCAGCCGCCGCGGCCGGGATTCGATCCCGCGACCCTCGGATCAGCAGCCGAGTACCTTAGCCACTAGACCACCGTGGCGGGGCCCCTATCCATCGATATGGAACTTGATACACAATAATCTATGCGCTGAAATCGTGATTTTATCTGGACATATATATACGAACCTTGCGTTATGTTTTGTGTCTCGAGCTGTACCATCATTTCTCTCTCTCTCTCGTGTCGCGATATTCTCCTGATCTGGCTTGCTTTCTGCTATTTATATTTCAACGCAGGAGCAAGAAACGTACCCGGCTCTAAAAACAAATTTTGCCGTTCCGTTTCATACTGGCGCCTCATGTGTGTGCTACGCCACATTTACTGTGCAACCCCCATGTTCTTTTGTTTGTTTGTTTGTTTGTTTGTTTGTTTGTTTGTTTGTTTGTTTGTTTTTTTAAAGTCGTATCTAGCCCAGTAGTGGCGCCGGTAGTCCGGTCTGTATCAGCTGACGTCATTCGGTAATCAGCCAACTACACGTAGTCGAAAGAACGCGACGTCGCTAAAAGCCGGCTGCGCCCGAGTAAACGCAGTGCCTTGCGTCGCCTCGTTGGCACTGTTCGCTGTACGCTGAGCGCGACCTTCACGCACGCCGTCGCCGTAACCCCGGCAACGCTACCAGCGCTCTCCCTCCCTTTCATCTGTTTCCCTCTCTCGCGCTGAGAAACGATAACAGGCAGCTAGCCTAGCGGCATTTAGAAGACTGCCAGTTGCCGCGATTGTCTCCGAGTGGGAGCACGAAAGCCCCGGCTACCTTGCCGTCATGTTTCCCTGCGCCTACTTCGCTGCGAACCAGGTGAAGCAATGCCTGGAAAAGAACATCCCAGAACTGGTCCAACTTCTGGAAGACGGATTCCGTAGCCTCGCCGTGGGATCGCAGGGTGACATCGTCCAGCCGCAGAGACACATCGTGCCCGCCAAGGGTCACAATGGGTGCGTGGGATAATCTGTCTTTGCACGTTTTCTGTGATGTGATGACGGTATATATATAATAACAGTGGCTGAACGAGGCATCAGGGCACAGTGGGGTCTACACTGGGGCGAAGAAGGGAACTGCAAGCAGACGACAGCTGCAGCTCAGCAGGGCTCGTTTATGCATCGTCTGCTGTTGCCCAGTTCTTAAGCGCTATTTATTTCTTAGTGATACCACGTGCATGGGTTGTCCCGTTTAAACGTATTTCGCGGACTTTCCTTCAGTGCACGTATAAGAAGACCCATCAACGGTACTTAGCTGTAAACACTTCAGTCGGTCATTTTGAAGTTTGATCTACAACGTTCGTGGCGACAATTCCTCGCTGAAGCGAATAATTATGAGGACAGCTAGTTAGTCTATACTAATTGCCTTTGGAAAACGAAAAAGAAAAGCCTTATACTGGGGCACTTGGGAGACTAATTCGTTATCGTGTGCCCAACTATTTTTTTTTTATCAATCGGCTTTATTAACGAAATTTAGCGCTTTGGGTAGTACTTAAAAACCCCTTTTCATTTAATTTTGATTGGCTTTAAACCTGGTATGCTTCGGCAGGGACAGGTTTTCCCACGCTTTTCTTTTTGGCTTTCTTTTTATAAAGTGGGAATGAAGTTTGGAGAGGGGCACTTAATCCTCAACACAATTGAGTTTGTTGCAACTCACGATAGCGCGCTCCGTCACTTTTTAAGTTATATTTTTAACCGGGACACTCTGTACACTTAGTTCCAAAAACACTTACTCGTAACGCAATAGCCTGCCTGAAACGATATCTGAAGCGTGCACACACTTATTTTATATGGAATTAACTACATAAATTTACATTTACTGGACGCTTCTCTAGAAATATAGCGTTCCTGTAGCATCGAATGATTATTCGAAGGATGTCGAATCGACTATAGCTGCCGCTGTAACTGCTTTTCTGTTGTTTTCATCGCGACTAATTGTTGAACAGTCCCTACTGATTGACGACGGACCGGTGCAACGTTAACGGTGGCTGTTTCCTAGCCGTGTACTACGAACTGCTGGACTAGAAATATAAATCCTTGTGAATCTAAACTAGAAGAGAAGCTCAGGGGAAGGCGGAGGCTTGAATCGATGAACAGATCGCTAAAAACGATTGAGAACAGGGAATGTCGCAGGAGCCAACGTTTCGGCAGTCACTGTCCCGACGAAGACAAGTCCACTTGAAACGTTGGCTCGTGCGACATTCCCTGTTCTCAATCGTTTTTAGCGATCTGTTCATCAAATCCTTGTGAATGTAATTCTGCACCTCATCCGACAACCACTTTTTAAAAATATTGTCCAGCGTGACTTGCACTGTCACAGTGTAGTGATTGATTTCTGGGGTTTTACGCCCCAAAACCACGCTGTTATTATGGGAGACGCCACAGGGGGGAGCTTTGGAGATTTCGACCGCCTGGGGTTCTTTAACGTACACTGAAATCGCACAGTACATGGGCCTCAACATTTCGACCCCATCGAAATGCAGCCGCCGCGGCCGGGATTTCATTCGGATTAGCCGCCGGGTGCCGCCATTAGACCACCGTGTATGTATGTGTATACATACATACATACATACATACATACATACATACATACATACATACATACATACATACATTTTTTCAACTGCTGCTTTCTGAGCGTGACGACATACACGCCGGCAGCGCGGGCCCCTGAAGTGCTGTGCACACATGTGTGGCGGAATGCGCTTTTGCCGTGCTGATTTTGTTACGCTTCTGCCTGCTGCTTCTGGAAGTCTTTTTCATGGCTGCCACGCCACGTGCACTTTTTTCGGTATTTTTAATGCGAAACTACAGGGTCAGTGAGGTCTCTGCCTCCCTGACTACGATTTGTGACAGGATGTGACATGACAGTCCTTGCTTTTCAAGGAAGGAAGGCCGTGTCATCGTCGTAACGAACGGCACTTTCTGCAGTACATTTCCACACAGTTACTTTTTTTTTTTCAACAGTGCAGGGCCGCGCGAAATTCACGGGAGTTCCGTATCATATCCGAGTAATCTTCGTGAAGTTAGCAGATCAAGTATCAGTTCTTGTTTAATGCGATGCGTCATATGAGCTGATATTTATCTTAGAAAAGAAATGATCTCAGTGAGCTCGAGTTAATAAAAAAAAATAACACCTGTGTTACTCTGATCTAAGGGAAGACGGGATAAAGACAGATATGAAGAAGGATGATGAGCGCATTGGAGGCTGTATGCCACGTGAATGATAATATACGCTCGTGTCCTCGGAGCGAGTTCACAGCCTTGAACCTAAGCCTATGTACGGGGGCAAAGCTGCACCTCATCAATGATGTTTGGGATAGGATGTTATCAGCAGATATATTCAAAGCGCAAAAGAACGAGAAAAAAGAGAGACACATATGAGTAGACACGGGACAACTGGTACCTCGTTTGCAAATTCGCAGGCGCTTTTTTTATTGCGATAGAAATTATATGGACAGTTTCAACGAGTTTTGGCTGTCACCGCGGTGACATGACGCGTCATGTCCCGTATAAAGTTCGAATTGATAACAACACCCCCCCCCCGGCATCGTACGTTCTACCCGCGGGCAGCACGCAGAGATCAAACGAGCCCGGCCCATCTCCGTCGCTCGGAGGGCGCTCGGAGTGCAGCACGCACTCCGGCGCTCCGTCGGAGTGCGTGCTGCCCCTAAAGCTGCTTGCCCCTAAAGCTGCTAGCCCCTAAAGCTTATTGCCCCTAAAGCTTAGTCCCTATTGCCCCTAAAGCTGCTAGTCTATACTTCATATGTTGTATCATGCATTGCTATCGCATTCATTGCTACGCCCTTCTGGCGAAACAGCGATTTTTTTTTTGTTCCTTTAGAATGGAGTGATTGCTCGCGTGGTATATATATCGCGGCGTTAGTCATAGGTGCCAGGTTTGATGGAAGCCCAAACATCGAAGATGCGCCACCGTGTTGCAGCTGTGGCGTTAATTCGTGCGCCGATAGCTATATATAGGTCGTGTGCGGGACGTTTCGATAAAGTTTGGCACGGAATAAAACCGGAAACAGCTGCATATGTGAGCTGTACAGAAGCGCAGTAACCACTGTTCTTATTTCAACGCACAACAAAGCACGCTTCGAACCAAAAGCCGTAGGCTTGGTACAGTTGTAGCGGAAGCTATCGCGGATAGAGTTTCCAGACAGCGTGAGTGCTTTTACGTTCAGTGTCATAAAGAATAATTGACGAGGTGTTGCGTGCCAAATCCACACTGTGACCATGAGGCACGGCTCGTATTGAAGGGCTCTGGATCAGTTTTGACCATATGGGTTCTTTAGCGTGCGCTTAAATCTAAGCACAGGGGTGTTTCCCGCATTTCGCCCCGGTCGAAATGCGGCCGGCGCGGCCGCGATGCGATCCCGCGACCTCGAACTAAGCCAGTACCCTAGCCGCTGAGCTATATACCACAGCGGGTCAGGGTCATAAAGGAAGATCACTGATGGCTATGGTGAGAGGTACACGAGCAACCTCTTGAAGAGGCCATTCGTGATCGTCGGAGAGCCCGATTTATTTATTTATTTATTCATTAATTCATACTGCAATCACCAATCGGTGATTTTAGCAGGGTGGTATCATGAAGTTAATGGTGAAAAAAAAGAGAGGCACATATAGTATACACATGTTATACAATGTATAGGACAGATACATACTCTTACGTAAATTATTATCCCGTTGACACCTTCAGAACCACAGAGTTAATGCCTTAGGGGTGCAAAAAATGCCTTGGCGTCATTTGAACCCCTAAGGCGTCAGCTGTGAGGTCAGATTATCATTTATATATTCTGAGGGTGGCAACCAGACCAAAATTTTGGTGGGCGCGCCCAGTTCCCGAGCACGATTCCTGCTTCTTTTTCAGATTACGGCTAACATTTCAGGAACAGCTTTTTGATGACGCACGTGCAAGTCTTTGAACGGATTCAGAAATCCCGGAAAATGGGATTATTGGAGTCTCCTCGAAGCCGTCGAAAAGACCAGCTTTTTGAAGACGCATGTGCAACGAGCCGGACATCAGACGATATACGACGCATCCAGGACTAAGGCTTCTTACGCGTGCCGTCTGCAACGTTAACGTCTCGGATATCCGTTTCGAAGTCGTCATAAATCCTTTGTATGCTAGCTGGGCAGGAGAGTACCAAGACCGTGGCATGTAAATCAAGCCGCTCATGCCATACATGTCATGATTTTCATGTTATGACCTGTCATTTATGTTCGTCATGCAGTCATGTTGTGCCATACTGATTTTCGTATACATCCCATTAACGAAACGGCCCAGGAGAGCACCAAGACCGTTTCGTGTAAATCATGCATGTCATGATTTTCATATAATGCCCTGTCATTTTATTCGTCATGCAGTCATATGGCATAGCGATTTTCGTATACAATCCATTAACGAGACGGCCACGGATACATACATACATACATACATACATACATACATACATACCACTCACTGGCACTCACTCGCACTCCCACTCACTCGCACTCATTTCCATTCACACACACTGGCACTCACTCGCACTCGCACTCACTTCCACTCACACTCACCTCCACTCACACTCACTGGCGCTCACTCGCACTCACTTCCACTCACACTCACAAGCACTCACTCGCACTCACCTCCACTCACACTCATTGACACTCACTCGCACTCACCTCCACTCACACGCACTCACTTCCACTCACACTCATTGGCACTCACTCGCACTCACTTCCACTCACACTCACTGGCACTCACTTCCACTCACACTCATTGACACTCACTCGCACTCACCTCCACTCACACTCACTTGCACTCACTCGCACTCACTTCCACTCACACTCATTGGCACTCACTCGCACTCACGTCTATGAAATGAGTGCGAGTGAGTGCACTCATGAGTGAGTGCGCCGACCTATGCTCGCGTTTGCCGGGGCAGTGTCGAGTTTGCCGGGGAGCACGTGGCTCCCGGCGCTCGCGGCGAGGGCGAGCGCCGGGAGCCACGCGCTCGCCCTCGGCGCGTGCGTGCCCTCCGGCAGGCACGCGTCGGTGGCTACCTACTACGACTACTACTACTACTACTACTACTACTACATACATCGGGGACGCACGACCCACGCCTTAAGGAGCTTCGCCCCTAAAAAAAACTATGGACCATCTCCCCGAAGGGAACCCTGATGGGATGCGAAGCAGCAGCGGTGCGCACGGCGTTGACCCGGTTGAAACGGGCGTCGACGCGGGTGCTGGAAGAACGGTTTGAAGCGAAACTCGGTGTAGCGTTTACTCGAGTAAACGTTTGTTTGAAACGCAGACACGGGAGGCGGGACGCGTTGAAGACGCTTGCTCTCGGCTTCCTTGGCTCGCGTCTCGTCGGTGTTACCCGCGCGCCGTCTCTATTCTCGAACGCGATCGGCGTTCTTGACTCGCACCTCGTCGGTGTCGTTGGTCTTCCACTGCCGACGCTTGCGTTCGGCTTCCCTGGCTCGCGCCTCGTCAGTTTTGCAGGCGCGACGTCGCCATTCGCGAACGCGATCTGCTTCGCTAACCCTCGCAACGCCGGCGACGGCCGGGTTAGGCCAAATCGCTTCGGCGCATGTTCGGCGGGCGATGGAACGTCGTCTTCCGGCGTCCTCTCCATCGCAGATAAACGGGCCGAAAGAGTGTTCACTCGATGTGCGCTCGAGCGTAGCGAGCGGTGGAGAGGGTGAAGCGAGAGAGAGGTGACACGCGGCGAGCGCGCGGCAGGCGCGCGGCAGGCGAGGGAGAGAGTGACGTCACCGCGCACTGCGAGGGGGGCGTGACCTACTTGGCACCGCTCCAACACCTGCGGCGAGGGGAGCGGCACGGAGACACGGACGGACAGCGTTACACAGGCTAGTCAAAGAGCTGCTTCGCATCTAAAAAATTGGCAGCGTATCTCCGTGCTTCGCTGCAAATGTCGTCGAAAGACGATAGTCTTCTACCGGCCGTACTACATGAGTCCTGTTTCATCTGCGGTTCGGCACGAGCTTCGGGCGTTTCCTGGGCACGCTTGAGACGACGGGCATCGGCACGCCGGCGCTTCTCCGCTGCAATCTGCTCGACGGTCTTTTCCCTGCGTTGTCTGGGCATGTCATGTAGGGTGTGTTCTATGTCAACAAACGGCCATTTATGTTTTGCCTTGCCTCAGACAGCGCCCCGTCTATGTTGAATCGGCTGCATGTGGCTGGCATTGATGAAACGGAGGCAGCGCCAGCGCTGCGTGAGATATGGACGCCATCTGGCCATGATATCGGGAAACGCAGGAAGCTTGCGTAGTACGCAGAGCTACTGGTAGGTGGCAGCACCGTGTCGTTTTACCGAAGCGTAGGAAACGTCCGCTTTTTCGTTCGTACGCGTCGCATTTTTAGCGCATCCTGACAAGCACTAGGGTCTTTAGAATTACGCATCTATGTATTTTCTACTAAAGGAACACACCATCTAATACTTACGTATTGATGTTGCGCCTCAGATATGCGTAATATTTGCTTCGCCCCTAAAACGATTTTTTTCTGGCATTAGCAGGTTACCTTTTCACGTCACCGGACGCACAAGTCTTGCTAGAGTAAGACGTCTGGTAAACCATAGAGAAAGAAAAAGTTCTCTATGGGTAAACTGCAAAGGGTGACGACCATGGAGGGAAAAAAAAGTTTTTTTTCCTCCATGGTGACGACGATACAGGTGGCGACGCCACCCTGAAGTTCCTAACTGGTGCGACGCAGGGTTCTGCACGGAAATTTTAGAGCGGTGGACATTTGGCAAGCTCAGTGTGAGGGTTGGCATTTGAGATGGCACCGTATGTGGTGAAAAATCGGCGCACGTACATAAACTGCTAACTTTACGAGTATTTCTGGTTGTGTCCACTTCTGGCAGCAATTATGTACGTGTAGATGCCTGGTTTGCCTTTTTTCCTAGTGCTTGAGGCGAGCATTTAAAATGTCAAACGACTCAGTTGGAGTGGAGGGCGGTGAAACAGAGCAGTGGGCGGCGAAATAGAGCGGCGGCGGCATTTCCCCGCCGCCCACCGTGGGGAGAACTCTGCTGTGACGTCATAGATTTTGACGCCTACATATTTGTCTGTCGGTAACAAAAATGATATACATCATGTTCCAAAGAAGCTAGAGACCCGACATAGCGTGTTGCAGATAATTTTGTTGAGCCAGATGTGACGAGAAAACGAAAAATAAAGTATTAGTGTTGGCGACGTCGCGACTTCATGTGCTCTAATACGTTGGGGCGAAGTTAAAGAATGAAACTTTGACCTTCATTTTCTCTTCCGACGCTAAACATAATGGTGAAATTGACGGCAATATTCTTCTCCGAGAATACTTTGTCACTATAAACAAATGTGGCGTTCCTCTTCAGCGTCCCCTCGACTTTCACTGAAATCTGAATGCGTGGCCGTTTCTGTATTTCACCCGCATCGATGTACGGCCGCCGTGGCTGAACATCAAACCCGCTACACGGTCCTTTACAGTACAAAACTGCGACCACCAAGGCACGTAAACCTTATTCTTACGTAAGGCATGTTATAGCATCACAGGCACTACTACAGAGAAGACAGATCAAATATGCAAAAGCAAAGTGTGCCTGTGCCGTCATATTCGTTTGCTCTTCTCTGAGTTTTAGGGGCGAAGCTCCTTAAAGCGGCACCCGTTCGTCCCTCGTCGTAGTCGTAGTCGTAGTGCGTAACCAGTCTTACGCTTTGACCTCCAAGGTGGTGCCGGTGGGAGATTTCTCCTGTGCGTTGTTGAACAATAAAAAAAATTCGCAGCGTGCGCGTTAACTAAAAGCCGAATTCTTCTGTCTCTCATTCCCCATTAGCAGCCATTGGCATGTTCCAGTAGGAAACGTTAGTAGAAGTAGAAGTGTTAAAAGCCGACTTCTGCTGTCTCTCATTCCCAGTAGCAGCCATTGTTTACCTCCAAGGTAGTGCCTGGTGAGATTTCTCCTGTGCGTGATTAAACAATAAAAATTTTGTTCAAAACGCCGTTGATTGATGAAATAAACCAACGAAAGACGCCAGATGTTTTCTAAAAGCAAAACGAAAAGACGCCAGCTGCTTAACGAAAGACGCCAGGTAAAGCAATGGTTTTCATCTGCAACCAGTGCAAGAACCACTTAGCTTACATTTCACCGACCACGAAGCGGTCATAATGAAAGGACAACGGAAACCAGCAATAAAAGTTTGATAAAACATTTAATCAATCGTTTCACGTCATTTTTATCGGGCGAATTAACGGAAGAAATTTCACGGTTTAACCGATGATTACTTCCAGGAGCTTCGCCCAATCTCATCATCATTCACCTCGTGGATCTGCCGTCAATTTTTTGCTCTACTACAAAACTACGAGAGCCAGTGTGAGCGGTCGCTTTACAACTGCATTTCACCATCTCGCCATTCCTTTCATCGCCGCAGGGAGCTGCTGTCTATGCCGGCTTACGTCGCGTCCAAGCAAGCGCTGGCCACAAAGGTAATCACGAACTACCCCAACAACAGGTCGCCCCTACCAAGCATCCAAGGCGTCGTGCTCCTGTTCCACGCTGGCACTGGGGCGCTCAAGTGCGTAAGTTACCCCTACGTTTGCATATAATCTGTAGGAATAAAGTGACTGCGGTGACCAAACGTGCTTCGCGATCGACGGTTATTTGAGCCGATTTCACTATGCACGCTGCCGCAAAGCATGCTGGTATAGGGCTGAAGTGCAGCTGTCGTAGGAACTGTACTGTCATGACTCGGGGTCGAAGGTCAAGGAGGTGAGGATGACATTCTGCAATATGTTCCGGACATAAGTTGAGCAGAAAGCACTTCCCTAATTCCTCCCTAACATCGGCAGGAAATGCGCACTTTCAGCATTCCTCTCAGTGTTGCGTAGAAGCCACGTACAGCGGGAAGGCGTCGAGGATTTAACAGCCTGGCCAGCGACGCGTAGTTGTGTATCGTTAGGGCACTGACAGCACTTACAGAAATAATGTACGGTATCCAATCGCAGCTCAACAGCTATATTACTGTAGACAATAAAGTCTCAACACAAACATCATAATGCACTTATAGTTTCTTTTTGTGAGCAAGAATCGACGTGCATGGGCTCCGAAAGCGATTATTAAATTGGTTTCTCTTGGAGACCTTCGCGGCACGTGAGTTGCGTGATACATTTGAACTCCACTGCGCGATATCAAACTGCAGAACTCTTTTTCCTTCGAGTGCATTTGCAGTGTGATAAAGATCACTATATTTATAAATTGCGCGGTCGTCCACGCAGTGGTCAGCTGACACGATCGGAACTTAGTCCAGAGTCCAGGGTTAGTCCAGGGCCTTGTTTTTTTTCCTTTCCTTTCATTTCTCTATTCACCATTGGTACAGGAGAAGGTCCCGGAGTTACAAAACTGTCATGGAGACCTCCTGTTAGTAATTTGACAACATCAGTATGATTGTAAATTATGGCGTCAGAGCAGTTACATAACAGATAAAACAGAAGTAAGCGAACAATAAATCAGAACATATAAGAAATAGAAGCAATGAAATAAAGCAACAAAACAAGGAAAGTGCTTACACTGTATGAAAAGTAATTTTTAAGCAAGTAATAAAACTATTTTCTTTATTTTATTTATACAGTACTGCTGGCCTCTAGATGAGGCTGTAAGCAGGAGTGGGTAGAAACTAGCACAAAACGAAGATTACACAGCAAGAAACAGCAATCGTGTCACGTGAATAAAAAATGATAAAATAAAATAACGAAGCTTGTAAATAACGCGACATAAAAACATATGAATTTTATGAATGAATATTCGTTGTAGCAGATAATTGAAGAATACATTCTTGGGGGGGGGGGGGGGGGGGAGGGGGAATATGACATGGGCAATTCGAGTAACAAAGGGGCAAAAAAAAAGAAATAATAGTTTAACACAACTGCAAGACAATGAATATGAGTGATATTTTACGAAATATACAATTAAAGAAAACAGAAATCAAGTGGTTTACGTTATGTAATCACAACGATGAGTCTGTGACCAGTAGGGTGGTTAGTAAGTATTTTTTTTACGTGTCTTTTAAGTATTACTGTTGTGCGACAGGATTTAATATCGAGAGGGCAACGCATTCCAGTACTTGATCGCGGTGAAATAAGCAGTAAGTTTTCCATAATTGGTGTTTATTCGGGGGAGTAAAATGTTAGATGCAAATCTCGTATTGTTGTTGTTAGTAAGAGCAGGTGCATGAGATGTATGTAGAATGATTTATGATTGAGTGTGCGCTATACCAGTAAGACCAATTTAAGGTGAACCATGTAACGTAACGGTAGTATGCCTAATGAAGTGTAGTTCAATACAGAATGTGACCTGTCGCTAGGAAAACTCATGATCCGCAAGGCCTGATTCTGTAAATGCTGAAGGTGTGTTATATGCGTGGAATATGTGTTTCCCCAGACAGAGATGCAATATTGTAGGTGGCAATATAGGTGACAATCTTCCGACGCGCTTGACATACAACTCAATTTCATCTCTAAGTCATGTTGCTTGACGTCGTCGCTAGCACATGCGTTATTTTTCGTTGGTAAAAATGAATTAAATTGTGTTCAAGGGGATCATAGACTCAAAATAGCAGGTTTCAAGAAATTTCATTAAGCCACTGCGGAAAAATACGAAAGAAAAAGAAAAAAAAAGGGGGGGGGGGAACTGAAGTTCGTGACGTCAAACTGACATTGAGACGCTGAAGTTGCGACACGAAATTCAAAAATGACACTTTCAACTTTATTTTAGCATTTGCTAGCCAACCTATCGTGGCGGAATTACCGACCATAGAGTCCTCAGGGAATAATTTATCGGGCCAAACTGATTAGCGGTTTCAATTTCGTGTACGTTTCAAACGTATATTTCGCCCAGTTCCCGATTAAGTTAGTTCAGCCCATTCTGGTTGTACACCTACGTAATACTTTCGTGCGTGTGGTTTCTTGGTTGTTTCTTTTCCCTTCAGGTAATGGACGCCATAGAGATTACTGCCTTCCGCACAGCTGCCGCTTCGGCCGTCGCCACTAAGGTACGTAAGTCTGCGGTAAATTTAACTTCACTGAGTAGCCGCACTTTATGTGAGCTTAGTTTTGTCCACAATCTCCTTCTACACATCTATATCGATGAACAGATCGCTAAAAACGATGTAGAACAGGTAATGTCGCAGGAGCCAGCGTTCCGACAAGCGGACTTGCCTTCGTCAGGACGGCAACTGATGCCGTCCTGACGAAGGCAAGTCCACTTGTCGAAACGTTTGCTCTTGCGACATTCCCTGTTCTACATCTTTGTTAGCGCTCTGTTCATCGATTCAAGCCTCCATCTTCCCCTGAGCTTCTTTTCTAGTTTAGATTACACATCTGTGAAGCATATGGGCTTCATCGTGCAAATACGCTTCTGCCGAACTCAGTTACAAATTGTGTAGGTGCTCTGGCCCACCATGTTCTCTTATTTCCGCGACGAAATCGCGTTACTGAAATTGTTTTCTCATAGACGCAGCTGTATTGAGGTGTCTTCAAGAACGAAGCCATGCAGGGTATCGGCGGACCTCGTACTTTAAGCTAGCAGTTGGCGAGCGCATCTCGTAAAGCAGCAGTTGTATCAAGACAGAGTGTGTTTCGACACATATACACAACCTCATATGACACATATACCGCATATCCAATAACCTCGTATGAACACTTATGATTCATGCATGACCTCATACGATTCATACGAGGTTATTGGATATGTGGCATATGTCTTCATGAGATTTTGCGAGAGGGACGTGGTCGTGCACATGCTCGTCGAGATAACAATAACCCCCCCTCCCCCCCAAAAAAAGAAAAGAGCCCCCATTCCTGGAAAATGCTGACAAGCGAAGCTTCGCGCGTACGTGTCTCATTCATTCATTCATTCATTCATTCATTCATTCATTCATTCATTCATTCATTCATTCTCTCTTTCTTTGCCAAATGTCCGGTCACGGTGCGACTCCGGCGCGAGCGCTAGTCACATGCTCTCACGGTGGTTGTGTTCTCGTACTATACGCTACCGGCGCCGACACTTGTAAGCACAAGTTTGGCTTGAACAATGTGTGGAAATCAGAGCGCCAAGAATCCTGCGGGATCTTTAACACGGGCGAATGAAGCACTATACAATCGCTCCATGCGTTTGGATTGAAGGATGGGCTTCCCGTTGGGACTGCCCTCCTACTTCCTACTTCGCCTACCTCCTCCTACATCTTTCAGTCTCTTCATGATGATTTTTATTTACACTGTGTCTGTGCCTGTCTTCTTCTTGTAGTTTACCGTCGAGTCGACGTACAACTATACTTTCGATGACAGAATAGCTTGTAATCTTTTTTTTTTGCTTATTGAGCGTTCGTGACCTTGAAGATGCGCGGGATGTAAAGCAGTCGCCTGGTCGATGTATGCGCAGTACCTCGCCACTGAAAGACCGAAGATCCTGGCAGTGCTGGGCGCAGGGACGCAAGCGAAGAGCCACGTCCTAGTCATGACCACCATGTTCCCTTTTGAACAGGTACGTGCGGACAACTGAAGCATCGCAGTGCGTTGTCTTTCAAAGAGGTGCGCAGCACTTCTTGCGATATGTTTTCTGTATTGTTTGTGGTTTGTTCTTGAACAAGCCAGTTAGTTACACGCGCAGCACATGCGCTGCTGGTGAGCAGTGTCTGTATAAATAACAGCAACAGCGTTCAGTTTGAAAATGGAACAGCAGATATCCTTCTTTCGAGGCAGCAAAATTGCTGTAGTAATGTGCCCCGTCAACTTCGCGGTTGTTAGTTGATTTCCGTGCATATTAAGGCCAAACCTCATACGCGCGAAAATGCACGCGAAAGCGACGGGCGACGCGATGAGCGACGAAACGGGCCGTTCGCGCGACGTGTCGCGTAGTCAAAATCGCGCGAACACTCGGTTTTGGAAATCTAGAATCGGTCGCCCGTCGCCCGGAAGTGCCATGCTGATCTAGCCAATAGGAGAAACCCGGGACAGAATGCATATCAATGACGCACTGCCGGTTGCCGCCATGTGCTTGATATTCATGCACTTACGAAGGAAAAACATTATTACAAGGCTATAAAAAACATTTTGTGTACTTTGCGTAGTAAAACATGCTACTCTACTTTTCAAGCCGTGGTCAACGCACCAGTTTCGCTACAAAATCGACGCCTTCATGCCAGCAACACTGGATATCGCTCGCCGAAGTTTTCGCGTGAATGAAGTTTGGTTATGCAAACTACAGCTCGCGCGACGGTAGCCTGCTTCGCGTCGCCCGTCGCTGTCGCGTGCATTTTCGCGCATATGTGGTTTGGCCTTTATGGCTGTAACAACCAGAGCCGTCCGTTCGCCTCCAGCAAGCCGGAAGTAGAGGTGCTCCATAAGACACCACAGATTCTGATGAAAATAGAAAAGGATCATATAAAAGGGAGGCAGGGGTTCTAGTTAACAGTTCTCTAGGATACATATGATATCGGAGCATGTGTTCAGTGCGGAAAATAGCCAATACACCTTCGTGATAATTGATGGTGAAGGGGCTCTGCGACACTTTTTGAGCGTAGTCAGAAAGTTCCTGTGAACATGTGAGCCAAATATTATTGTTGTGTTATAATATCTCCAAGTATTATTGCTCCGCTCAAAATACAGCTGGAAATGTATGTATTTATTTATCTTTAGGAAGACCGAAAAAAAGCCGAGCGACGTGGTCGGTGTTCCTCGTGTCGTAATTTGTTGAAATAAGAGCGGGCGATTTCCAGCTTTATTTGAAACCAATTTGTAAATTCCCTGGTGCGTGCAGTGCAATATATACTCCTAAGGGTCTTTAGCTATCGCTTTAGCAAGATCTTTGGCTTTGGTATAGTCTATCTCGGGACGGGCTTCGAACCCGGAAGCCCAAAACCATTTCAATGAATTTTAAGTGTTAAGCCTTTCATTTTTGCTGAGTCATGCTCATGACTATGGCTTCGACCAGCACCCTTTAAGTATTTTTATAACTTAGTACTCACGTTCGATCTCCTGCCTCGAGATGGCCTCTACTTTCTGCTCCTTTAATTCATTCTCATTTCCTTTCCCCCAACGACACTGAGCCGTGCTCCCATCTAGGATTGCCTCTCCTGAACCGCACCTCCCCGAGCCCACCGGAACCTTAATCGTGTTGATGTTCGATGGCGAACAGGTGCGGATATGGAACCACCGCGAGTCCTCGGCCACGTCTCTCGCGCGAGAGCTCGCCGCCAGCGGCATTCCGGCGCGTCACGAGGCTACCGCCGAGGGTGCGGTGCGCGACGCCGATGTAGTGGTCACCGCCACCTCGTCTCCCAAGCCGGTCCTGCAGGCCGGCTGGCTCAAGGTGGGGGCCCACGTCAACGGTACGTAGAGTTAATGTATATTACAGCACGCATTTATACGCGCTCAAAGCCGCATGCTGTGAACGGAGCTCTGCGATGCACGTTGCGTGCTGCAGAGTGAGCAGATGAATAGTGCTGAGGTTCGTCCTGTTGGTGCGACATGGGAATGGGAAGCGCTCGGGCAGGCTAGGACAGACTATTATTATTATTATTATTATTATTATTATTATTATTATTATTATTATTATTATTATTATTGTTGTTGTTGTTGTTGTTGTTGTTGTTGTTGTTGTTGTTGTCGTCGTCGCTGTTGTCTTCGTTCAATGGCTTAAAGGCTACGGCGGCCATAGAGCGCCAAGTCAGTGCTAGACTGGCCTTCAAACAATGATCCAATTAAAGAAAAGCTTCACAAAAATTCTTCTAGGCTGAAGAGTGAGAACGATGCAGTTAGCAAGTTAAATACAATAAACAGGCGATGTGTAACGACGGTGTATAGGACGGACGACGATAGGACATAAGATGAGGACACAAAAAACAAGAGCAACACACACGGCCTTCATGTTGTGTTCTTTTGTTCTCGTTGGCACAGGGATTTTAATCGTGGCTATGGACAGATGAGTGTGTTAGGGAACCGCTGGTGCCGTTCACTATTTAACGACCTGTAAATTGACAGCACGGGTAGACCTCATTCGCTTAGCGCAGAGCAAAGACGATGGTGACAAGTTCTTCATTACTGCCGCATTTCGTAACTGTTTCTCTTTTTTTTTAAATTTTTTTATCGTACAGCAATTTTACACATCGCTCAGTCTGACTGTACGAAGTGGAACTGGCATGTGCCATCATATCGCCGTTGAACAGAGTGGTTCCAATCAAATCTCTCGACAGTCTGAATGAGTCGCGCATCACGCGGAGCGATAAAATGTTTGCGTTGGATCGGGCGCTGGGGCCGGCTCTGTTTGACTAAAACAGTTTGTTTCAAGCAATGTAGGCACACTGAATTATCTTAATCTTGATTGCATGGTGGGTTGCGCGTATAAGAAGGAGCTAAAATAAATATATGGATTACGGCGACAGCACTGCGGACGGGTGTCTGTATAGAGTCACTACGGGTGTCCTATATAACTTTGATCTGAGCAAACAAATGGCTCAGCCGGTGAAAATATCGCATTACCAGACAGCATAGCCCTGAAGATAGGGTCGGTGATGTTCATCACTTCCAAATCAACTCAGCGCAAGAAATCGCCATATGGCCCTGCGATATCGCTGAACTATTACTCGGGTTTTCGTGTCTTCTCTGAAGGTCAAACTGATGCCAAACTTCACGCATCTGATGTTCGTGGCTTGGAACCTGCATGACGTCAAGCTGACGTCACAACTTTCAGCGCATGTCTTTTATGGGGAAACATGAACTGTCCCACGCTGTCAAAACTCTTCGACTTCACGATGAACTGGTGGTATATTGAAGCCAAAGTGACAGTTGGGGCGAGCTGGATAGGCGTCAGTCGGTCGGAGAACTCTTTATTACAATGTCCTGCGATTTTGTGGGATGAGCAAAAGGTCCCGACTAGGTGACGGCCTGATATGCATATAAAAAAGTAAAAGAAATAAAAGGTGAAGCTTGCATTAGTGGCGCATAGGCTAGCAAAGCGGCGACACTTGGCTGGTACGGGTTTGTCTCCTGAACACCCACATTTCGTCGTGGTCGGAGGCTTAGGGAAACACCTCGCAAAGCACTGCGAGGGCCAGCGAACGCTTCTCAATGTTTCGCTCAGAGCTCAGCGCAAAGACGTTCGCGTCGAACTACAGACGGTGGCAGACACGGCACACGTGGCCTCGGCTTGACGCCGTCCCACGCCTTTGCTATACTATGAATGCATGTACTAGGAGCTGCTTAGACGCACGAAAGGACGCATGCTGTCGTAGCGTGAAGCTATATATGCACAAACCTATATGCACAAACGCATAGTTTTCCGAGACGCTGTGCACCGGACAAATCGACGCACACCACACTGCAGCCTTTGTCTTCTTTTCCTTTTGTTTCAACACGCTTGCCCGCCAGCCGCCGTTCTGTCAGTGCAGTAGTACATGTGCGCAAGAGAAGGAAGAAGGGCGCATGCGAACGCCATGCACATTGTGCATTGCATGGAAAGAGTGCACGCGCACTCTTGGGGGTCTGAACTAATGATGGTGATAGTTTTGTGATACTCCAGACAACATGGAGGAAAAAAAAGTTTTTTCCTCCATGCCGGACAAATTATGACAGCCTGAAATGCTTTGCGTTGCGTTAGACGGCGCGAACGCGTGCATTATACTCACTTTTGTCTCCGTCGTTGCATTGCATGATGCGACATCACCAACAAAATACAGGTTTATTTAATATATATTTTATATCATGTTTTGCTTCATGAAAACAACCTACTAACAGTTCAGGACCGACTATCCGCTGTTCTGGGAGCTTAAAAGGTATAGCAAAGTTCTAGTACGCAATAGGTAACCGACGTCCCGCTTACAGCTCTGTTAAACAGCGTGAATGGATAGTAAAGAGATGGTGTTGACTATATATGGAAGAACAGCGGCTTCCGCTTTATTTCCACATTTAAGCGACGTCCACTATCATGTGTGGGTCAAGCTAGATGTGTGGTGGGGAAGCGCACTCGTGAGAGTTTTGTGTCTCTTAAGGCAATTGAAATATATACTCAAGGAAGTGCCGACAAATCCTTTACATGCCCTCTCTCGGTCTCTTGCGCACAGCTGTGGGCGCCCCGCATCCTGAGTGGCATGAGCTGAGCGTGGAGCTGATGCGCCAGGCGGTCGTCTACGTGGACAGCACCGAAGGGGCACGCACAGAATCCGGTGACGTCATTATTTCCGGGGTAAGCGGCATTTGAACGGGGCCATTTTAGGCGGACAGTTTGCCCCTATAGAGACAGAGAGCCTCGTGAAGGAAAGCTGTGATCAGCCCAGCTACACGCATATACTGGAAATGGAATGGATACTATCCCTATAGCGAAGAAGTACTGCACATATCTGCAAGTTGGAAAAAAGTTTCGTGCGAGGAACGTTACTGTTTACTCAGAAGCAGATTCACATGTATATTTAGCTACGGCTTTGCTTTCTGTACGGTGAATCTGTTATAGAATGAGCAGGCTAGAGTCCTCGCCCGGATGTGAACGAGTTAGTGGGACAGAATAGAGGGGAATAAGTGAAGGGGGGGGAATGAGTTGAGTGCGATCGCACGCTTGCTACCGCACCAGGACCGGTAAAAGAAGCGCGGCAGAGGGAAACAAAAATAAATCAAGCAGACAAAGGCGTAAAAAAAAAGTATATACAGCCGTACTTAAGCTTGCATGCGCACAGAACTCGCATAGCCTCTTCCTAAACCGCTTGCAACTTTTCTGTTTCTTCGAATTCTGTTCAGGCTGACATATACGCCGAAATAGGAGAGGTCGTGCTTGGTACGAAGCAGAGCCGGCGCTCCGACACGACAGTCTTCAAATCGTTGGGTAAGTTGCTTCCAAATTCATATCCGGTAGCTCACGATATACGTGTGTTCCATCTCTGTCTTTTTGTTTTGCTCTATATATAGGCATGGCGATGGAAGATGTTCTGGCAGCCGACCTTGTCTACCGTCATTTATCGGACGATAAATGCTGAAAGAAAAAGAAAAAACGAGGAAGGAAATAAAGAAAGCTGGCTGCATGAAGCTGCGGGCCCAATTGTCTGATTAACAAGACGCATCACTTACAAAAACGAAATAAATGAATGTATAGGGCAGCGATATCGGAGGCATTCCTTGCAGAATCTGTGATTGTATGAAATGAAGCCAACAGAAGGTGGTGCCCACCAGAAATGAAGAAATTTTTTATGTACTTACTTAATTTAATGAGGGAAAGCTAAAACAGGAAATTAGGAATTTACAAGTTCATGCCTCGCGCATGATGCTTATTGTACACCCTTGAGCTACCGCTGTCATATTAACCAGGGGCGTCTGCAGGATACTCTTGCGAGGGAGGTGGAGAGGTCCGACCTATGCACGAGTGTGTGTTTGTTTGTATGCACGCGTGTATATACAAACATAAAAACTGTGGCTTCCCCCTCCCCCCCCCCCCCCCCTCCTCACCCTCCTCGATGGCATTTTGACCGGCATGTTCTAAGTCTCCAAACTGGAGCGATGGAAAGCTGACCTTTTACTAATTCCTTCACTTGTGCCCCTGTCGTCCTGAAGGACCTCTTTTATCGTATACCTGCCCCTAGCCTGAAAATTCTGACGTCGTTCCTGGCTGAGACGCTATAAACGCCGACATTACGCAAAAGACGACAGCAAGCTTTTTCTCGCGAGAATACATAACGCACGAGACATTGAGGAATGTCACGGCGACACCCGATTAGCGGGATGGGCGACACAGCCCTCACAGTCCAGGCGTTGTCTGACTACTGCTATCCGTCTTCCGCCAACGGTCGACGCGACAGCAGCGGGGACTTTTAACCGAGCGGCTTGCAGCACCGTCTCGAGCCCTGTGCGAGACCGCGAGCAGCAGACATTGAAGAATGTATTTTGGGGACGTTTTTGCTACTCGCCCACCGTTCCGCGAGCAACGCGCTTCGCCTTCTCTTTTCCTGCTCTACGTCGAGATATTTGCGTGCTGCGCTATGGAGGTTACTACCGCCGTCGGCCCAAACGCGAAAGAGCACCCTTCAGCGTGCACACTGTATTCCTCCGCCCCGGGATCCCTCAGTCGATAAAATAGATCCATGTACAAGCACATGGAAACAAACGAATGACAGAAATGCTCTTTCTGCAGCATCAACGGCTACATATCTTTCACTTGGCGTATTGGAACCGGTAAAGCTAGACGTTATGAGCGGTAGGATGCGTTCTGGTAGCGTAGGAAGAAACGCAAGATGGCTCGCCCTCAGAACCGCTTAGGGTGTGCTGCACTGCACGAAACTACTGTAGTAGACTGGCTGCTCACCGCTAGAGTCTGTCTTTGAAGCATACTACGGAACACGGATCACAGCGTCGTCGTCTGCTTTTGTGGAGCACGTGATGCAACGGTGCGGCCGGATCGGATAGACAAAAAGAGTTTCCGCGGCGTGTGGTGTGGTTGGGCCAAAAGAAACATGGGGACCATGCTTGCGGTGCTGTGCACGTTGGCCGGACTCGCCGAGATCGCTCACTGCAAGCACAGACCACGTGCAGCTGGAGATTCGTGTTGGGTATCCACCGATTCGCACCTCTCCAAGAAACGGGTAAGGATGGCGCCCTCGCCGCGCCAACTGCTTAAGGTGTGTAACGGTCGACTTTTCCCTGTGTAAAATGTCAACAGAAGTGTCTTTTGAGCGATGGTTTTTCTGACAGAAGCCCCACCAAAAGCGCTCTTGCATGTATAAACTGACCACAGAGAATTGCAAAGGTCCTTGTCAACGCCTTCTTTGCTGTGTACTTGTCTCGCGGATATGAGGCTCTGTGCGCAGTGATAGTGGGTGTGCACGTTCTGCTGCTGAGAAAAAGGTCTCGGACCACTTTCCTACTGGGGCTGAAAATAGCGTAATGAACTTGAGTTGTGAGGAACTTACAAAACCCTGGTTGCGCAAAGTTAATCACGGAGTCCTCCTTGCGGTGTCCATTACAGGTGGCTCTGGTACGTTAGGCAGAGTCTGTTTCAGTTTTTATTACTTTAGATGAAGCAAGTTTTGAAGTTCTAGTAATGTGCTGAATAGTTGCTGTGCGAAAGTCAGAAAGTATGTGTGCACTTAGGCTGAAGCTTCAGCAAGGTTTCTTTAGGAAAACTGAACAAAGGGGTAAAATATGGATATTTGAAATGATGAAAAAATCACCGAAAACCGTGAGAAACGGGGAACGACAATAGATCCGCTTTCCTGATCAGCGTGTTACACGTTGTATAGCCTGACGAAGAAAAGTCAAGCTTGTCTAAACGTTGGCTCCAGCGACGTTCCTCGTTTCTCACGGTCTTCAACTGTTTTTTCATCACTTAAAGTATCTTCCTTTGAAATCTTGTTCTCGTTTAATTATTTGACAGGTCACATGCGCACAGTTGTGAGGTTCTTTACGCGGGGTTATATTACCAAAGCTACGTGGATGTGCATGGTGCTCTACTCGCCCCGCCACGGTGATTTAGTGGATATGGCACTCGGTTGCTGGTCCCAAGGCCGCGGGATCGAATCCAGGCCGCAGCGGCTGCTATTCTGTGGAGGCGAAATGTTGAGGACCGTGTACCGTATGTGTGTGTACACGTACTGTATGTGTACTGTGAACCGTGGTCTGCATTATTCTCTTAGGCTTATGCGATGTAGTGCGAGCGACGGCAATTCAATAATAAGTGTCTGCAGACCACGCGGTAGGGTGCAGTATACAAGTATACGTGTAAAAATGGTACAGCGATGTTCCCTTGTCGCTCCGTACTATGATTTTTCTCTTTTTAACAACATATCACGTAAATTTATCTCTTAAACATATATAGCTCGTGTCCTTTCGTCCCTTCTCGGGTCCCGGTGTCTGCATATGTCATGAATGCAGTCCGTGCAGACAGCTGCCAGAGGATCTCGCGTGCGGTCGCGTCGCCGCCGCGTGTCGTCGTCCCTGACGTCTAGACGCTGGGCGCAAAGCCAGCAGCCGGCGCGTGTGCGAGCCTGCCGCCTCCTTCGAGTCGTGTTTCCGCCTCTTTGCTCTGTTGTTGGCGCATTCCGCGAGGCTAGTTTATGCTTCCGAAACTGACATCTCTGAGCGCCGCCGGCTGAGGGAGTGCTTGCCCACTGAGGCCGTTATTCATCGTCCAACGCTCAACGATGCCGTTGTGCTGAGCAGAGCGAAACAGGCCTTGAAAGAAGCGACCTGGGCCGCGGATGTTTTGTTCGTGTTATGAGCCGCTGAAACAGAAAGTGAGACGCCATGCTTTACGTCAAGGACGCTGAGAAACGTTATAGTGGCATAAACCTATCAATGTGTTTGCACAAACGGGTTCGTGGACTTGGCGAGTCATGTCTGCGTATAGTATAGGTAACCAACTTTTTTGATCTCCGAGAGAATCATGTGAGGGAGGGCAAAGGAGGCGGAGGGTGGATGTCTGCGTAAGACGCGCAAATTGGAGGAATTTTCGTGAAAGGACAAAAAGACACGAAAGGACAAGGTTCATCCGTACTATTGTAATAGTGAGAAACTCTGAGTCCCTTTTCGGAGGAGAAACTCTTAGGTGCGGACCATGCCCAACCCTTCAAGGCTCTCGTTAATTTTTTGTGTGACAGGTTTACATGCCCGTCTCTAGTACTGTGCTGTAAAGACACCTGCGCTGACAACGCACAGTACACGGACCCCTGGCATTTTCGCCTGCATCGAAAATGCCAGAGGCCCGTGTACAGTGCGTTGTCAGCGCACGTTAAAGAACACCAGGTGGTCTAAATTTCCGGAGCCCGCCACTACGACCTTTCTCTCCTCTCTATCTCTTTCACTCCCTTTCCCCCCACATCCACGGACGCTTAGCCGTGCTCCCTACATGGGCTGCAGAAATTAGCATCCTTTCCTAACAGAACCACAATCAAAAGCATATTCAGTTTTCGCTGTGGAATCATTGTAGGAACAGCGTAAACAAACGCGACACAAAAGAAAGGTCAAGAAGCAAAACAAGCTCTGACTTTCAAATGAGATTTTAATCAGAAAGACAGTTAAGACATATACTATAAGAAGAGGGTAGGACCCTACAGAGTATATGTGAAACACGCGGAACCCTTGCAAACAACACCAACGTCATACATCTCATGGTGCGCCCTTCATTTCATTCCGAGATACGTTATTCTTTTTCTCATGCAATGCGACAGAGACTTGACTTGTCTCTGTCGCACATCTGTAAACGCATGTATACATTTCTGCGATTACGGAATCGCTAATTCTACCTCAACTGACGGAGTCAATGTTCCTTGTAACGTCATAGTTGAGAGAGGAACAGGCAGTTTCCAGACGCGTATTGTACGCACCAGATTGCACGCAACCAGACTGCACGCAGCGCACTAATATTTGGATCACGTATGGGCACCATTTTTCGACTGCGTTAAAGGTGTTGCAAGGACCCTTTAATATACTCCAAACTACATGCGAGCAATGTCCGAGCAGCGATCAAAAATACTCTTGTAGGTTCCTATATATTCAATGTTCCGAGACTTGGGTACTGTCCTTTCAAATGTGTTATCTTCATGCATCAGTATGCGAGGAATGCCATAAAAATATGGTATTGATTACCAACAATGTAAGATTGAAATTAGGAAGAGTATTCGTTGCTTTGTTCGATTTTGCATCTCGCGTCGCGAGCTTATCGACGTAACGCAGAACCCGAATTGCCACAAGTCATCGCATTGTGTACACCTACGCAACATATACGTGCTACAAACAAAACGCACCATACCTGTTCTGATTGATTTAGGTCTTCCTTTTAATAATCTATCCCTGGCCAGGCCTTAATTCTTATTGAGGATTTAACCCCTGGTGGGTTTAAACCCGGTGCCGGGGGTTGCAGTTTGATGGATGCAAAATTCTAGAGGCCCGTGTGGTTAGATTTAGAGGCACGTTAAGGATTCCCAGGTGCACGGTAGAAACTTCCGGAACCCTCCACATACACAGCGTGCCTCATAACCAAATGGCGGTTCCGGTCCACAAAACCTATACAATTACTAAGTCTCGGCCCCTGTTGCAGTTGTTGTTTAAGGTATCATTGCTGGACATTACAGCACACAATTTATTTACCTAATTTACTTAATAAAACCTACGCATTAGGTCCCATTATCAGAATTTCGAGGCTTCTGGTGTCGTCACCCGCTTCCGGGCGCGGTCGCAGGGCAGTGGAAATTCGATACAAGCGTGCATATATGTTCCCTGAGCAGCTGCGTTGCGCGTTAGTACATGTGTACACATTCGAAAACACCACTGTCGCAGTCGCGATATCCGCCAGCGTATCGCCGCCAAGAGGCAGCATTTAACGTCTTTCTGCGCACAATACAAAACGGGTTTTGAACCTATAACGTGGCTCTATATATAGAGCACTTCACAGTCCGCTGGCCCTTGGACTTTTAGTTCTTAGGCGCTCGTTAGCCTTTGAATATAAACATAAGCATGTATGGTTAAGTCCTCGCTAATCGTTCGTATCAGTAGCGCACCCAGGATTCCTCCCAGGAAAGGAGGGGGGAGGGAGAGTTTATACAATATGCAATTTCTTTGCTTCCACAGGAGCAATCCAACAGCAAATAAAAAACCAAATAATAATAATGATAGCTACGGGATGATGTTTATTTCTTCAGCGTTTTACCCAGTGCTCTTGAAGAGGCAAAAGGCTGTTCCGCAAAGCAGTGCGCGTAGAAAATAAACGGCAAAATTGAATAAGCCATCGAGTTGTATAATTATCAATGAACTTCTTCGGCACTCTCTTATTTTCGCCAATTTTGCCACCCCGTGCATGGTGCATGGATACGATTGATTTGTGGGGTTTAACGTCCCAAAACCACGATCTCATTATGAGAGACGCCGTAGTGGAAGTCTCCAGAAATTTCGACCACCTGGGGTTCTTTAACGTGCACTGTCATCGCACAGCACGCGGGCCTCAACATTTCGCCTCCATCGAAATGCAAGGTGCATGGGTACGGGTGATCGAAACCGCTCATGTCGTTGTTGTTTTTGTTTTGTTCTTGGCTTTTTAAATAAGACTTACAGGCGGCATGCAACACTTCTTGAACATAGTCTGAAAGCCATGTCGATAAGTCTTGGAGACTCCATGAGCCAAATATTAGTGCCCTGCATGCACCCGAGAAGTTCGCAATATAGCTGGGAATCGCTTGCTTTCCTTTCAACAATAGACGCCAGAAGTAGCCCCGACTACGTCGCTCACCTTATTTTGTTGTTCTAAGGGAAATATACATATACATGCGTTTTATTTATTTGTTGAACTCAAAACGAACAGATAAAGCATTACCGAGGACATTTCTGCGATTACGGAATCACTAATGCTACGTCAACTGACGGAGTCAATGCTCCTTGTGGCGTCATAGTTGAGAGAAGAACAAGCGGTTTCCAGACGCGTATTTGAAACCAGATTGCACGCAGCGCACTAATATTTGGATCACGTGTTCACAGAACCCTCCACGACGCATGGGCACCATTTTTGGACTGTGTTAAAGGTGTTGCAGGGACCTTTTAATATACTCCAAACTACGTGCGAGCAATGTCCATGCATCAGTATGCGAGGAATGCCATATAAATATGGTATTGGTTACCAACAATGTAAGATTGAAATTAGGAAGAGTCTTCGTTGCTTTGTTCTATTTATCATCTCGCGTCGCGAGCTGATCGACATAACGCAGAATCCGAATTGCCACAAGCGCATTGTGTACACCTCCGCAACATATACGTGCTACAAACAAAACGCACCATACCCATTCTGGTTCTTGTTATGTGGGGTTTAACGTCCCAAAACCAGCTCTGATTATGAGAGACGCCGTAGTGGAGGGCTCCGGAAATTTCGACCACCTGGGGTTCTTTAACGTGCGCTGACATCGCACAGCACACGGGCCTCAACATTTCGCCTCCATCGAAATGCAGCCGCCGCAGCCGGGATTTCATCCCACGACCTTCGGATACCCATTCTGGTTGATTTAGGTCTTCCTTTTAATAATCTATCCATGGCCGGGCCTTCTTTCCTATTGAAGTCTTAACCCCTGGCGGGTTCAACCCCGGTGCCGGGGGTTGCAGTTCGATGGATGCAAAATTCTAGAGGCCCGTGTGCTTAGACTTAGGGGCACGTGAAGGACCGGAACCCTCCGCATGCGGCGTGCCTCATAATCAAATGGCGGTTCTGGTCCATAAAACCTATATGCGATTACTAAGTCTCGGCCCCCGCCTTTGCAGTTGTTGTTTAAGGTATCTTTGCTGGACATTACCGCACACAATTCATTTACCTAATTTCCTTAATAAAACCTACGCATTAGGTTCCATCATCAGAATTTCGAGGCTTCTGGTGTCGTCACCCGCTCCCGGGCACAGTCGCATTGTAGGGGAAATTCGATACAAGCGCGCATATATATGTTCCCTGGGGAGCTGCGTTGCGCGTTAGTACATGTGCACACATATTCGAAAACACCACTGTCGCAGTCGCGATATCCGGCAGCGTACCGCCACAAAGAGGCAGCGTTTAACGACTTTCTGCGCAGATCCCGGTGCAAGTGGTGCGCCAGCTGAACGAGGCCCAAGACCTGCACGACGTCCTCCGCATTTGTTCGGGTGGCACGAGTGGCTCGTGGCGGCGCATCGGCACTTACGGCAAGTATACATCTCAGATGTACACACACTCGGTAGAAACGTTCTTGCATACACCATCCAGAGTAGCATGTACGTACACATGAGTTACACGCACCTCCGCGTACAGCCTGTGTCCATACGAAGCAGCATTATTGTAAGCGTTATATTACATTATGCTATCTTAATCTTATGTCACGTCTGGCAGGCTACCTTCTGTGGCAAATACGCTCGTACGAAGGAAACGCCATGAGACAACACCTGCAAAAGACCGCAGAAGCCACGTATGAACGTGAGTGTCACTTGATTCGCATTTTTTTCTGCTCTCAATTAGTCGTGGTTGTGTTACAGTGTTGATCTCGGTGACATCGCTCTGTTTGCATGACTGCGACCAGGCAGAAAACTGATGGACGCCCCGCGAAGCAACCGGGCGGACATCATCGAAGACGAGATGATGCAGGGCGACGCGCCGGCAGAAGAGCGGAGTGAGTACATGCGTGATTAACGAAGTGGAAACGCACATTGCAAGGGAGCGCATTCATTAGTCCCGGCGGAGCGTAACATTAATGATATCCATGGTACGTAGCTTACGAGAAGTCTGTGAACAGTCTGGAGCCAACGTTTCGGCAAGAGGGGGTCTTCGTCAGGGATTGAAGGAACCAAGTTGGCTCCCTAAGTCCACCTGTAGAAATGTCGGCTCTGGTGACATTCCCTCGTTGGCGATCTCCCATTACTATATATACAGACCAATATCTTCTCTTAACTTTCTTTTCGAATATCCACCGAATCAAATTTCACAACCGCTGCACACGATCCCGCCCGTCAACTTACCGTAAACGCTAAATGAATCTTCCCGGTTCTCTCTCCTACGCTATTATCTGGAGCTGATTAGTTCCCTACTAGCGTTATGAATTCCTAATGAGCGTATCCATGTGCGTGGAAGAAGTTTGCCTTATCGTAACGGTTCTTGCCGTGAAAGTCGACTTTCTACGCAAAGTATTGCGCATATTGCGATGCTGTAATATTGCCCCGCCACGGTGGTCTAGTGGTTATGGCACTCGGCTAGAGTGTACTAGAATATTTTGAGTGGCGCGACCGGAGCGGGCGCGCCGTGCAAACCGGTGTCCCCCTCTCGCATGGAAAGCAGCGGTGGCGCTGGCGTGCCTAACCATTGGGCAGCGAGCGCGCGGCGGGCACGGCCAGCGTGGCCCGAGCTGTGGTGCTCATTCTAATTCTTTTTTTTTTTCGCGTGTACGTGCGTGCTGTGCCATGCACATTGCAATAAATATTGTATAAACATAGGTACGGCAGCACAGTCACGCTGACCGGCGTTTTCACAGATACATCTATATAATAAAATAAAATAAAGATCCGTTCGGTGCGCCTTGCAAGCATCTGATCGCGCTCGCAGCTTCGTTGCACGATCCCCTCTCGCGGGGCGCGATGGAGGCGTTAATTTTATTGAAAATAAAGCAGTTTTTAATCAGAACTTCCTTATACATTATTGGCGTGCAGGAAAACGTCCGGCAGCGAATTACTTTGTGGGATATATTGCAAAAATCTGGCAGAGGTGACGACGGCACACATTTTAGGATGGGGATAACATCGCAAGAACGCAGCCTGTACAAGATAAGAAGAATAAGAAAAAAAAACAAACAAGGAGAACGTCGTGAGAGTGGAGGCAGGTATGTCCGTCATTCCCGACGTTATTCATAAAGATGTGGAGAGTACGGGAAGAGAGCTCGAAATGAGCAACATTAGTTTCAATCTGCTCTAGCAGGCCAATGTCGAAAACGGCAAGACCTTCTAGGTCTGTTTTATGCTGAGTACATGGTCCCGTTTGGCTAAAGTGAAATACTGAACTGTTAAAAGTTGCTGCCCGGAATTACCAACACCCTTATTTTCATCCTGTAAAATTATTGAATACGTCTCACAATTATTTAGCTAGTTCGTTACCGATAGTTATGTTCATATCGCAGCCATATCTTTCGTAAAGATTTCTTGAAAATGACCCAACTTAAATACCTCTGTAATTTCTGTTTTTGTATAGTTTTGCTGCCGTAATTGCTCTCGTTATGTCAGGCGAAGTCGACGTCATTTTTTATATTTAAGAGAGCAGTTTAACTGGTTCAGTGGCGCACCGACGGGGAGGGAGGGAGGGGGGTTATGGGAGTTGTAACCCCCCCACCCCCCTGAGGCCGACCTAACCCCCTCCCACTCCGTAACTGCTCCTGTGTCCTAGAAGAATGTGGCGCTAATGTCTCAGCAAAACGCCGAAAAAATAATAAAATAATCATCAGCATTGATATTATTTTTGGCATTTTATTTACTTTTTTTACACACTCAACAACTGTGTAAGCGCATGCCCGGCCCTTCGTGAAAGATTGAACCCCCCCCCCCCCCCCCTGGCAGAGATTCTGGGTGAGCTACTGAACTGGTTCCACATGTATAATACTAATTCATAGGGTCTCAACCCGTCTACCTACTTTCTTCTTAATAGATGACCTTTTACGTATCTAGATGCGTTCGCATTGACAGCATTACAGTGATCGTTCTCGTGAGCTACTTGTTACTTCTGAGTACTTTGGACTAGCGTTCGGAATCCGCTGTTATTTTTAATACATATTAACGACATATTGATGGAAGTTATAACTTATATAGGGCACCATTTGAGATCGAATTATTAGGAGACTATTGCGTCTATCTTAACGAAATCAACAACTATGAGGAATGGACACATTTCTCCCTGGTACTCTCATTACGGCATGTAGCTGAATGGAGATAAACCAGTGTTTATAAGAACAAAGAAAAAAAAAGAGCACTATACAAGCTCTTCTTTACTTGCGGTTTTCAATCGGATCGAATCGCTCCCTGGTATATCTGAATTCAAGTACTTAGGCGTCGCATTACTCACTCTCTCATTTGGAAAGGTCACACTATTCTCACCAGAGCGTCAACAGTCCGTAATTTTGGTTCCATTAGATAATAACTAAAAGAAACATTTGCAAAACCTAATTTGTCAGTATGCATATCGTTTTTCAGACCAGGACCTGGACATGCATGCGCAGTTTGGGACTCCTGCATAAATGGACGTAGTACAAAGACCGGAGAAGATTTAAAGCGCAACGCCGTTCGCTACTTATATTCTAAGTAGTAGCGGAACTGACCTTTCAGACCTAATTAAAGAGCACAATGTATGAAGATTTTGACTGTGCCAGAAATCCAGACTAATTAAAATATGTCGTTCCCTGAGCTGTATGCTTTACCACTGCGGTCGCAGTTGAGGAGACATCACCATACTGAATCTTTAATCCCTTTTAGTACCAAAACAAGTTCTTCGGAATATCTATTTTTCCCTCGCATCATCTCTGAATGGAATAGTTTATCTCTCACGACTTCCAGCACGGACCTAATTTTTCATAAAATACCTTAATTGATCCTTAAAGTTTCTTCACCACACTTGAACGTTAGTACCTAAACGTAACATTTCACATTACACCCTTTTAATTACTCAACATTCTAAGATTTCTGAGCTATAGGAGTGAGTGTATGGTTTCTTCAGTTTACCTATTTATAGGAAACGAAAGTAACAGTGTGAAAAATTATGCTTGGTACAGCATGTTTATATCAGGTACGTCACACCGAAAGGGTGATGTGGACACGCAGCAAAACAATATTTCACTTTTCACAAGTAGGCGATAGGTAGAACCTTCTTTGTGTTTGAGTAAAAATGCCCATACCAAAAATGCGGGCTGATTTAAAACTATATTTGATGATTGCAATGCTCGCACGCTCGCCGTGTTCATAGGTAATAACATTGCTTTTTGAGCAGAAACCTTGGAAGTAAGCAGGCAAGCAATATGAAAAGACATCGATCGCCTAGTTAAAAGTTGATGAAGCTGTATGTGGCGCATCGCTGCTCAAGTGATCCATTCGCGCTTCACTATACAACCAAAATAAACCTATCTACACCTGCCAGGCGCTCTCCCGGCGCAAATTAATTGCCCTCAGGATGGTAATGCAGTTCAGGTGTGATGAAACGGTCCGTTTTTACGTTCCTTTCATGTAAACTCGCGCGACTCTTGCGAACATTTTTGTGAGCGCGCCGGCAAGCAGACGCCCGCGAGGCGGGCCGGCCGGAGCAACCAAGGTCTGACGACTGCAGCGCCGCCGCTGCGTTCCATGCGGAGAGGGCCCCTCTCCGGCCGGCGGTCGCGCCACTCAAAATATTCTTAGTACACTCTAGCTATGGTACTCGGCTGCAGATCCGAAGGTCGCGGGATCGAATCCCGGCCGCGGCGGCTGCATTTCGATGGAGGCGAAATGTTGAGGCCCGTGTGCTGTGCGATGTCAGTGCACGTTAAAGAACCCCAGGTGGTCGAAATTTCCGGAGACCTCCACTACGGCGTCTTTCATAATCAGAACTGGTTTTGGGACGTTAAACCCCACAAATCAATCAATGCTGTAATATTCTTCTCACCTCGTGGTATTCGAAGCCCATTTGACGGCGACACAACGAACTGTATGCATCAAATCGCTCAGTGCATATTTTCACGAAAGCTGATGCTCACAGTTTTTATAAAATATATAGTAGATCCACCTGCCTTCTGTGTCTGAAAAAAAAAAAAAAAAGAACTGAAGACAGTGCTCGTACTGTACCGTATAAAAAATTGTTGCCGAGGATTTGCCACCGAATATTCATCGTATGCATGCACTTTCCGTGGACCCGCGAGATACCCATTCAGTCAGTGGCGCACCGACGGGGGGTGGGGGTTCGGGGGTTGTAACACCCCCCCCCCCCCCTCCCCCGTGACGCCGACCTGACCCCCCTCCCACACCGTAACTTCTCCTATGTCCTAGAAGAATGTGGAGCTAATGTCTACAAAACGCCGAAAAAATAATAAAAATAATCATGATCATTGATGTCACTATTATTTGGCATTTTCTTTACTTTTTTTACACACGCAGCAACTGTGTAATCGCTTGCCCGGCCCTTCGTGAAATATTGAACCCCGCCCCCCGGCAGAGTTCCTGGGTGCGTTACTGCATTCAGTTCAAACGCAGCCGGGTAGGGTTGCTTCAAGCTCGAACTGTCCACGTCGCGTCCACGCAAGGGAAAGTAACGAAAGCGCGCCTGTTTTTTGTGGTAAGCGCAACGTAAACTTCTGAGTCTACGAAAACTGTTAGAAACTGAGCGTTTGCGAGGTTATGAAAGCGGTCGTCGCGCACGCAGAGCGGACGCTGCGCCTGGACAAGCGGGCAGCGTGCAGCCCGCGGCCAGTGCCCGTGCGGGTGCCGCAGCCGCGGGACCCAGACGCACTCTTCTACCCGACTTGCGCCGACGTGGAGCGCTGCGCCGGATGCTGTGGACACCATATGCTGCGCTGCAGGGCCAGTGCATCCCGAAACATCACCAGACAGGTCAGCACGTATACGTGGTGCGTCGTGCTTCAAAGTATGCACCAATACATTGTACGCATTGACGCCAACAGTTGTCAGAGTGCGTACCCGCGTGCTAATAAGCAGGTAGATTCCTTTTAGGGGCGAAGCTCCTTATGGCGTCACCCGTTCGTCCCCATTATCGTTTGTTTGTAACCACCGGCCTCCGTGCGCCCCGCCACGGTGGTCTAGTGGCTAAGGTACTCGGCTGCTGATCCGAGGGTCGCGGGATCGAATCCCGGCCGCGGCGGCTGCATTTCGATGGAGGCGAAATGTTGAGGCCCGTGTGCTGTGCGATGTCAGTGCACGTTAAAGAACCCCAGGTGGTCGAAATTTCCGGAGCCCTCCACTACGGCGTCTCTCATAGTCAGAACTGGTTTTGGGACGTAAAACCCCACAAAACAACAACCGGCCTCCGTGCCACCGGCGCGTGCCTGCCGGGAGGCACGCACGCGCCGGCGCTCGCCGAGGGCGAGTGCGTGCCTCTCTCTCTTTCACTCTTCCATCTGCTGTCTTGTGAGAGAGAGAGAGAGAGAGCGAAAGGCGCGCGTTGATGGAAACGCTCTTTCTTAAATGAACGCTGTACCAGCTCGCAAAGAAGGAGAACGCGCCCTCACCCGCGAGAGACAACGTTGGCGCAGGCAGCCTAGCGAGTTTCTTGATTGAGAAATACCGACTATAGGCACTGGAACTTAACTTGCAATGAAGTGCCGGTGGGAGATTTCACTTGTGCGTAGTTGAACCATAAGGATTCGTAGCGTGCGCGTTAACTGAATTAATCCGGAACTCAGCACGATCTACGATGAACATCCGGAGCTTCGCCCACTCACCATCATTCACTCCGTGGATATGCTGTAATTTTTTTTTTCGCAGGATACTAGCTGCAACAATCATGCGAGCCATCATCACCATCATAATCAGTCAAATACCCCTGACAGACGGGCAAAAATAAAGTCCTTTGTAGTGAACTCCTTTTTCTACTTTCAAGGACCCTCTGCAGAAAGTAGTTGTGCCGATGACACACGGCAGCACGTGAACCGCGTGAACTTCTTTAGGTGGTTCCTAAGACGAACTCCGCAAGAAAATGGCACTGCTTGTTAAAGCAGCAAGATAATGAACACTTTTATAAAGTTCCGCATTTAATTACCTTTAGCGATTGCGGAACGTAAAAACATCGTTTTTATTGCTGATGGCTAATAATGTTGATTGTTCGTTTCACGCGCAATCCCTGCCACGACAAAAAAGGAAATGACACTGCAGAAATCCCGCATGGCGGCGATGTGAGCGTTCGAGAGCGCGGCAAAAATAAATCTTTGCGGCCCGACAAATCTCATTACGGCTAAAAGTTAAAGCTTATACGCAAGGCAAGAAAATACTTGCGGTGTGTTGTAATTTTGTGAAAAGTTCTATCTCGTTTGCTGGCCGTGTACGCTGTCGGCAAGAGTACGCCCTTTACGCTCGAAAAGTAGTTCGCCGATCTACCTTTCTGCAAAGAAACTTTACCGGGTAGGAGATACTTCTTTGTCGTGTGTCACTGGGCATGAACGCCTTTCCGGTAGATGTCCCCTTACCTAATGTATCCATTAGCGTGCCCGTGTGTCAGGGGTATAAATCCACTGCAGGACGATGGCCTCTCCCAACGATTCCCAATTTGACCTATACCGAGCGAGTTGGTTCCACTTTATGCCCGCGAACTTCTTAATTTCAGCGCTCAGTCTAACCTTTTGCCTGCCTCTGTTGCGTGTTCACTCTTCTGGTATCCATTCCGTCGCTCTTACCGTCCGTCTGTTACCTCTCCTACGCATGACATGTCCTACCCAGGTCGACTTTTTTCTTTTAATTGATTATGAATATCAGCTACTTCTGTCTGTTCCCTCATCCATTCCGCTCGTTTTTTGTTGTTCCTTTTTTATCTCTTGAGTTACACCTATCTACACCTTCTTTTCATAGCAAGCTGCGCGCTCCTTAACACGAACCATGCACAAACTCAACTACAATATATTAGAGTGATCTCGATGTAATGATGTATAGCGCTGTTATAAACCCGCGGACGTGGGTTCTATTCCGTGCCATGGGACGCTTATAGCTTTCTTCGGTTCACTTGACAATGTTGAAAAGCTCTCCTTGTCGTGACAGGTATTCGCCCTGCGGCTGGCCTCGAACAAGTCAAACGCCATCAACTTCGAGGGCTTCAAGAACGTTCGCCTCGTCGAGCACACCCAGTGCCGCTGCGAGTGCAAGGTGCGTGTACCTGCTAGATAAGAAGGACCGGTTTTTGGGATCGTTGGGTGGTTCACTGCTTGTCGGTATGCGGTGCAGCCACTAAATGCCTTTTATTTTTCTCTGGATTACCAAAACTTCCTAAAAAAAAAAAAAGTGGTTGTAAACAGGCTTTCAATGTTGAAGTTTGATTTATATGTTGCCCTTCGCGTTTCGAGCCTCGCGTGAACCAAATATTTCTTCGTTGCACCGATATCGCGTCGACTCTCGCGTTTTCAGTTTCGTTATAAAAAAAAGGAATGTATAAGTTATGTGACTGAAAAGACACGTGGCCAACCAAAGTTCGTGATTGGTTTGCTATAACCGATAATTCGCTATAGCGGTGTTCGTTATTAGTAAGTTCAATTCAGTCGAACTAGATAAACAAAAATATAGGCATTCGCAAGGGTAGGATTTTTTGTTAATTGAATCTTGAGTGGAAACACTAAGTGAGCCTAGAATTATAAATTACTCTTTAGGAATCCTACTGCCGTTGATCGCTCAATAATTAATTCTTTAATTGGGAAAGAAAATGAAGCTCAGAGTTATATTTTTGAATTTATCGGCGAAATCCCAGAATCTGAATGTCAGAGTGTCACGGGTGTCATTTTCTCGTACTTTGGTCGCATTGGCTCAATATAACTTAATGAAACTTGACACGATCTGTCTCCCACGTCTCATGACAGACAAATCGCGCCAAGTTTCGTGAAGGTAGCTCCCATAAAACAGAATTTTATGATTTTTACCTGTAAATAATCATGTTGATTCTAGAAGACATGGTTAAAACGCCGCGCCGGTGCAATGGTTACGGTGCTACGCTGCTGACCCATAAGACGCTTGTTCGACCCCGCTCGCGATCGCATTTAAATATGCGGGCGAAATGCCAGAAGTCCGCGTGCTTAGATTTGGTCGCACATTTAAGAACCCGAGGTTATCGAAATTTACGGAGCCCTCCACTACGGCGCGCCTCATAATCACAACGTGGTTTCGGTACGGAAATCGCCAGCAATTATTACAGTGCTCATTAAAATAATTGCAGTCACTGAGAGTTTGAGCGGGAACGTCAAAGCGACGTCGCCACCTGTATAGTTTTTCAGAACGTCTCGTCGCTTAACAAATGTCTTTTTGCGGCAAGCGCGCGCTGATTTTGATATTGCGAAAGGCTACTTTTCGAAGGTTCCTTTTAAGACGACAAAACGACGACTACGGAAATCAGCAGAAGCTAAACTCTGGCACCTTTCGTGTTACGTCAGCGCCGATTTCACTATGGAGGAAAGGGGGGGGGGGGTAGCTAGGAGAGGACCTCACGTGACAATCTTGAGGCCTTGTCACAAAAATATTTAAAGGCAAGAATGATGGGAAATGGGCTCCGGTCACGTGATACGTAAGTGATGGTTTAATGAGAGATCAAGTGCCACTAAAGGTTACTGCTTCCAAACAACCTCGAGCGATCCGGCAACTAGCTGTGAAGGTCCTAATCACCCCAGGCCTGTTCATACCCGAGGCCGAGAGGCATGTGCCACGCACTGGCGTCAGAGGAGGTTGGCTTGCGAAGGCTAGCCAAATCACATAACGTCGCCTCCTAGTTTTTTGTTTTCTCCATGGATTTCATGGAGAAAGGCCACGTGGTTGTTACGTTAACGAGTACGTTTTGCTGCGGGAGGTTTAATGGTACACTAAAGAGCAAAACTATTTTTCGTGTATTACTAAGTTACCCTTTCACAATATCAACAGCATCACTCTTGCCACGAGAGAGAGCTTGGTAAGTGAGAAAAAGCAAAAAGCAAAAAAAAGACAAAAATACAGGAGCGACGCCGCCTTCACGTTTCCTACACCAGCTCGCCGTGACGTCATGGATTTTGAAGGCGAATTTTATGGTAAACAAGTTTATTTTCCGCTAAGAGTAAATCGCGTTGTGTTGTAGGGGGGCCAGAGACTTAATTGTCAAGTTTCAGTGAGCCAATGGTGCAGAAATATGATGAATATTGAAATCCGTGATGTCATGCTTACGTTCGAGGGGCCTAGGTTTCGGCGAGAAATTCAAAAGAGAAAATTCGGCTTTCGTTTTCTCTTCTAATACTAAACCTATGGTGACGAAATCAACAGCAATAGAGTTCTCAAATAATAATCTATCGGTATCAACTGATTCATTGTTTCTCTCTAGTGTCCCTTTAAAGCGAGGGCAGCAGCAAGACAGTGCCCCGCATTAGACTGTCCATCGTGCCCTGTCAATAACAATCACTTCGATTATAAAGATTTTCTTTCACTTCGGTTATAGCTTTCATTCGCTTGGCACATTGGAAAACGGCAACTTGAAGATGGTTGAATTAGTAAAATAATAGTAACTGCATCAGTAAGCCAAGCTAGATCAATACATTGTTCACTTAGGATAAAATTATTTTTGATGCGGCGATGTGTATCACTTTTCTGTAAAGTGATACACATCGCCGCATCAAAAATAATTTTATCCTAAGTGAACAATGTATTGATCTAGCAGAAAAGTGATACACATCGCCGCATCAAAAATAATTTTATCCTAAGTGAACAATGTATTGATCTAGCTTGGCTTACTGATGCAGTTACTATTATTTTACTAATTAAACCATCTTCAAGTTGCTGTTTACCAATGTGCCAAGCGAGTCGTACAAGCGAGTCAACTATGACCTCCTTTTAATTCAATCATTTGGACAGTGTGTTTGTTTTCTGCAAGTCTGCATATTTCTGCAAGTGCCTCCAGGGCTTTTCAAAAGTAGCGTCGGTGTGCCAGGGGCATACACACCGCATCATTAGCACACCCATGATTTGTCTTCGTTTTGTTTTTTAGCAACAGGTCATAATGGCGCATGAAGGGAAAAGTGAATGTATCAACCACAAGTTCAACATAGCTGTAAAGAAAATCCTTACGAACTTCAAGGGCCTCGCTGATAAAAAGATCGTAATGGTCCAGCCTACAAGGATGAATTTTCCGTACTGGTCTACGTCGTTTCTTCTTTGTGAAAAATGGATGCAGTTCCTCTAGCTCATCGAACTACAAACGGATAGGTATAACTTTTGCTTTTCATGAACATTCACCAACCGTGCAGCCAAACTGCTCTGCCATATTGTGATGGTGTTACACGTTTACTTTAACGTATTCATAGAACTAAATATAGTTTAACCTCATATCTGCCATGAATGCAACTTCACAAAGTCACTTGTAAGCGCACAGCTGACCTCAGTGCAAGACTTCTTATTTCGTTATATCCGATTTGTTACTGCAGCTAGCTGTATTTGTTATATCGAGATTCGACTACGTCGTAACTGGTATATACCCCAAATGAAAGCCTAGGTTCTTGATGGGCATCTGCAGGTGCGGCCCCACCATTGCAGCCGAGGTCAGACGTACCGGGAGGACCGTTGCCAATGCGTGTGCAACAACGCGTGGATGGCAAGCCATTGCAGCGGTGCGCATGTTTGGGATGCTAGGCGCTGCGCCTGCGTTTGCCGACGCGCAGACACCGAGTGTTCGACGGGCATGCGCTTTGACCACGTACTGTGCAGGTGGGCTTACTTTCACTATTACCGAGTGTCTAGAGTTGCACTTTTTAATAGGGCTTAGAGGGGAAAAAAAGACTACTGACAACTCGGCGGTAGCATACGACGCTGGTGTTACAGAGAGGACAGAAAACTTTGGCGATCACTTAACCAACACTAGCCGACATTAGTCGGTGCTGGTGGTGTAAATACTGTACTCGTAGTCATGCGAGTTAACGAGATGCGCTGTTCGACTACACTCCTCTTTAAAAAGCCCGTACTTTTCACCAGAGTGCATACACTGGACAGTATAATATACCCTATTACACATTTGTCGGCATGCTTAGTTTCTACAGAAGTTAGATGTGACAGATGCCCAACATAACAATTCATAACTAAGTGGCCTGAATTAATCAATTTGCTATTATGTATATTACTGACACGTATTGCAATTGGAGAATTGTACCCGGTGAGTTTGCAAGGCCTCTGAACTGAACAAATTTTCAGGATTGCACCAGTTTACATATGTTCAATCACAAAAGGTTCAACGAAACAGCTGGGCGTTCCAGTTACCTTCGTGCTTCAACGGCCTAAAACTAGGACAAGAGTGCATTTTTACTGCAAGTTTGATTGTGCGTGTGTGTGAAATCTGAAGGTGGTCGGTGCCACCTTCAGATTTCATTGCAAGTGGACATGCTTTGCAAACTCACTGGTTACAACAGTCATTTGGAGTATCTACTGCAATGCAATTGATGAAACAGCTGATTAAAGCATTTTTGTTAGCTATTAATTAGCACGACTTCAGCACTATAGGCTCTGCTGCTCCTTACAGTATACTTTTGAAGAAAATATTCCTTTCTTTATAGATCACATGTTTAAGTATTTTCAAATGTGTTACCTTAAACACCCACATGTAGGCGATGTTTATTCTTAAGTTCTAAAAAAAAAAATCTGAAGCTCTTGCCTAGGTGCCGTCTGCTTAGGGAGGTGGCCTATGCAGCTAGGCCAGCATTAGCAGCACAATATATTTTAATGGCAATGTAGCAGATTACAATGAAGTTGAAATTAAATATTTTTTGCTATGAACTATAACACATATGTAGCTGTCGAATTGAAGCGTAGTAGTAAAAATGAAGTTTAGCCTGCACAGTGAGACCTTTTAGGCTATCATTTGAGTGCAGCATTGTTAACATCTGCAACAAAATATATTGGTGTTCTAATTAAGTTTCCTGAAAGTGCATATTTATCTGTTTGGGATGACATTAACTGGCATCATGGGAAAATTTTTAGCAGATATTGAGCATAGTATCAAAGTGACGCTGGTATACGTGTCTCAGCTTACGAGGTGTGAATTCTCTACACCCCCGCTTCAATATCACCTATATGTGAACATACAGTTAGTAAGTTAATAGTTTATTTACTTAAACATTACATTTAGTAATTTAAAAGCTTGTTTACTTAAAAATAACTTATAGCAATCCTCTAAAGGCATTGCACCAAGAAGGAAAGTATAGAACTATTGTTCGGACAATAGTATAGCATAATTATAAGAACTTGTGTACATATGCAATGGTTCATGAGTAAAGCAAGATGGGCAAGTAAGGAATGCACTAATGTAAAATAAAATTCTGTAACAATAAATGCAATAAATAAATAAAACAGGCAATAAAAATACATGCTCCTGAATATGACAGTTTATGAGACAATAAAATTTACAAACATTTTAAATTACAGAGATTGTAAAAAGAACATAGCAAAGCACAATATTAGCAGATTACAAAGCAATGTGAAAGATATACGTAAACAAGAGAGGAAAGAAAAAATTTAGGATGTTTTGTAGCCACTTATAGCATGTACTGATTACATGTCGGAATTTTTCTCGGTCAACCTTGGAAGTTACTTAGTCTTTCTATAGATGAGCGTGAAACTGAACGTGCTGTACACAATTGTCCACTGTCAAAGGGAATAGAGCGCTGTTGGTGGTGCTGTTTAATCATCTGCTGTCTGTGGCCGTGCTTCAAATGGTAACAGATGACCAAACACTACCAACCCTGACACACATTGTGCTCGTGCATAACTTGCTGCAGCCGCCGACTGGAGGCTGGCACCAAGTTGGTGGACATGCACTCCGGTGTTTGCCTTAAAAGTGTGCAATAGTTGCTACCTGCAATCAGAAACTTCAAGATGCAGGACGGATGGCACTTTGTTGTGGATATAATTACAAAGCAGGAGATAGCTGAGCTACATCACGACCTCATGCAATGGCTACAGTGAGAGGCTGACTTTCGCATAGCTAATTGATGAAATTGTCAAGAACCTACAAGATGCTAAAGGGCTAAGCATTTGTAAACGCCAAGCCTAACAGCAACACAAAGCATGAAACAGCTTTTCAATTCATAAACATTTATTGCAAAAATGCTGCTTGGTCTTACCACACTTGAAACAATATGCCTAAAAAAAAAAAGACTACAAAGTAAAGGACCTCCTATCACATCCAATACGCTAAGGACATTTCTCCATTAAAAACATCTAAAAGGCCTATTTACAGCACACAGAAAATAAAGTTCTTTTAAGAAGGTCTGCCAACATGTTCGTGCATTAAAAGGGCAACATTTTTCTAAACAAAATTTGTAGACAACAAGCGACTGTTCAAGAGAGACATATCATTCGGAAGGGTTACAAAAGGACCCAACAAAGTGCTGCATTTTCCAAAACCATTCTCCCTGCATGTGTAAACAATAACTTCCCAAGATTCCTCTTCCCGCAAAAGCGGCAAACAGAACAATTAGAACAAAAATTCGTGGCACAACTAACTGCCTAGTTTACACTGTCTCAACGGTTGGAGGAAAAAAGAAAAGAAGAATGAGAAAAGCCTCCTTCATATTCTTTAATGTTCATTTCAGCTTACCACCTAGAATCACATGAAAAAAAAAAGAGAACGAAAAAGTCCTTGGTGCTGGTAGCTCTTACGCATATGCACACTCATGTTCTTTCTACACCTACCACCAATACATTACACACATAAGAGGGCTAAACGCCATTGTTAAATGACTTTATAATACAATAAAACATAACAAAGACAGCTTTGGGCCTATTCACACTGAAGCCACCCAGCCAACCTGCATAATGTGAAAACAGTTCTGCCTGTAATCAAGAAGAGGTTGAGATCGGGAGAATAGCACCTTTTCCTCACCTCAAGCCCGTCTCTCCTTTACTTCCATTCATGGACGCCGCACCATATGGGGCAGCAAGGTGGCTTTAGCATGAACAGGCCTTCATACAAGATGACTGCTAGCCACTCCTGAGCTTGGTGTGCGTCGTCCCAAAGGACACGATGATGAACTGCTGCGATGCACTGTGTCCGCATGCAGCATTTTCTTGTTTTGAATGTAGTCACAGTCAACATAGGTTCATTGCTGAAATAATGCAACTTCAAATGGACTGGGAAACGAACATGAGACAACACACAACAACTCCATCTTTCACTTTTAGTGTGTGTCAAGTTGCAGTGCTTGAAGTGCAAAATTATACCAATTTCCAGATCTTCTGTCCTGTGATCATTTCACATGTTATTATTTTAACTTTTGCTCCTTTCAGCTTGCAAGGCATGCAGTCCTATGAATGAAAGCTGATTTTTCTCATGCTAAAGCAGTGCACAATATTTTTTCAATTATTGCTAATGTGTAAAATTCGACTGCAAGTTCAGAATGACCAGTATTGTATGCTTGCAATAGATGAATTCAGCTGAACACTTAGCCATGAAAAGCCCAACGCAACGATGGTAGCTAGATCTTGGCTAATGCACATCTCGAAATTTGAGTTTTTGTGGAGTAGCCATAAATAATGTGCAACTGTTAACATCCAGGTAAAATTTACTGTCATGCGAAAGCCCCTGGTAAAATCAATAATATAGCTACACTTGTTTCAAATTGATTTCATGGCACAAAATACCCAGGGCTAGCAAAAATATATACATAATACTACGTCTTTTACTTGTACACAAAATACTTGGGTCTTCTAGAACTACGAGATGCTACTATGTACAAAAATGATTTATAGCAATGCGATATATGTATATATTTTTCTCAACTTTCAGATGTATAAAAGATCTCTACAGTGTGGCAGTGATGACCTGAATGACTTCGGACCATGCCTCTCTAATGCTTATCAAGATACACACTGCCTTTGTCACTGCTCCACAAATGCGCATTTGCACACAGTATTTCACATTCATAACCTCACACATTGGTCAATGCCATTCTCTTTTTTTCCCTACTTATTTCTAGCGACATAGCCAACAGAAACAGCAACTTCAATAGGGCCACACAAATACGAGTTGCCACGTCAAGTGCGCACCTGCTGTAATAAAAACAATGCTCTTAACATTGAAACAGTGTGTGTAAAAGCTTATTTACATCTTGTACAAGTTGGTGAGATCAGTGTGTATGAAACGTGCATCCTGCTTTTGCATAAGCACCCACAAATGAGTTCTTGTCACCCTGAATCCTTTGAAAGGTCTGACCTTTCACGATCCCTTCACAACTTGTGCATACAGCAACAATAAAACCAAAGTACCACAACGATCCATGCTAACATGCAATTACCTGGCACACTACCAGCAGGTGCTAAGTACGATACATTTCACCCATGACAATACACAGAGAAGTCTGGGCAGGTTCGAAGGGGAAGGGAACAGATGGACACACAATCTGTGTTGTGTGGTACAAGTGCTAAATATAATCAGCTTTCAACATGAAGTGGAAAAAAGAAGTTCTTGCCAACAATAATTTACAAGTAGATGATTACTCTGTGTCTTGATAATTGAGCAAAACAAGTTACAGTAATGCCAAAAGGCTCCTCCTCCATTAAAATTAAAAAATAGAATCAATCTAATCAAGTTATGCTCAATTTCGTGCTTTCAACACAAGACTGCTTATAACAGAATGGCCTCCAGGATCAAAAAGCAGCTTTCCTCATTGCCGAAGCTTGAAAAAGGACGGGTCAGGCAAATCTTTCCTACAGCATGATGTGAAACATCCCAGCTTGAACCTCTCTGTAGCTGTAAACAAGACCAGAGATCATCAGTACAAGTGAATACCAACTGCGAGTGAACAAGCAGGAAAGACTTACTGCAACAGACGCATGACACAAAACTACCTTAGTTACATGTGATAATGGCAAGCAAGGTTTCATTCAGAGTGAGATATTATTGATATGATCCAGCTTAATATTTTTCAGGATAATATGGTTTTGCTTCTCAGCCAGCACACCACAGGCGTCGTAATTTCATGCGGTTGATACGATTTTCGGATTATTTCATTCTACAGTTCCTGTGAACATCGTATCAACGGAATTCCACTGTAGTTGCACCCGCATTTGCATGTACTGAACTTCTTCCATAAAATCATGCCTCACTTACATCTATAGTTGTTAGTTTTTGGGTTTTATACATTACAGTCAATGACCAATTTTTTGGACATGCCTTAAATTTCGGACGTCCTCACTGTACTGCCAAAGGCCCCATAGAATCAATGTATAAGGAAGTCTGAAATTTCTGATGCTAGAACCCACCACCGTCCAATCTTCTGGAATTTTTTGACGCTACGGAAGCTCTGCAACCATCAAAACTGCATAAGGTCAAATCTCACTACAGCAAAACTGACGGATCGCGTGTGCTAGATAGAAGCCAACTGTAAATGAAACGCCGAAGTCTGCGCCGCCTTAGTTGTCAGCGAACAGCAGTAATGCTGGAAAGCTTCATACCCTTTTACGCTTCCACAGTCTTTGAAGAACCGCTGCTTTGCATTGCATAGTTGCTATTGATGATCGCATCGATAGCAAGCACATTTTTGTCTGCGGCAGACAGTGACCTGTGGTTCCATTTTCACTCCATGTGCGCTCACCGCGCATGCACCTTCATAAACCTATGTGCGGTCATGTCTAGCACAGTTTACTTTGCAGGGTTGTTAGCAAGCTGCGTTGCTTTGAGTGAGTGAGTAGCAACTTTATTCGTCGAAGGGGCGAGGGGTAATGGAGGCTAAGCCACATAGGCTGCAAGGCTGTGCCTTTCGATGACGTCTTCAGCACGTTCTAGGACCCGTGTCTGGTTTGACTCGCAGTGCATTGGGCACACACATGATTACGTCTGTAGCTGCTGTGGTCTTTAATATGTGAAAACGGTGAAACCTCCGTTTGGGTGCTATGTGCACTGGCAGCATCACTGCCGTTAATAATAGTAGAGACAGTGACTTTGTCTGCAGTGGTTTCAATGTGTGTACTTAGCGAGTGCGGCGGCTTTGGCCATGCTCAAGCGTGTCAACACGACAGCGACTTTCGGAGGAATGCAGCTCAAACTTCGTGCACATGCCTACAAAATGGCGTATGTTATCCCTGACAGCAGGAACAGTGACAATGAACAGTAGTTTCATTATGCAATGAACACAACATCAGAAACATGACAACAGCTGTTTGAGCAGCGATTCCACCGTGACTTGCACACGCATCAAACCCGCTGGATGCATTGGCTGCGCCATGGCTTTGAAGCATGGGACTCCGACCTTGACCCTCTTGAGCATGAAATCATGTGTAAAATTGTGCATTTTTTCCACGCACTAATTTTTTAGATTGCCCAATTTTTCAGATGTTTGTACACTCCCAAGAGGATCCGAAAAAACAGCCATTGACTGCATTTAGAATTCGGGAGTAAAAATAGAGCACTATTTTTGGAGCTGCTATACAGGGATAAATAGGTTTTTTTTGTTGTTGTTGTTGAGCCATTCCAAAATTCTGTTTCTTTTTTTCAGGTTATATTATTACAAGTTTAAATTTACAAATGAGAGCTATAAGTATCCACAGTGCTCCACACAGCCTATGAAATGAACTTTACATCATTGGTGCTCCTTTAAAGATATGCTGAACAAAAACTTTGCTGCCCAGATTCTTTGCCCAAATGAAAGATTAGGTGCTAAAACAAGCTGACAAAACCTGGTTTCCAGGCAGAAACCACTGGAAAATCATGAAATTAATACATTTTTCGGAAAGTACCACACTTAGCGAGTGCTCCGTGAACCAGAGGAAGTGACGTTTCTGTGATGTTTTATGTACCCAGGTAGATGCTGGCGCTCCTCCGAGTTGGGGAACGTATGCACCCTCCTCTCTCGAGACCGGTCACCTCTCTTGAAATGCATCAATGTCCCTACCGCTGCATGCTCAACTTGTGCCATGAATGCTCGCACGTTATCTTCCTTTCTCTTCTGCGGCTTCCTTTCTCTTTCCCTAGCTCCCCCCCTCCTCTCGGTTTTACAGCGTAAGCTGTTATTAGATCACAACAAGGGTCGTTTTTTGTGCCGTAGTTGTCCGCCGCTGCCGGTGTCCGTAACCACTATCGCGCAAATTTTAGAAAAAATAACCAGGACTGAGGAGTATCCCAACTCGTCCTCTGCATGGATTCGAACCCACGTCCCTCTGCATGGCAGTCGAGCATTCTACCACTGAGCTACGCCTGTGCTCGAAAAATCATTGCTAAAAGACTTCAACAGGTATAACGTCTGCCGAGGAAGCGCATTAACAAATGTAATGTTATGTGCCAGAATAATAAAATGCCACTATACGTCACGGAAAGTGGATTGCATAACGAGTTCGAGGAATCATTTCAAAGGACATAGGGGTGCATGCTTCGTAGCTCTGCACCCATTACAGAGGCATCATCTAAATCATCATTATGAAACAATCTTCTTCAACTTTACCGTCATCATTACTACGAACCGCTGGCCTTTATCGTGTCCTATCGTGCCATGTGACATGCGGCGTGCGCAGCCCCGACAGCAACTTGACTTGTCTCTTCGATATACCTGACGGCGCCTCTTCGTAAGGTGCGGACCGCTGCTGAAGAAGCGAATCGCAGAGCTACGCGTGCGGCTGCAGCAAGGCAACGTCGGGCACAACAGACAGCTGTGGAGAGAGAAGCCGAAACCGCAGCTCGCCGTCGACGCCGGGCCGAGAGTTCGGTTCGTTCTCCGGAAAACGACTCCAAGAGACTCTCTAAGATGTGCAGTTATATGTACAGGTTTGCACCTTACAATGCCGCAGTAATTGCGAAATGATAAGAGTTATGGAGAAGGGGACACCTACCACCTGTAGTTTCACTAGTTTCCCCAAGCATTTAAAATTACCTCTACGGACGTCGCTCCTCCAGCTTATGCTGCCCCTGTCCTGCGGTTCCATGCAGGCCTGGCTCTTCTTTTTTTGTTTTTCTGTTTCTTTTCATTTCTTTCCTTGTTTATTTTTCTTTCTTTATTTATTTTTGAGTGGTCCACAGCAGTGGCCAGTTAGAATGTCCTCCTTCAATGCTGGGTAGAAAGCCAAACGCCGACAGGAACCCACCCCTGTTTACTAATGTGGAGAAAGGTGCCCTGTCCAGGCGCTCGTCGAAGGTACTGACAGTAATAATGTCTTGCGTGAGGGCAACTCGACCACAATACATGCAGGAAGGGGACCACAAATGGAACAGAGGAAAGGAACTTGTGATACAAGCAGCAGCAGAAAACACGCATATGTGCGTATGCGCACACACACACAGACACACACACAGCAAAAAGAAAAAAGGAGACAAAATTTTCAAGGTCCCATAACCACATGCATCTACCGAAATGGGTAGATGCTTCGTGTAGCATATGTGGTGACGTCACAGCCTCCCCACCATCAGAAATATGGAGCTAGTGCCAAAAAATTGAAGGTGACGACACCATCAGACGATACATAGTTATGCCAGCTCTTCTGAACTTGACAGCGATGATTTTAGCGCTGAAGTATGATGGTTCTGGCCTGCTCGCATAGGCAGCGTTGAAGGTAACGACATCAAAAACATTAGGTTCATGACAATCCTCTAAATATTTTAAAATTCATTTTCAGGACAACTAAATGATTTGAAAATACCTGGCTTGGCATATATTGTTGGAGTACTGATTAGAACACTTACTGAAAATTTCGTTGAGATTCGTGGACATTGAAAGTCGCCGAAGTTGGCCTTTAACCATATTACCCAAACTGCATGATTAATATTGAGACGCTAGCGTGACCGAAGTAGAGAAATCTCACATAGGCAAGCTAAGCCATGATGAACTATGGCAAAAATTGCCTCCGAGTTTGCTAAAGGCTGCACGTCAGGCTCTTTGCCAAATTGACTGCGTTTGGATGCAGAATAACACAAAGCATTACTGTACCACAAATCAGATTTACATTAAAGGGCCCCTAAACCACCAAGAGGTCGAAATTTAGTTGTGGTGTTGCTTTTGTGCCGGTGTCCACAACAAACATGTAGCCGCAAGAATTTTTCGAAACGGTGCCGAAATAGCCGAGTTACACGCGTTTGATTATTAAAACGCGGCGCTTGCTTGTTTCGCTCTCTCCTGTGCCTGCCGACCGCTTGCCGGTGCCACCTCCTCGCCGAGTGCTCCTCCGAATGTCACGTGACATACATTGCCGGTGACGCGCATCCGGTTGACGCGCCTCCTCCGGGCTCCCGCGTTCGCGCAAGTGTTTTGTTGGTGCTGTGCCAACGCTCTCTATTAGCGCTATCCGTCGTGTTCTTACAGATGCTGCCGGTTCTAGTCGGCTGTACCTCACTTGCACTTGCGTAGCGTAGCGCATTTGCGAATTCACACGCGAACACCACACGAACGACACACGACGAGGAAAACAAACAGGCAGGGAGCGCGTGCATTTGCTAGCAGACTAACCGGAAGTCGACGTTTTCCTTCGACCAATAAACGGAGCTCGGACTCTTCTGACGTCACCAAAAACCACAATGTCGTCACGGCTAACTTTGGCATGCCGGAACTGGCCGGAGAGGCACACGGGATTGTTTTTCGAGTTTGTGGCGCGGCCGCGGCGCGTAGCGCTGCCGCTTTTGACATCGTTCATCGTGACGGCATTTTCAACTTAATGCGCATGTTAACTTGAAATGTTCAAAAAAATGTCGGGGGTGGTTTATGGGCCCGTTAAAGAGCCCAAAGAAGTTGGGGCTCTTTCAATACCCTCCATTAATGTCTCTATCCTTACATCATATTCCTCTGCAAGTAAATAAATTATTAAATAAGCAAACAAATAAATAAACCGTTCGGTCTACCAATCAGTCGCACTGTTACGCTTCAATATCAAGCGTGACCTTGTACAAATGTATGAAATGACCACAAACATGGCGACTTACTTGAGCTGACTGCTCAGCAGGTAGCCCTCGACGGCAAACTTGACCTTGGGTATGTTCAGTGCACTGTGTGCACCTCTGCCTGTGATTACCCTGAGCGTCTGCTTCTTCTGGAGACACCAAGATTCGCGCTTCTTGAGCTTCACATAATTTTTGAGCACCTGAATGGCCTCTTGCACGTGCAGACCGTGAAGGTCAAGTGTGTTGTCATCAGACTGTGCATTCCTTAGAAGATGCAAAACAAAACAAAAACAGCACTGTCAAAATAGTGAAATCGAAGCTCTGTAAATAAAAGGCTCGGTTATATAAACAGCATCCACATTGGGTGACTCGATAGAAGACTTGTTTTCAAGAAAGAGGTACCAACCAAAGAGTTACTTAATGCGCAAAACTTAAGCTGGAAATGATTGCTATTCGTGGCACATTGAATAACTAACATCCTAGCTGAAGGATTAGAAGTTAGATGATTAGGTAAGTTTGAACGTGGTCCGAACCAATGTCAACCAGGTTCCTCAAGGCCAAAAAGAATGAGCTGCTGTTTTTTTTTGCTTTCTTTTTGCATTGGTGTTAAGGCTGCTTATTAGCAGATTTATTACATTTAGTGATGGAAATGGCAATCGGTTTAAGTTAGCCTACTGGAGCAGAATTTACATGAACACGACAACTAGTGCATCGCAATAGTTCTAGTGATTTGTATCCATGTAAATGGTGCTTATCAGGGCTGGGCAGTATCGTGATATAACATCGCGATAGTATTTCAGAGATACTTTTGAGTATCTGTATTGCTGTGTCGAGATACATTTGGAAAATGCATTTGTATCTTGGTAGTGAAATACTTTCACAATGTATTGCCCGTATCGCGATACTATGCAGGACACAGGTACCTTGTTACTTTTTTTCCGGGAATGAGACGAGACGTTTTTTCAATTACGTGTTTCCAAGCGGAAATTTGGTGGCATCCTGCTGCTGTTCCGTGTGTTAGTCCTGCTGTGATACAGTATATTTTTTTTTTTGTAACTGATACCTGTACATATGTAGTTATTAACAATTATGTACAGTGTAAGCCTCCTCTGTAATGCCTTAATGGCACTCGGAGTACTGTGATAAAAAAATGAATAAATTGCAAGTTTCAGCACGCTGCAACATTTTAAATATGTTGCACTTAATAAATGCATTTACGAGTTATGAACATCCTTGATGTTGAAAAAGTATTTCAGTATCAGTATTGCTGTATCTGTATTGTGGAATACCTTTTTGGTCTTTTTTCAAGAATATCTTTGAAATAACCCACTACACCAATTACAAATGTATCTCGGTATGTGTACTTTAGGCTTCCAAACCATGTATTTTGAATACTCTTTCGGGTATCTCTGCCCAGGCCTGGTGCTTACGGAGCATGTCGCATCGATACGCCAGACGAGAGTAGCCTTGTGGGTCAGAGTTGACTTGGGGAGGTCAGGTACACAATCATGCGGAGAGGCGACCTTTGGAGTTGAGCCAGTGCCTCGAGGAGGCAATGGTTGGGTACTCCCAGCACAGCCTGTACAGTGGTGAAAATGCGGCACCTGCACCTCTCCTCATGCGGTACTACTTTGTGGAGAAAACAAAGTGCCTTTTGTAACTGCGCTTCGAAATGCAATGTGGTACTTTCACACTCATGTCAATGTGGCTTGGCTTGGGCAAGCACTTGTAGGTGGCAAGACAAACTGCAAGTTTCATGCTAAAAATATAACATGGAACTGTGTTTTTGCACGCTTCTTGGAAGACTCCCTAGTGGATTGTGCAGCCGTATAAAGTAGTCAAAACTCGTACATTGTATGGGCAAACCAGAAGACCTGGCAAGTCGGCAAATAGGTGTGCTATAGTAATATAAAATACTGATGGAAATAGAAAATCAACACAGAGCCTTTAGGGACTTACTGTTCAAACAAGTCACCTGAAGGCACGGATAAGAGAAAAGTCGCATAATTTATCCACATGCACTGCAACTTCTTGTAATAAGAAAGACAAAAGTGAAAGTTACGTAGCAATAGAAAATAAATAAAGCAGCTCTGAAGTTGCACCTACCTGAGCTGCAGCAATTTCCACGAAGCTCGTTCGTTTGCTTCTCTCATTTTTTCTGCATACGCTCGACCCTATAACAATGGCAAGAGATGTGATGGGCATGCAAGACAAAGTGAGACAGAAACGGAAACTATTTTTAGGACAACGCATCAAATGCTGCAAATATAGTGCCATGCCATAAAGCAGTTTATTTACCACCCCTAAAAAGGCTTCATGTTATGAATATCAGCAAGAGTGCACATTGCACTGCAATGGAACATTGCAAGCTATAACTGATTCACCAAACCAGTTATTATATATTTTATTTAGAAACAATGATTACATTTTCCTAAATGCAGTTTTTCTACAGCCTGTACAAAGGCTAGAACAGTGGTTCTCAGATACGAATAGGTGAGGGACATTTTGTAGACAGGTGAAAGTGATGGGGGACCCTTGTTGTTACAGAGTGGGGTAAGGGGAAGTTGAAGGGTGCAGTTTGTAGGGGCTATAACACAACATAACAGTGAGGTACTGCAGCAAAGCTGGCTTCGCAGCGGTGCATTATTGTCATGCGGCGAAGATGCACTGTGGCAAAGTTAGCTTCGCCACGGCACAATGATGCCAAGTGGCGAAAAGAAAAAGTTTTTTTGTGTGTGTGCATGTGTGTTTGTGGTTTCAGGAGTTGCAGATTCCCCCCTTTGAGAACCACTGGACTAGAAGTTGAATAAGTCCATTATTGAACTTCTATCAGCGGCAAGGAATGGCAAATTTGAACTTAAAGGCAAGGAGAACTAGTCACATATGCAAGCAGAAAAGATGGACATAATGTACTGTCACATTAAATATAGGTTACAGCACACCGGTCATGACTGGACACTCCTGAGGAAAGAGAAGCGGATGCTGTACTTCAAATGCTGCACGCACCTTCTGGTTCTGTTATCTATGAGAAGTGATAGAACACTGGCCCCTCCTAGAGGAAAGAGAACAAGAACTTGGAACAGTAATTAAGAAGCTATGGGGCAGCAGTGCAGCCATGATGAAGTACACTGCATCGAAACATATGGACCCTTGAGATGTGAAGTACTTCGTGTAACATACTGCAACACCACTATGTCACAAAGTGACCTGACACTGCTCCAGTGAGCGCTCTAAACAGCACTGCCTTTCAGGAGACGGTGCAGGCCATGGCAACATGCAAGCCACATAAGTACTGAACAGTTACCCTGGTCCCAGGAGATGACATGTACTAAAGAGCTTTATTTCTACAAGAAGGGAAATGTCACCTGTTGAGAGTAGAAAGCAGCCACTGTTTTCATGCCACGGTGATATGCCTCTTTTGCCTTGCGGAACGACTCTTGACGCATGTGGTAGTGGACTGTGGCTTCTCGACGAATCACATCGTAGTCCCCTACCAACCGTAACCTGTCGTACATGTCTTCATGGCCCTCGACGACAGGCTGCCACGTGTTGTCATCTGCTTCATTCTGCATTTGGTTGTGAAATGGTATTGTGGCTGTTTGTCCAGCACAACTAGCTTTCTTACAAATTTCAATGGAAGCCACCTTTACCGAATATTCAAAATGCTGCAAAAGGGCTCCTATTTCCATCCTGGACTGTGAATTGTGTTAAGAGATAACTTCAGAATAGGCCAGCTCCGCTTCGGATACACACCATTAACTTTTACCCGACATTCCAAGCAGTACTACGGAAAGGTTACTTATATACGTTTTAGACCATAAACTTCTATTACAGATAATCACCAAATAAGCCAGCCCTTCAATCCACTACAGTATGTTCCCTGGCATTTTTTCCAACCGCTAGTCAAACAGATGGAAATAAATGTTGCTTTGAAAGGAAACAAGAAAGCTAACAACTGCACAGGAAGTGTGATAATCATGGAACACATCTCATCTCTGGAGTGCATAATATTTTTTATATACTTTAACATTGAACTACAGGCTCAGCCTGCTGTGCAGAGGTATTGGCAAAAGTTTACAGACAACAGCTTGAGAAAAGCAAATTTCTTGCAGCACAACTTTGCAATGCCAAATAGCTTCAAACTGGTCAAATTTACTGCACAGCAAATTATTCTGTTTTTCTTTGCTTGAAAATGTACATTTGTGCACTATTGCCAACAATACTTTCTGGTTGAAGCAAAACAGAATGACTGAAAACATTACCAAGTTATATCTTTTTCCTAGGCATTCTTGCCGAAACTGACTTCGCAGTATGACAGAAAAAGAAATAAGCTACAAAAATCTCATGGCCCGACACTTTCCTCAAGTCTTGCGAAAATGACACACGCCCCACATGTGCTTCTTGCAAGTAAAAGTATTCCAGTTGATGAACACAGGCAAAACCACCTTACATCATTAACACCGGTTGGTTTTGCAGAAAGGCAAAGTTAACAGTATCAGTGGACAATGAAGACTGAAAACATGGCCTTGCTGCAGAATTTCAAGGGCAACAAACAATAATTTACAAGCACAAAATAGTCCTTCAAGAGTGTTTCAGAAAAAAAAGAAATGAGTCCACTACTGTATCCTAAAACAATGAGAGGAAGACTTGATTTCACACCAATGCGGGAAGAAGTAGTATGTGTATGTTGTTACCTCTCGCATGCTTTCCATTTCAACAAGATTGACAATCTGCTTTTCAATGTTTTCCATATCATCTTCTTCAGAAGTAACTCCCAGGGTTTCGTTGATAGTCAGCACAGACTGGATTAGTGAGTAACTGCAAAACGTAAAAGGAGAAGCCACAAAAGTTCAACACTGTGCTCGACCTTTTCTGTGCAAATGCGCTCCCCTGAAACACACCCAGACCATGTGAACACTATTCCCTGTTCATTACTGAAACACTGCAAATATAAGAATTGTACTGTTCCATATTTTAATTACTTATAGTCATGCTAATGTATTACATGTGGTGATGGAAGTGAGGGGTTGGTGAAAATCAGTACTATTTATAGGCTTATATCCGTAAACTGACACGATGGCTGAAGGAGACCAGAGGCAAGCATTTCATACGAATTCATCATTCTCATCACGTCTGAGAGCACTACCCAATGCTCCGTTACAATACGAACCATCTCCTTTGTCAGTTGCCTTATGTAGAACTTATGCTTCTACAATTATACTACAACAAAGACACTTCCACATAACCAATCAAGAGAGCAGTACGTGGTTACATTAGTTAGCAACCAGCTTTAATACAGTCTACCGCAACCACTTGCACACCACTGCCTGAGATTTTACTTCCCTAGCTCATATAACTAGTATATTACATATAGCAGAGGAAAACTGGTCAGTTAAATGTTAAGGCAGTAGTAGCATTCATAGCACACATAAAGCAAATACTAACAACCATAACGTAACTGCTCCATATGACCCACCGATTAAACAAAATGTTTTTGCTGTGGTGCTTGTTTTGTTGTTTTTTTTTTTCCTTTTAGAGTACTTAGTTGCAGTGAAGAACACACAAGTGAGATACACTTGGTTGTTCAGAGCATGCAGCATATCATGCATTGTTCCATAACAGACTGAAGTGGTATGAACAAAACGAATGCAGCACTAGCCACTAGTCACATTGCAGAAGTGTGTAGCAAAATCTTGCACATTTCACTGGCGGCACACACAAGCTTGTGTTTGTTTGCGGGTCTCAATGTATGTTATGCCAGAGCACCACTTCCTGGGAACAGGCAAATGCTCACGTGACGCCATGGGCAAGCCATTGATGGGTCAAAGGAAGCCTCATAAAGTAATAAGACCCATTAAAATGTACTTTTATTATTTAAAAAGCAGCACTTAGGAGCTCATGTGTTGGTTGAAGTGACCATAACGAGCCGTAACATGTGCCAAATAAAATGAGCAACATTGCAAGTGGCAAACATACATGCTTGCTGCTTTTCATTAACTGTTTTGCTGTGAGCACAACTGCATTACAATCCAGCTTAGGCAAGTGCTACTTTGTGTGTAAGCCTCACAACCAAAGGAAAAAGTTAAAGTGCAATACATGTTTCACTGACAATATATCATACAGGCAGAGCATTTGCTTGCTTTGGGCTTCAAGTAAATGACATGATGACATCTCTTACAGTGCTTCATTCCTCGAAAAGGCATAAACTTAAGTCTTCTGCAATAAACTTACTTGCTTGCAACAAAGATTTCATCCAGTGCTTGTCTATCAACACCCGGGAACTTCTCATAAAGTTGCTTGAGCTTAAGTTTCGTTGCCATGTCCATGTAAGTATTGTTTTTTGTCTGCAAACAAAAGAGGCACGAAGCCAAAGTCAGAAACGTCAAACTGTGATTCAGGGAAGAACATGGTGCGACTGAAACTTGCAAACAGATTTGCAGTCCAGTGTGAGCAGAAAGCAAAATTGACTGAAAATCGGAGCCACAGCAGGTCCTTCATACCCAATCTTTTCTTTTCTCTTCCAAAGCTGCTTCCATTTCCATGATTTCACGAAAGCTCATTTCATGTGGTGCTTTGCTCCAGCGTGGATCATCATGCAATGCTGGAGGAGGAATGCTGCCATTTTCAGGCATGTTTTCCTTTGAACTACCTTTGCCTCTTGTTTGCAGATCATCTACTGGTTCATCTGGAAAAAGGCAAGCTAAGATGATCACATGTGTGCCTAAGCAGTCACAATTTCAATTCCAGAAAGAAAGACAGTAAGGGAGAGAAAAGGGGGGAGATGACAATGCCAGAGTGATTGCAGTGTATCTCCCGAAATTGAGTGCATAATATAATGCAGCTCCACAAGATATGGCAACAGTGTGCCTTTCCTCATTTAATGTAACAGGGACATAGTAGTCTGATCAGGATATGACAAATGAGCGCACACCCTACTTTGGGCCATATGCTCATGACATAAAGACTTATAAAGTTGAAACTAACTCTCATGAGAGTCGGCAACCATCTCCAGCATTTCTTCTTCTTCTTTTGACATTCTCTGCTTCAGTGTATCCATCCAAAGTCGATGTAGCTGCCTGGCAATCTCGCTGGTGACTGTGACATTCAGGTCAACGCTTCGGAAAGCATCTGGAGAAATGGAAAGGTGGTGAATGGCAGGTGTACAGGGGTAGCCTGGCAATAAAGGGGAGCAATAAAGGTATCTCACTTACCCATAGATACATGCAGTCCTTCAGAACCAAATGCTTCGACAAGCTGACATGCAAATGAATGGTCCAGGTGAAATGTGAACTCCCTGTCAACAGCTGATGGTTTTGGCAGAAAAGTTTTAAAGGAACTTTTCTTCAGTCTTTTGTCTGCAGGTTCTTTTGAAGCAGATGCAGTGTCAGCTGCTGATTCCTCATGCTTTTCGTCACTTGCTGCAGGCAATATCGAAGAAGCTTGCACATCCGGCTGTTGACTTGTAGCGCTTGGACTACCAGTGGTGTCCTCTGCATCACAGTCTTCACTGATAACAAGTGGCTGAAGGTCGCAAGAAACATTTGAGTCGAGCAAGAGATCGGCTGCCCACACATGATCGCCACGACAGTGCTGAAATATGTCCTCCAAATCTGGAGGCCTCACATCTGGCATGCACTGCTGGAGCAACAGCAGCTTACCCTCATTGTCTAGGTCATCTGTAGGAAGATCATCGGTGTCTGTGCTCCGAGCGAGTGTGTTTGGCTTATAGGCAGGAGCAAGGTGTATGCACTCCTCATCCAGCTTCTCTGCAGGGTCTCTGGCCTCCACAACACGCAGCTCATCAGATTCACCACGCAGAATTTTCCCCACTAAGGCAAAATCTGCGGGGTTGGCATAGCTCGATCCATCCTTGTAAACACAAGCCTGGCTTTTCACTTCAGTTTCCAGACGGGCAGGTTCAAAGACGGTGAATTCTGGAAAAGTCCAGGTGCTACTTCGGACGACCTTCTCCAATCCGAATATGGGACCGCGAGCTGAAAAACGTTTCTGCTTTGAAGTCTCGGCCACCTTGGGTACAGTATGCGGGGACTCTTTCTGAGGATTACAATCCGCACTGTTTTTTTCACGTGATGTCGTGGGACTTCCCTTGCCTCTCCGGGACCTCTGCTCTTTCGGAGTTCTTGTAAGAGAGTCCTGCATTTCCCCTTCAGGCGAGTCTTCCCATGGAGCAGTGAAATCTGCCAGTTTTTCAATTACAGGAGCATTGCCGTCCCTAACAGGTCCCCCGTGGTGTCTTGGGGATTCCCTTTGTGGCTTTGGCTTGGGTACGTCATCAACAATTTCCTTTCCGTCAACAACGTCAGGCCAAGCTTCTAGGAACAGCTCCCACCACTGCATCAGCATATCCTGGCTTTTCCTTCGCTTCTTCCGATTTAGTTTCAGGCCCAAGGCTAGACTCCTGTTCTGAAGCATCACTCTCTTCAAGTATGGCTTCACTCACAGGAACATTTTCTTGTGTGAGTGAAGACAGTGCTTTGCGGGAAGCCCAAAGAAAGTCATCGTCTCGCTCTGTCCCATCCTCTGAGTCATTGCCATCATGACCAGATGACCAGGAATCAGAGTTCTGGCGGCTCCTGCTTCCAGACTCTTCACTGTCATTTTGAACGAGAGCAATGAGATCTCCCAAGCTTATAGTTTCCTCAGGGGCTGCCGTGGAAGCTTTCTCAGATGACGATGTGCTTGGATTCTGGGATGGTTCAAGTGGTGGCTGTAACGGCATTTTATCAGGTGTCTTGGAGGAGGATTCACTAATGCTGGCTTCTCTTACCTCTAGAGATGTACATGCCGGCAAAACTGATAAATCTGGGGTTTTAGGGAAGAGGCCAAAGCTTTGACACAACGATTCTCCCGTAATGTTATAATCATACCGTTCCAACATAGAGTCTATAGTTCGCCTGCGAACCCCGTGTATATTCTTTTCTGCCAACTGTCTAGCACTGAACTTCCAAGGAGTATCTGGCTCTAAAACGCACACGTGATAGTTTGCCCTTAATGCCAATGCCACATAAGGCATCATCTCCCACATTTCGACATTAGTGTTATCTATAATAATCGGTGAGCGGCCTTCCTGAATAAACTTCTTTGCTCTTGTTTTATTCCACTCATGTGCCTCTGACAATCTCGACTTATCAAAGTTATATTTGCCACCTTGAAAAAAAAAGTGGTCTGCACTCAAGATTACACCATTACCACATATCTTTTGAGCTAGTGTTGTCTTGCCACTGCCTGGGAGGCCTCTCATCAGCACCAGCACACTCTGACCACTGTCCACAAGGCTCCGTATCTTCTGAAATTCCTTCGCTGAAGCAGGTGATGATTTAGGCTTGTGATTGAAAGATGCAGTGACATCAAAGCCTAGATCAGGCCCAGATGCTGCCAGCTGACTCCACACAAGTGGAGCAAGTTCACGTTGCTCCTCTGACACATCAGAGCACTGAGTTCCTGCGGTGGCAGGGTGGCACAGGCTTGGAACAAAAGGCGCAGCATTCACATACAGTGCCAAGTCTGACGGCGCACTCGCACCAGCACTTGCATTAGCACCCAGCAGGCTTTCATGCTCACTCTCCTCACTAGATTTATGAACCTCTGCTTCCGAGGTAACAATGTTCTCTCCAGCACCAATACTCTCGCTGCTAGTGGATGGAGACAAATTGCTTGACTGTGTTGGACGTACAACACTCGATGCACTGACGCACGACTCTTGTGGCAGTAGAGTGAAGAGGGCTTCCAGGGCATTGTTCACTGCAATGTAAATTATCATCAATTAGTGCACAAACGCCTGACCAAGGGTGAAACATATGCACAAGTTTGCTTTAAGTTAATCACAGCTAAAAGTAGAGACTGAGACACACACAATTATCTCGTCAGATAAAAATGCGTTCAAGGCAGAATATGCCATGGCGTGGTGGCAAGACCTTTGGTGTCTCCTGCGGGGTGATAGGGTGGTTGAACAAAACGGAGACCCGCCCTCATTCTTCCAGTTTGTTCAACCAGCCAACCACTACCGAAGGAGACACAAAATGCGACATTACATCATCAAAGCGATACCATCGCCTTTTGAGACACATATCGGAATACGACCCTTGCAACCAATCTCTCCTGGCTAGGGCTCGTTTTCCTCCCGTCAAAAGTATACGGGCAGTTTGAAAGGGTGGTATCATACTACGCCAATTTTCAGCCACGTAATCGCGCTTGATTGTTATCAGAAGTGGCCGTGATGTTAAACGGCCTCGTGTGCCAGTGAAGACAGGAAATGGCAATGCCCGATAACACGGTGTTAACGTTACGCACAGAGGCTTTCAAAATAAAACTGACATAAGTAAATGGATATGCGGAATGGCTGACACGGAAAGGAAATCTGTTTCTTACCGTTGAACTCGCATTCGGTGAGAACCATGTGTATCACATCAGCGTCAAGCTTGCCTTCAAACATCTCCTGAATGTTGCGAAGGCACTCGGCCGGGTGGATGTCTTCACCGATGGCAAAATTGTTACGAATGATGCCATCGGTCAGGATGTCATCGCCAATCGGTTGGAATTCGTCCGGTCTGTACAGGCCGCTAGTGCTAGCGGCACCATCGCCGGCAGATCGTTGTTGCAGGACACGCTTCTTGCGGGGCATGACTGAAGCAGCCTTGTTGTTATACGTTACGTGTGCGGGTACCTCAGGTAAGAATTTTGCTCAGAGAAGAACACGCTGCTAATGACAGTGCTGTAGAACGACGCAATGACCATTTTTTCACGCGAACGAACGCTCGGATCCGCTACAATTTCACTGTTTACCAACAAAGACTCCATGTCATGTTACGAATACGACCAACTCTGAGCCACGACCAATTTCGCTGTCGTTGCCGTCGACGCTTTTCCTAATGCTAATTTCACGGTGGGTAATAGAAAATGTGAAGTGGCATAAAAAGTCTTTTATGTGGATTTAAAAGTAATTTTAAACAACTTAAAGCGTAACACAATTAACGTGGTTTATTATATATGTATGTTTCGTCAGTTTAATTTTATTTATAAGCTTACTCTTGGTTTTGTATAAAAGCTTATTACACGCCGAACCACCCTGTGACTTCTTCAATCATGCTCGTGATGAGCACCGAGTAGACGAATTGAAAGGAATTGTTTCAATTACGGTTATTTGAACGCAATATTCGGCTCCGTAGATTGGCTAAATATAGATGCAGGACACTCAGAAGGTGGGTTAAAACGTTGCTTTCGTGCTACAACTGAATCGTGATCACTCAGCGCATTTTATAGCAAGTTGCCTCTGAACAGTTTGCGTGACCGTACGCTGCTGATGCTGTTGTCCTTTCATTTTTTGTGTTAAAAATACCTATTTGCTCATTTGTCATTGTCGATAATGGCAGCGAGTTCTGCCCATGCTTTCACAACCTGTGTTGCGCTTGCCAACCTACCCATATTCTTGTCCATTGCGATGAAAAAGGTACTTGAGAAGTAAGCGAGGAGACCCTGGGGGTTAAGTGTACAAGCGACTGCTTCGACGCCGTAGCACCTACACTTCGGGAAGAAGCGGCTCAGAGTCTCTTTACATGGCGAGTACTAGACGTGTAGATACTCGTGGTACTGCCGTTACCGTTGGCGTAGGCGCCTGACGCAGGAACGCCCTTGGTAGTACGCAGCTTTGTCGAAGTCCGGCATTTGCTTCAACTAGCCATACGAGAGATTCCATGGGCATCGTTTGAACGTTGCGGTGTCGTGTGTAACTGTGGTGTTACTTTTGCTTTCCTCTATTTTGCTGTAGCACGCTTCCTTTTCTCGTACCGAGACCGTGCTTTGTAGTGATCGCAAGATTTTATTTTTCTTGTTGATCAAAATGGCTCTCGTCGGACGGATGATACGAGCGCTGCTGTACGATCGGCCAACTCCTTTTTCTTGCTTCCCTGACAAGGCGCTCGACTGTACAAAGTTACGGGATTGCAGTTCTTTTCCCACGCGTTTTGCGAGTAAATTTCGTTTGTACCGATTCGCCTTAAAAGGCGTCCTGTGTTTCACGGAGTGAGCTGATTTGTCGACAGCTACGCAGTTAGGCCGATTGGCAGTGTGGCGCTGAGCGATCGTTTTTGATGTTAGCCGCCACCTTTCTGTGTAATATGGCGTTTAGGAGATTACCATTTTTGATAAATCATGTTGCTTACGGACCATCCATGCTGTTAGTGGACCTTGTTTGTGCGCTTGCATATTTCATTTTTATTTTGTGACGCCTGCCTAGTACGCGACTCCTGCGCTCCTTTCGATGCATCCTCATTAGTTGCCCCGTTTGCTCTCTTTTTGCATTTCAGTCACCGTGGCGCACGCTAACACAACAAATTCGTCCTTCCTCCAGTATTCATTTAGGAATCTAGTGAGTGTACAGATTTGTTTTATTGGTCTCTTATTGCCTGTCCTGTATACATGTCACCTTTGGTTAACTCTGTGCACATTAGTGCCCGGAGTTTAGTGCGTGTACACGAAACTTGCGTGCTGTGTAGCAAAGCTGTGATAAATTTTGGCTCTTTTATGTTTTGTATTGCACACAGTAGTTCCCACTACTAGTACACATGCTGTTCATATGTTGATAAACGAGGTTTTGGCCAATGCCATACAGGACATGTAAATGTTTCCAGCGTTGCTTCTGTGTGCTCAACTTCGTGTGGCCTGACTAAACATTGCATTCAGCCATCATCTTTTGTCGCAGCTGTGTGCTTGATTTTCTGTTAGTTACCTGATTTGCACGATTTTCTGTTCGTTACATGCAGTTGGAATGATCAGTCAGAATATGAAAAGAGCAGCTGGCTTGGTTCCTACAAATAGAGTTGCATGTTGATAGTGTGAACTCTTACAATCGTCCGCACTTCAGACCGTATATGGTTGTCTATCGTTACCCGGTTATAAACCTAAATGTAGATGTAAGCCATCCCAACCAAGCTTGCACAAGTTTCATCCTGCATGAAGACCAGCCATACCTATCCTTATTTTATCTCTTGCCACTGTGGTGTTACGCCCGCGTCATGACCAGAATATGCCACTTGGGGGCTGCAGACGATGAGAGCTGAGTGCTTAGCTAAACGAAATGTCACATTTTACTGGTCCAGACTTCTTTATGGAGTGCTTTCAGTTGCTAGAAAAACTGTTAATGGAGTACAAAATAAGCTCCCATGTGAAGCGCAAGAGACTGGTAGTGTGGTCAAGCTAGCATTATAATTTCACAGGCGAAATGCAACAGAACAGACTGCCATGCTTGATGCTGTAGTACTTGAATGTATGCCTCTTAGCACATATTTTCTTGTCTCTCTCGTTAAACTTCTCTGCTTTGTGTAGAATAGACATGGTTGTAGCGTTCAGTACAGGGTGTGAAAGAAGTCTTCTAAGCAAATATGACAGACTAGTTCACTACATAGAGCTGGCTGGCTCTTCTTGCTTTTTGCACACAGGGGTACCTGTGCATAAAATTGCATGTGTGCATGCAATTATGGAAGCATTACCTTTAAATGTCTCATGGTCTTGCACTTATTTGCACACTTGAAATGTACAATTTTGCTTTTTGCAGTTCTAATGCTAGGCAAGAAGAAGAATTTCATTCCGGTAGATTCCACAGACGGATTAATGTACTACCTATTTTGAATCTTCACTACTTTTGCTGTTAGGCATTGTTATTTTTAGTGTGTCTGAATTCCACTGTAGTGTCACAGTTTAGACATTTTGTTGCCTACTGGGTGGTAGAAGTCACATGACATAATTGCATTTTGATTAGGAAAATGGTTGTAGAGGATGCTGACATGGCATTTCTAAATTGAAATTTATTATTATTATTATTATTATTATTATTACGTGTGCTTCCATTATAAATGGCCCCTTCATTTCTACTGAGGAAACTTTCTGGGCAGCGTTTATCATAGCATAATGGTGGGGCGATTTCTTTCACCTCGTGTGACAGGCATGACTTTAATAAGAGCACTATGATCACCGGTAGAAAATGCAGTGGGTGACTTGCATTTGCATGATGTATGAGGGGTACTAGTTAGGGGAACCATGTCATTGTTTTTTATATTTATCTTCAATATATAACGGGCGTTCGTGGGATGTTCTGACCATGTCAGCGACAAGGTCAACATGCTAGGTGTTTGGCTAACTAAATGGCTGCCTCGTTGGAGCTTCTGTAGCACTTTTAAAACACCAGTAAACAACCCCAAGGTTCAGAATTTGTATTCGAGATAAGTGTGCAGTTGTACAGTGTGAGCATGATGTCTCAAGAATTTTGAAAATAAGTGTTTAATAAGGGAGCTGCATGGGACAGAGCAACTTTTTCATGGCTGCTTCAGTTGGTTTCACTTTCTCGCTCTATCTTCCTACCCTTCTCCACCACGAAAATAGCTCGTTATTGTGGCTGTGCCTACTTCAGCAACATATCACAACATCAGCAAATCAGTGCTACTCACCGAAATGCGGAAAAGCTACGTGGCCCAAGCTGCATCACCACAGGGCTAAAGCGCAGTTTCATACTGCTGGTTCAGACCAATCCACAAACTGAGGGGTCCGTCAAGCTCCCCAGTGACAAAAGGGACGTCACTTAGTGGGCTCAGAGGACTGGTGAAGTGTTAGAGAGGGCTGTGGGAATCTTTTAATATCCCTGTGCTGCTTGGCATGCACTGAAATATTTGAAAAAAGTGATTGCCACAGACTTCTCTAAGAATGAGCAAGCTTATTTGTAAGATGTAAGCAAAAGAAAGTAAAGTCCTGTTTAACGGCACTTTGGAACAATTCCTCGGCCCCCAAGTTCAAGCTGTGTGTTGCCGTTCACAGAGGCCATGGTAATGCCGTTGACCATACCTGCCAAGTCTTCAGAATTTTCCATGAAATGTACGAATTATCACCTGTCGTATGATTTTATAAATTTTGTCTTAGTTTTTAGAGAACGCCGGCCTCAGTTGCGAAAGTAAAATGTTAAAATTTCGAAAAGTACCGTGTTGTTGCTTTGCCATGGCACACCGGTACTATGCAGCAAAGTGTACTAAGAGTAGGAAGGAGCTATCAGCTTTCCTGCATCCATGCTATACATATGAGTGCCTAGCTTACTGGCAATCATTCGGAGCCGCCTATGACTTTGCTATGTCCTTGGGTGACAACAAATAAACATATACATGATTTTTTTTCGTCTATTCATGCCCCTTCCTCCCCCTGTCTCCTGTTGATAGTGTGCAAATTCTGATGTCTTCAGGTTTATCAGGTATGCTATCAGTGGAAGGTTAACCAGTCGAGCAGGTTTTGCAAACCATGCAATGTTGACTGAGGCACTTCAACTTTTTGTTAGTTCTCTGTGACTATCGCCACCACACTGTGATGTTATGAAAGAGCGAAATGTTGCAATTGTGGTAGTGAAAGTCTTCTTTAAGAGTAAATCATTTTTGTTCTACTTATGAAACTCTCTTTCTTTCTCTTTGTTTTTTAAAATGTATAGATGGCTCTAAAACAAATATGTTGGCTAAAAAAAATAGTGTTGCAGAAATGACTTTGCAACCCTTCTAAACCATGTCATATACACTGGCGAATGTCAGAGTGCCCCGAATAACAAGAACACATGCTTCTTTGACAAAGCTTTGGTTTTAGTGCATTGGAGCCAAACGCACCATGGAGTCATAATACATTGGCTCACTCTGGTTCCCCTGTTGTTGTGGTTGACATGTGCTAATGCAGGAAGAAATAACATCACTCTTGCTTATTTTTTCTTACGTATTGTTATTGCACCCAGCCTTATTGCTTGATATGTCTGAAAATTTTCATTTTGTCATAATATTGCAATAATGGAAATGATGTTAAATCTATCATTTTGAGGTCAATTTTAACATCAAATATAATATGTCTTATTCATTTATTGATATTTGCTAAATATCCTCCTTTGGGCAAGGAGCATGTGATTGAGCTCCTACAGCTTTGACCACTTTGTGTTGAGCACTTGCGCTGAAACACCTTTAATATCAGTGTAAGTTGAAGTAGCCTTCCATAGTGATGGAAAGAAAAGCTATTGTAAGCGGTCTGACTACATGTTTTGACAAGGTGTCTGACTCTTGCCCTATTGTGTGTGTGTGTAACCAGACGCTAGTGGAGTCGAGCAACGTGTTGACAGGAAGCTGCAGTAACCAGCCCTCGCTCCGTAACCAGACTCAGCCGCTAGACTTCAGAATGGGCCCCCAGCGTCGCCGGCGCGCTGACAACCACGATGATGATGCCTTTGGTGCAGAGCAAGAGACTTCGTGGGGGAGCACATATTGGGTAAGCTCAGTTTTTGCTTTCCTTGCTATTGAGCACTGGTGGATGCTATGCAGGGGACACTTAATTCATGCTGTGAAACTGCAACACATAAATTGTTTTACATTTGTCTGGGACGACCACTTTGTCAAGCTTACTGCTGTTAAGAAGTTATTGCTTCATGAGAAATGTGCTTGATGTATTCATAATTGAAAGTGAAACTGCCTTGTCTGATCAGATTGCACACTTCATGCAGTGTTGTGCATTCTCGAATCTATGTAAGTACCAGTGGTTGCTGTGTGCAGTATGGTGACATTAACAATACTGATAACATGACTTAGTGGTCAGCTGGTTCTTAATGATGTTAGTGGCGTGAATGCAACAACAGAGTACTGAGCATGTTTTAGCAGAGTTTACATAATGTAATAACATTTGTAGCTAGGCAGTAAAAGTATATGAAAATAGATGCATAAATAATGTAAATGTTCGACATTTATGCAACATTCTTTGACATTTTTCTTAAGGTCTCCACACTGTGTCATTGTAGTCTTGGTTGCTGTTAACCGTTTTTTTTTTTTTTTTTTGGTTACGTAGTAAAGCAAGTGCAAGCACGAATTACGCATAATTTGTAATGTTCATTTGAGAACTAGTACATTATACATGAAATCGTGAATAGTAGCATAAGGACTGGACAAACACTGAGACAGCCGAAGTGCTGTCTGGGACAGACAGTGCTTCATCTGTCTTGATCTGTTCATGCTGTCCTTTGCAGTGTTATTCTATTTTTGATACATGTGCCAACTATCCCAAGCCTGCTACTTTATACTGCGTTATGCTACTTTATGTGCATTTAATTTTTTATTCATTTTTACTTGCAGCCCGAAGTGGCCATTGAAAACATGCGATTGAGATTGATTGAGATTAAAAAAAGAAAAAACAAATTTCAGTTAGAATTGCTTCACATTGCTGGCTGAAGGGTTTGAGCAAGTAGAATGGACTGCTAATGCATTTTATAATGTGCTATGAAGACAGGCATTTTGTAACAGTGTACAGTAAGTTGCTGGTGCTTCACTCTAACCCTGCCTTTCAAGCACGTCAGCTAAATTTCTTTAGTGATATTTTTTGTTTAGCTGCCTGGCATATAATCTCCGCTGCCTTGCTTCAGGTAACACTTATGCCAAGTTGTGTTGTATGCTGCATGCAGTCATTCAAAATTTTTGGGTAAATAATGAGAAATACATGCCCTTTATATAATACGTGTACCTGTAATTCCCTATTACACATTTTACCATCCTTTTGTTTTCTCTTGCCCTTAGGTCTAAACGGACACTCTTCAATAATGAATCTACTGTGTCGAGCTTTTCTGAGAAGCGGTGCCTTGCTCTCTTCCAAGAATACACCTGTGAGCTTGATTTCATGTTACAAGCTGTCTATGATTGGTTTGGAACATTATGTCAATAACTTTGCTCAAGTGTACACTATGTACCATATAAGTGCATGCCATTCTTACACCTCTGTTATGTGTTCATGAATTTTGCTTGCATAGGCAAGAAAATGGAACAATATGTTGGAAGCACTTACATCATAATTTTCTTCCCTGGGAGATTGTATTGCCGCAGGTGATGAAAAGCGTTTATAAAGTGTATTTTCGTCACCTGCCCTGAAAAAGTTAAAATTTTACTGTACAATTCATCAGTACTTTTCTTGCTTCAATATTGCCATTTTGTATAGGGTACAGCGGGTGTTACTGATATGACTAGAATACATCAATTATGAAAAAAGGTTACAAGATGTAGTGCAAGTGTACTGTATCATGAGCACACTAAGGAATTATTTGAGCAGTACAATATCTCCCCTCTTTATCAGTTCTATAAATATAGCTTACTGCTGTATTATAAATTGTCCATCAAAAATAATAATACTAGCACAGCTGAACTTGCAAACCTACATCCAAGTAAGAGTACACCATACACAAGGAATTATGGCACATACCGACCGAGAGAGCTAACTGTTACAAAGAATTGTTGATATATACCCTACCGCATTTATTAAATAAGTTGCATCAGCAATCATTTGATGCATTTAGTTTTTCAAAAAACGAAATCGGACAATGATTCAGCGACAATTTTTTGATAGTGCAGATTTAGCGATAATCGGTTATAATTATCATATTTTTATTATGTTTTTTATCGATAGTGGATAATGATATGTGTCAGATATAAAATATTTAAGATCTCATTGTTACATATAGTTGATTGATGTAATGTTTCCACTTAAAGAATCTTGTTTATTTTTTCTCTAATTCTTCCTTGTATGTTTGTGTTTGCTTTATCACTGTATTAAGATTAACTCCGTATTTTCTATATGTGCACTGTAGCAGTGTTTTATATGTACTGTGCTGTGCCTGAAATTAAGGTGGCAGGGACCACTGTCAAGCCTTAAATATGGCTTTTAGTCTCGCCCCCTCCTTCCAGAAGGAACACAAAACTGCATTTGATGTGATTTGAATACTACAAAATGTAGTGAAAATGCAGGATGCAGCTTCAACATGTGTGATCTAGGACATTTTACAACTGCACCTGTGCGTTTCAGCTAACATAAAAAGAAGCAAGTTTTTATGATAAGTAATCAGAGGCAACTGCTACATTTTCCACATATTTTGGGAACCTACACTTAGCAACTAATCGTAACATTTAAACAAAAATGGCTTTTTATGCTTGTAGAACACCATATGGTAAAGAGAACTGACTTGAAGAATGGTTGTCTGTGCTGGTCTTTGGGTCTGAGGTGGATAGCACAAACAAATACTGATAACCACTGCACAGCACTCGCTAAATTTCTGTGTTCTTTTATACTATGAATCTACTAGCTAGCTTGGCACTCTTCTCCTGCAATTCTCATTTGTTTTGTTCCTCTTGCATTTTAGCGGTGGACGAACCCAAAACGATGGGACCTGAAGCTATGGAAAAATTTTGTGAAGACATTGGCGTTGAGCCAGAGAATGTAAGTTCATTTTATTTGGAAAATTGGTAGTAAATATGCTCAGCCCATGCTCATCAAATCTGGTGTGCTTTTTGGAATATAGATGAATTAATGCTGTCTTGAACATTCTCATCTCTAAACATGTGATGTAGAAAGTGTACATGTGCGCAAAGTTGTTAAATTAACTGTACGTTTCTGGCCTACGTGTGCTCTATTTTTACCGATGGGACTGCAAGATTAATGTCATGTACCCCTGAGATGGGTCAGTTTTTTGGAATTTTAATGTTGTTTCTTAAAGACTTCATTATATACTATCATACAGGGTTACCTAGTAGATTGCAGACATTTTCATTGGAAGCCAACATTACATGTACATGGCTTCAAGCATACATGAGACGGATTAGTTGACTCACATTCACCAACTTTGTATGTTAGTATTTTGCAGTTAAACAGAAAGTTTGAACCAACAGAAATTGAACGAATGGTAGTTTTGATTAAGCAGCTGCATATAAATACATTGGAAAATTAGTTGATTAACCAAAAACTGTTTAGTTTATTTGGATTAGTGCAGAGTTGAAAAAATATCTGTCAGAGTTTTGTGAGTCTACTTTATTATATTCTATCGTAAACATCAGTCTTACTATCATGAACCGCACCTCCACTTGTACCCCCCCCCCCCCCCCTTTTCCTACAACCTCTGCTAAAAAAAAAAAAAACTCTGGATACAGGCCTGACTGTAGTGTCAGAATAGATGCATACCTCATTTCTGTTCTTTTCATTCCTTTATTATTTCTTTTGCAGATTGTAATGCTGGTGCTAGCATGGAAAATGGGTGCCAAGCACATGGGATTCTTTAGTGAAGAAGAGTGGCTTCATGGCCTCTCATCCCTACAGTAAGTTTGCTCTTGCTCATGCACATTGCAGAGTGACAAGAGACATATATACTGCTGGGGATGTGTACACATGGCACTCAAGTGTGCATCTTAGTAAAACACGTGGCGTAGACAGTTTGTATCAATGGATGTGCCCAGATACCAGGGCACATGCAACAGCAGTACTGGCAGATAACTTATGCAACACTGTGAATAAATGCTTTGCGAACAAGGCACATTACCTTTTTAACATGGGCCTATTGGTGAAAGCATTGATGACTTCAGGTAGTTTTATGGTGGTTATGATCATTATCTGCTGCACACTGTGGTGGCACTGGCAATTAAGGTGTTGTGCTGCTAAACTGAAGGATGTGCATTTTATTCCTAGTCATTGTGGCCACAATTTGATTAGGGTGACATGGTCAGTCACTCACTATGTCATGCCTCACAAACATGCCAGCCTGTACTACTGAAGTGCTTCTCAGACAATGACATCTACAATTGTGATGAGACTGCCCGCTTCTTTCTTTCTTTTTTTTTTTTTCGAATGTTGCCGTCCAAGACTCGTGCATTAAAAGGCGATCCGTGTCCCAGCGGGAAACACTCCAAAGTTAGGGTCACTGTTCTGTGTGAATATGGATGGGAGCCATCGGCTCGAGCCTTTTGTGATCAGGTGATCCAAGAAGCTAGTATGCTTCAAGAATCAACACATCGTGGTCTGCTATCGCAGCAACAAAAAAGCCTGTATGACCCACAACTCGTTCGAGGAGTGGCTGCTCGAGCTGGCCGGTGTCGCTGCTCGAGCTGGCCGGAGTCATTAAAAGTCAGGGCAGGAGCGTGGTGTTGCTACTCGATAACTGTAGTGCACACAGCGTGAGCCCAAAGTTAACGTCAATTGATTATGTTTCTGTTGCCGAGTACGACAGCAGGCTTGCAACCGCAGGCTTGCAACCGCTAGATGCCGGCGTTAGACGTTAAGGCGTTATACCGGTGGCGCACGCTCTAGTGGCTGGTGCTGGCCACTGACTGCTCCCAGTTCCCGCTACTTCGGGCAATGCAGACGAGCCCCCTGACTTGAAGATGAGCCTTTTAAAGGCCATGTGCTTCGTTTACGGTGCATGGTACGAAGTGAGGCAGAGCACCACACAAAACTGCTACAGCAAGGCAGGCTTTGTGCACTAGGACCAGCTTGCCCCGCCATGATAGCGCCAACATGGAAACTGCTGATCTGGCCGAGCTCTGGGAGCATGTCGCTACTGATGACACAGGTGACGCGTCAGTTGAGATCTTCTTGATGGCAGACAGCGCTGCTTCGTTCTGCGATGTACTCACCGACGAGGCAATCATCGCAGATGTGTTGTTGCGACAGATGGCAGCATTGTGCGACAGCGGCGATGGCAGCAGCAACAGTGGTGACGCTTCCACGACCCTGTCGATAACCACGCAAAGTGCACTGATGTCTATCGACTCACTGATTCACTTCATGCACAACAAAGGAATGCTGCCTGAGTTTTCACAACAGCTGGAAGCTGTGCGCACCGTGTTTGTAAAGCTCAAGCTTCCGCAGAAGCAACTGCAGATTTCGGACTACTTCAGCGTGCTGAACGCCTAATATGCCCATCGGAGTAATAAATAGTCTTGTTTTTGACAGCCTACCATCTACAACATCTACTCGTTGATGTAAATAGCGAATTCAGGACTGGAGCTACGAAAGGTGCGTTTGGCGACAATTTTTTACGACAGTCCAGATATAATGGTAACCGGTTATAATTATCATATATTTAGGTTTTCTCGATATCATAAGTGGACTGCACTGTGCACCACTCTTAGCACAGGATTTGCTTATCGATTCATAAAATAAAGGTGTAGCTATGTGGTATGTATTCGTTATTGTTCTCTTGGTGCTTTCAGCAATTGAAACATTCAGTTAACTTGGGCCTTTTTTTTTTTTTCCGGTCTCGTGAAACCCAAATTAACAACCATTTTCTGTACTGCGTAACTTGCAGCTTGAGCATCGATTAATGGTAATGGCAATAGCCATTCCATTCATTGTAGCTGTGCATTTTTGTGTAGACCGTTGTGCAGAAATGCAAAAACAACAAAAAGTGTAGATGCCTCATTGACGGTTCATTTTTACTACACAATGGAAGCACCACCATCCAGTGGCGCTTGTGGGTTATATACCGTGCAATTCAGAGAAACTTCAGTTCAGTTCAGATAGCGGAGTATAAATGCTTGTGCCCAGTAGTGCACCTTTTAAAGAAGAAAGGCTAGCACCTACAAAAATGTGCACAGAAGTGGAAAGCATTATACTGAACTTGTATTCAGAGCCATGTCCTCAGTTTGTAAGTTAATTGGTGTGTTATACTGCTTGTACGAAAGTGAATCTGCAGCAGTCATCATACTAACACACAAAGATAGCAAAATTATTACACAATCTAACTTGTAGGTATGCTGCCACCAGGCCATGTTAATTGATAGTGAGCATGTAAGTCTCAACATTAATAAGTCAATTTTTAATTAAACAACCTGATACAGTTGGCCGACAAACATTTTGGACTCCAAAAACATGGACTTTATAGGTATTCCAGACTTCATAAATGCACTGGCAAGGTTATCATAGAGCAAGCGCATTCGTGCAGTCAATTTATTGGGCGAATTTGCACTGTAGGTTCAGTTTTCAGGGCTGTTACGATTGAAATGGCGCAACGGCACTAGAAACAAACTGTGGACGACGAGATTGACCTTTGAGCCGAGCTGCAGAGCTACATGTTCAAACTTCCTCGCCGCACATGGTGATTGTGCATCAGTTTATGTGCTGTGCGCGTGGGCCCTTCTCCCCTCCTTCAGAAGCACACACCCATCCAGCATGCCGGTGAACCCGCAAGGTGCCAGCGTGCCTGCCGATTTGGGTGTGTTTCGACGGGCATTGATCGTGAGGAACGTTGGGTACGCTTCACGAAGAGTGTGTAAAAAGGGGAGAGAGGATGAGCCCCTGTCAGCAGTCATCATCCTCCACTCTACTGCGTTACCATACTCACACTTATACTGTTCTCTTGAGCGCCTTGCTCACCCGTAGCAATGTATTAAATGTTTGTTGTTTGTTCTTTACGTCGCCTCATCTTCCCTGCTGGCCCTCTTCGATGATCAATCTGTTTTGAGCTTCATGCAGTTGTTGCTGAAGGTTTACCATGCCACACCACTCTAACAGGGCTAAGTAGCTCCTTGTGAGACACTTGCTCCATTAGGAACGTTGCCATGTTGGTTTTTTTGGCTGGCTTGACTATGCTCCACTTCGGTGGCCCGCTATATGGCTTCCAAGGCAGTCAGGGGCACGTTACCAGTAAAAAGTAAGGGTGCTTTGCTTGGTTTTGTAGAAAAAAAACCTTCATTTCCCCCCCTGGAAACACGCCATCCCACTTACGGGGGAGGGGGTAGCGAAGAGATGTGCATGTCTTCCACAGCATTACGATACAGGCGACAGATCGTAAATGTATTCCACTCATCAGGAACTAATACATCTTGCAAATATATCTCAATACAGAGATACAGATAGTCAAAAGTATTTAAGAGCAGCATCGCTATATTGTTGTATTGCGATACTGCGCAGCAGCTGTTGCTGCTGGAAATTTTTGAAAAAGGAAGTAACCGTATTGGTATTTCCAGTTACAGTTACTGTGTAAAAAGCAACAGTGTTACAGTTACAAGTTCCTCTAAATTATATATAACTAGTTACAGTTATAAGTTGCTGAAAATAGCAACTCATTACCGGTAACGCGTTCCTAGTAACTAGTTACTGCGCAAAAATGCTCCAAGGTTCGAAAAGCACTCATCTTCTCAAGTTTAGGAGGCTATGCCCTCTGCTCCTTGGCTGTCAGTACTCTCTTGGGAAGTCACTTCTTCATTTTCAATTTTCACCATCACCACCACTTGGTGTAGTGCAGGTTTCTTTTAAATGACTTAGTTTCAGACGCCACTCTTCACGTGGGGTATGAAGCGCGTCTTCAATATGCTGCATTTTTGTGTGCACATATATTCAGTAATAGAGATGGTTTCAATTGGCTCTAAGCCTAACAAGTTCTGTTCTCTTATCTGAACAAAGTTTTCAGACTGTTCGATTTTTCGAACTATTTTTTGGTCCCCACAAGATCAGTAAAATTGGTCGGCAAGTGGATTATCGTTTTATTGTATAAAGCAATAGATGTGTTGAAGCTAAGGACTTTAGAGTGTTTGAAGAGGCAACTTGCTGCTTTAGATGTGGGTTCACTGTGCGAGTAAATACGGTACTCTCTTTTACAGGTGTGACACCATTCAGAAGATTCAAGGGAAGGTGGACTACTTGAAATCTCTACTGAATGACCAGAATCAATTTAAGAGTATCTACAGATATGCGTACGACTTTGCTAGGGTAAGTTTGCTGCTTTATAATGTTGATGTCACTATTATTTCGGGCATTGAAAGCTTTCCACAGTAAATTTACCACTGTATTTGCTTCGTTCAGGAAGCCATGATGTGTTTAAACAAAGTGTTGCCAACTGAAGAACTGCTAGCATAGCTGCTGGCTATTTTTCACATAGCACTAGTGTGCGGCAATACTGATTTCGTGAAGTACAAATACAATTGTGATTTTTTTTCAAAGCTTAGTTTGTTAGACTTAACTTGATTGTTCAGATATAATGTATGATGGATATAACAACCAATGCTTTAGCTGCCATTAGAGTGAATACTTATATAACAATGCAAATTGAATGCAAAAGCATGTGCATCAGTTGATTCAATTATGCATAGTGTATGAAAGCAACGGCGGCTTTGAAGATCTGGTTTATCTGATCCTTGACTCGCATTAATAGTACAACAGAAATGGGACACAAGAGAGAACACATTAACGCCAAAAAGCAGGAGAATCTTAACTATCCTGTTTTACAGCATTAATACCTAGGGTTGTGTTGATGGCCCAGTGAAAAAACATCAGGCACTAGAATCTGTAAGAGGTGGATACCAAGGCCAGTTACTAAGAGAGGAGCCTGCCCATGTTAAAGAAATTCACCAAAGAATAAGGGTGGGTCAGTGGGTAGGCATTCCTAACGTGTGACCAGCAACTTAACAGTATTCCTAAAGCGGGAAGTGTACAACCACTGCATTTTGCCGGTGCTAGCTTACGCTGCAGAAACTTGGAGAATAAACAAAGAAACTCAGGAAAAGGTTAAGGACCACACAGTGGGCAGTGGAACAAAAACTGACAGGCATCACATTAAGAGATGGGAAGACAATGCAGGGGATTAGAGGACAGACAAGGGGACAGGCAGAAAGTAAACCGGGGCAGGACAAGTCATGAGGAAGTTATATACGGTTAAGCCTGGGATATAACAAAACTAAGTTCCTGAAAAACTTCATTATAAAGAGGATTTCGTTATATACGGGTTCTGCACGAAAACTTGGAAAAGAAACTTTTACGTAAGCAAAAAGATAACAGACGGCAGAGCTCACCCAAAACATTTATTTTGGGTGAGAAAACACTTACAGCTGAGACCACTTGTGATGTAATCACTTGTAGTGAAGGACCGGCTATAATGCGCTTTTTTCTGACTCCCCTTTACCCTCCTATAGAACTTAATGCACATGTGTACCGCCTATTGTGCAGCACCCCCCACCCCGGGGTGAGGGACCAGTTATAATGTGGCTGCTTGAAAATCCCGTGGACAATCGGGGGTAGAGAGCAGTCTTCATAACAGAAGTGCGCTGCTTGAAAAGAGCGCAGCGAATCGCCATGGGGGAGGAAAGAGTGGGGAATGAATGAACAGCAGAAAAGAAAAAAGAAAAGGCCACGGCAGCAGCACCTAGCGTGTAGGCCCTCCAAGGATAGGATTTCCATGGCGATGGAGAATGCTGCTACGGCTGTCTGTCAGCTGGGAACACTCCGCACGGAACGCGCGCCCGTGTCCACATTATTGCTGTTTCCCCCCCTCCCCCTTTTTAAAATCATTTCACACATGCTGCCTTTGAATCACCCCATGAGCGCGATTTTTTGTGCACGCGATCTCTGTGTTGGTCAAGGGCAAGCTTCCCGCGAGGCCCGCCGCCAGCGACCCCTCAAGCTAGGCCTAACGAGCACTGTCACCTAGTGTCAGGTTAGCAAAGTGAAGCGCAGAGACTTGTGCAGTAACCAAAGAGTGGCGCTGCCAGCATGTTGATAAAAACAAAAGCTCTTTTCTTTTCTTTTTGTTTTTTGTTTTTTCCCCCCCTCTATTTCTCTCTTAAGCCGGTGCGGGTCGGCAACATCAAGTGGAAAAAGAGGGTGCTGGCTTGGTGGGCTAGGCCAGCGGCAGCAAGTGGCAGGATCAGGTTTGAAGTGTGGGGGAAAGGGCGCCCGCGGCGGCAAGATCGCCGGGTGCCTGCTTTGTGCACGCTTGCACACATGCACACGTGCGCTCGCTCTCACCTAGCTGTCGCCGTGCCTTCGAGCGTGCCAAGCGCCACGCCACCGCTTCGCATTCCGTCGCGGCGGAGGAGGTGCTTCGGGTTGCTGCTTGCGCAAAAGTCACAAAATTTGGGGCAAATTCTCTAGATTGTCGGCGGAGAAAATTCGTTATTTCAAGGGCATTTCCCGCTGCTACTGCGTTACGTAGAGGTCTCAAATAGATGTACTTCTACGGAGTAACGGCTGGGAATAGAAAAGCTTCGTTATATTCAGGAATTTGTTATATGAAGGTTCATTATAAGCAGGTTTAACTGTAACTGATGGGTAATTAGACTGACAGAATGAACACCAAGGGAGGGAATGCATGGCTGTGGGCAACAGAGTAAGGTAAGGGGGTGAGACTTTGCAAGCCTAAAGAATTAGCTCCTAGGGCCAGCCAAGTTGGAGATCCTTTTGAGATGCCTTCATCCTGCAGTCGACGTATAACAGCATTGCTTTGGGTTGTGCAATTTCAATTCCTCCTTGCAAAATTTATAAACTTCTGCTATCAACTCTGCATGTGTTGTAGACATGCTTGCCTTTTGCACAAAGCTTGGCAAAAAGAAAGGTCTTTGTGAGAGCTGTATAAAGCACTAAGCTGGTGGAGAGCATCTGTCTGTACTGTGCTTTTTGGCTGTTTCGGTTTAAATGTTTGATGATTGGGCATGTTGCAATGTACAGTGTCAGTATGCTTGTTGTTGACTGCACCTCTATTGTTGCAGGAAAAGGACCAGCGCAGTATGGATATGGCCACGGCAAAAGCTATGCTTCAGTTGCTCCTTGGCAAGCATTGGCCACTGTGCGCATCATTCGACCAATTCCTTGAGGTAAATGTTGGCATTAATCAGGAGCTAAAGAGGCACGCAGAAGCACACAATGCACGAAGTGGCCAAAACAAACATTGAAGACTTATGATGATGATGTCGTTAATCTTTGCGATGACGATGGAATATATAGCTTTGTAGCAGATGGCAGCTAATAAAACATGGCCTTCAAGACTGGAATCACAAAAATTATCTCATTGGGCCCGAATCTTGAAGGCTCTGCTTTTGCAAATTACATGTGCTAGCTTAAGGACAACCATCCGAATGTATACATCACGTTGATGCAAGTCAACGCTGCCACTGCAGATTATTACCAGAGCTAGAGCTCCTTTGTGTCCATCTCATTTGGTGCCTTTGCCTGTCAGCATTTTTCAAAAGTGTTGCTTCTCACGTCATGGCCTAAAACAGGTGCAGCAGACGAGTTAGTGTACTGTCAAGCACCGTGCTGCCTGGCAAACCAATATGCCGACATTGCGTTTTTGACACCATCCTGTGCAAAATTTTATTGCAGCACATTAGAATGTGGTTGAAGTGCGACCAGTATGTGTCAGGAAGAGCACATTTGAGGCTTTGGCCGCAGGTCAGAGTTCGGTAAACATGCACACCAGCCCTGTAGTTTGCTTTGGATTTATAAGGGGATTTTTCAACTGTTCAATATAGCCTATGATTCGGTATATCAGAATTTAATATATCCAGGATCGGTTGTATATAAACCAGATCTTCGAAATTCAATGAATGACCTGCTTTTAAAATCTTGTTTGCACATTAGATTTGTTTCATTGCATTGCAATATTTTTTTTTAGTTGAAGCATTTATTTGAGCATTTTTCTGTTGACACCTTCAAGTTTTATGTGTAGGTGCAGTCATCTGCCATATCCAGCATCTCAAGTTTCACAGAATAAAATTAATTTACATATTAACTTACAAAAACAGTACCTGTGTCCACTTCCTGTTATCTGCTGCCTTTGTACTAACGTTGCTTGTGCCATGTACAAGTAGTGGTATTTGTGACCTGCTCATTCTTTTTTTGCCTTAATTAATGTGCTGGTTCATTCTCATCACCTATGCAGCAATCCAAATACAGAGTGATAAACAAGGACCAGTGGTGTAATGTCCTGGAATTCAGTCGCACCATCAAGCCCGATCTCTCCAACTACGATGAGGATGGTGCATGTGAGTGCCTCGTCTGATATATGTTATCATTTGAACAGATGTGCACTAGCCTGAGCTGTGCCTGCGTGTTAGTAGACTGTCATTGTGACGTGAGGAACATTACAAAAGGTCTACGTTTACCAGGACAGATTTTACCTTTTATTTTTAACCTCAACAGAGGGAACTTCGCACTGGCGAGCTCTGTGAGAGAGCTATTTAGCAAGTCCCAATGGAGGTAGGAAATGAAATATGTGTAGTACTGATTTTGTGCCATTTAATATTTGTGCACCATGTAAATGCGCTGTGAAGACTGTGAGAATAACTCCTAAAATGCGAGAATTCCCTTGCCACTCTTTCGTTATGGTTATGCGCGGAAATGCAACGTGTTGTTCTGTTGCCTGCAATATTTACAGAGAAAACAAACAGAAATTGGGTGCAATTTATGGTTTCTTTTTTCACTGTCCTCTCCAATTGAAGGTAACACCATAACAATCGTGCCACGTCGAGCACTCGAGGTAAATTGCTTTCCTGTGCAGATGTTTTAATCAGAGCAGTGGTGTGCAAGGAACGATAAAATAAAAAATGGTTGCTGGCACCTGCATGAGTTAATCCTTGTCTTGTGCATTGTGTGCCAACCCAACATGCAACCGTACCTACTTTCCCAAGCTTATGCAATGATAGCATTTGTGCCAGTGGACAGTGTTTCTTGCGGTGCTCCAGCTGATCATGATGCTGTGACATGTAGGGTTTGTGTGCTTTGCTTCTGCCATTAATCTGTGTTTTGTCATGGGCAAGCGCAATGCGGACAACCTGAGGTGTCTCTGATACAGTTTTTTGATAGTTAGACTACAGCTAGTGTAAAGCGTTCACACCATAGCTTATTGTATCAAGGGAGCTACTGAAGAGAGGTTACCCTCCTCCTAAGCCATGGTTCTTCATAAATTTGCCGAGCATTCTTGGCTGAGCTCCATTTTTCGTGATTCTCTGCTAGCACACTGTAAATCACAAAGAGTGCGCTTCGTGTTTCTCATTGATCACTTGTCTTCAGATACCGCCACAATTTTGTTAGCTCACACTTTCTTTAGCAGTACAAGTGGTGAGAAACTGTTAAGACCAATTGTGCGAGTGGTGTCGCAAAAAGGCGCTGTGTCCTAAACAGGGGCTGAGAACTACAGTGGGAGGCACACTATGATAATGTACCAATTACACTTGCTTTAAAACCTTGTAATGAATGAGCCACTTTGTACAGAGGTCTGTTAAATTATGAAGGACCTACACTTCCACCTCATTTGGTTTGTAAGGGAATCGTCAGAACTGTTTCAAGGTCTCCTTAGCAATTCCAGCTTGCTTTCATGAGCATTACATGCAACAGTTGAAATACACTGTACTTAGCATAGATAAAATAGTCATAAAGTAAATATAAATTTGGTGAGCTGCGTGCCGTTGTTCTTTAACATATTGTACAGCTGACTAGGAAACTGAATATTCAAGGTCCAGTACACTATCAGTTATAGCAAAATGAATATCTGTTAACTTGACAGCTCAAGGTATATGAAAACATATTTGCGCATTTATGTGCAATGCCTTAGCTAGGCTGACCCGCAATTGTGCATTCACTGTGCTAATAAAGTGTGACAGCTAGTTATTATTGGGCATTAATGATTGTGTAAAGTGAAACTGTAACTTAGAATTTCTTCATTTGTGTTCACATAGTTCTACAGCTAGCTGCCATTGGGTAACGTCATAAGGAAAGCTTTTTCCAATTCCTTGGGAGACGTTTATGCCTGCGTTTATTTTGAATGGAGTGAATGACAATATTTTCTCTTTGCATTCAGTGTGTGTTTGTTACAAAAATACTAGAGCTGTAGGAATAGTAAGATTTTGAGTGTGAAACAAATTCGAATATTAATGCTCCAGTACGAATGAATAGATTATATTTAGAATAATGTTCCAATATTTTTAAAATAATACAGTGTTAAATTGCTGCTAAAATTGCTGTTAAAAGTGCTGCTAATAAACATGGGCATAAAGATTTACTGCATGGCTACTGCACTTATGCAGTTTTATGCAGGGTTATGTAGTCCCTAGATAAAGAACAGTCAAATCCTTAAGAACAGTCCAACAGAGAACTGGGCATATATACGTGAGTTACTTTGCCACAGTACACAAGTGTGTTAGCTTAGCCACAGTGCATGAGTGTTAGTAGCGTATTACATGTGGGAACGGGCCCCTTGTCTTGAGAAATGCCATAGTTCGCCCTTTAACTACAAACTTCGAATAGTAAATGTTGGGCACAAATTGAATCGAATAGCAAAACCTATTTGGAGGTTCAAATATTCGCACATTCCTAGAAAACACGAAATGTGTTTACATGTTCTCACAAGTGACTGGACAGGGCGATACTGTTTTGGATCAGTCCTTCTACTAGTGCGCTTCTTCTCTTATCACGTGTTCTTTACCGAGCTTTGTAGCCCTTGATGAGTCAAAAAGAGGTCAGCTTTGCGGAAAGAGCCTGTGCTGAATCTTGGCACCAACTGTACGCACAAAGTGTTGATAAGCGGTGGTGACAACCTGGTTTTTCTATGCAGGGCCAGTGCTGCTAGACGAGTTTGTGGAGTGGCTGCGTGCAAGGTACCCCCACCTACACCGTGCCCCACAGACAGCCGAGGACAGTAGCCTTCCCTCGTTTGGTGCAGCCTCATGCAGCTGAGGGGAACTGCTCACTTGTCCTCCACCACCCTTTCCTCCTCCTGGACTACCTTACCCAACTATCTTTAAAACCAATTGGGGAGGACTTGGTCTTGGGTGTTTCACACCTCGACCTTTTTCTCCCTTTCGCACTACCAGCGAATGCTGCAAGAGTTTAGCACCCCGTGTCAAGAGGGCCAAAATTGTCATAATGAACAGCTTCAGCCTTTGGCACCCTCTTGTCTCACCTAACTGGCATGTTTTCTTTTACTAGTTAGGAACCGTACACACTACCTCTGTGCTGGATACCTGCAATTACTATTATTATTTTTTTTTGTCAGCATGCTGTGTGTGGACATTTGGTGTCTGTGAATTTGTGCGATGATTTTATTATTTTCATTTCAGGTTAGTCTTTTATTTGAATGAGACAGAGCTTGAGAGAGTGTATTTAGTTTGCGGAGGAAGCATTTCCAATTGAGTCCGTGTGTGCTGCAGTTGTCACAATGGATTGTCGTTTACTTCTTCCACGATCATTCTTGTCTATTTATTCATGTTGAAGTGGAGTAGCATGCTTCTCGCTTGCTTGCACAAATGTGCTTTGCAGTGAGAGCAGGTGTTTCTCCAGCCATTTTGTTGCCATTGTGGCCAAAGTGTGGTGCCAACTGCGAGCAACTGTTCACTCTTGTGATCTGCACGTGTGCCTATGAGCTGCGTTTTCTTTTTTTTCAGCAAAGTGTACGCTTCCTTTTTCTCTCCTGCCCCGGTGTTTCGAAAATTTTATTCTTTATTTTTCATACTTGTTTTTCCGAATGTCCCGGCAATTCCAGGAACGAAGAGAAAAAAAGTGCTTGGGACATCTTCACCCCCTCCGACCCCTCTAGTTGGTTAGTGCGCCATGTCCCAGCAAAGATAGTCATCAATTGTGGCATATCATGTGCTTCAAGCGCCGCTGTAACATGCCCTCTTGTCTGCCATTGTACCTAAGGGTGTTCCTGATTGGTATAGTCTGCCTGTGCAAGCCTCTTCTTTTTTTGGGGAGGACACTTCTTTTTATAGAATGTGTGTGCGGCCATGTTGAGTGTGTTTTTTGTACGAGATGGGCAGTAGCATGCCGAGTACCTTCAGGAAGTCGGTTGGCGAAGCGTGTAGCAGGGCCGTTTCAATTGTGCGAGTTGATGTATGTTCATTGCTTGAACAGCACGACCAAGCGCAAGCACCATGTGCTGTCCCCTCCTCTTCCTTTGTACTTGCCTTTGGTCGCGCTGTTGTAGCCATGAAAGCGTCTTCCTGTCAGAGTGCCAGTAATGCAGGTGGCCTTGTGATGCTTGGATTGCAAAGAACGCTGCTACATTTAGCAATTTTACTATAGCAAGGCCCCTCAAAGAAACTCTGAAAGGAACACATTCCGTAGATCGAACTTTCTAAGCATTTGCTTTTGACTATAATACCGTATGGTGGTGTAGTACACTTTTAAACAGGTGCTGCTGCTCTTCCAAATAAACGTATGCTGTACTGAGAATGAACTTTTAAAGGAATAAACACTTGAACATGCACATATGTACACATTACCCAGCTTCAATACCCTGGCTTGTCCGTGTCTGCTACTACAGTTCTGTCCGATGAAAGCATGGCACCGAGCTGTACAGCATGTAGCGTTTCTGGAATAGTTGTTATAGCCAAGGACAAGAAAAAAAAAATGTCAGTCTGATTTATGAGGATAATCTTTCAACCTCCTTGGACAATACTGCTGAAGTAGGTTCTTGCGATTGTCCATTTGGTTAAGATTTTAAAAGGTACTTGTTTGATCAGATTGCGCGCATGTGTTCACCCAGCACCTCCGTGCAGACACACCTTGTAGAAACCCCATGGCCGACCAGGTGGGTGTGTGTGTGTGATCCTGGACGTGGGAGTTGCACTTTCAATGGAGTCCAAAATACTGGTGGCCTGTGCACTGCATGGTTTCAGTGCCTTTTGAACTCCAGGTGGTCAAAATTTCCAGAGCCTTTCACTACGGTGTGCCTCATAATCATGTTGTGGTTTTGGTGTGTAAAAACCCCAGCAGGTACTAAGTACACGTTGCAGAAAAAGTTACCTCACTCAAGAGTGTGTTTGAGGGATATTTACAATGTGATTGTTTTGCATGGTGCATTTTTCTTTTTCAACATTTATTTACCTTGTACGGATGCTACAAATAGAATAGGCTGGATTAGCTGTGTTTTCTTCAGCCCCCAACACCTTGTTTAGCTTCGCTAGCAACTGATTTCCATAATTTCTGTCTGTAATCATTACACTTCCATTTGAAAACATAGCAAGAGCTAAAAAAACTCACTGAATTGGCATGCATTGGGGGAAGGACTATGTTTTAATGGATATGAACACGCACCTTGCATATGTGAGGTCGTAAATACATTGTCCTCCACATCCTGTATGGTGCACTCTGTAACTTAGGTTCATTAGGGCCTAAGGAAGGTGCCCCAGTACAGGGAATTAAAAACTGAAATGGCTGTAGTAGCACCACTGAAATCAATAGTACATCATCAAGTGAAGCACGAACATGAACAAATAAGCACACAGCACGCAGGTTTACCTGCCGAAACAAGTGTAATACCCCTGTCACACGAGGCAACTTAAGTGCACTTTGAGCTGAGTGCACTTACGCTCACGCGCTGCTACACGAGAAACAGAAGTGTACTTTGGAAATGTGCATTCCCCTCGCGGCCGGCCGCAAACTGCTCGAGGGCGAGAATAGTGAGGTTTTTTGTTTAAATATGACTTGATTTAATGCATAGCAGTATTTCTAATAACGAAAACAATGTTTTAAATATATTACGGGTGCCGCGTTGTGCATTAGCGTATTTGGTTGCAAGCCACTGCTAGCGCAGCTACACACTCCGTCGCCAGCGAAGGGAGTTCGGCGAACGCACTCGCCTGCAAGTGCTGCTTTGCAGCGAGTGTCACTAAACGTGTGACAGCGTGCAAATGACACTAGCGGCGAAGTGCACTCTCTCAAAGTGCACTTAAGTTGTCTCATGTGACAGGGTATAACCAGCAAGGCTGCGTGTGGCACGATCGCTGGCTTTCTACTGTAGGCTGTTCATGGCACAACCACTGGCATTGTACTCCAATTCTCATAAAATTAATGTACACAAAGCTTCGTTGCTTTTTGCAGCTTCTCACCAATGAATAATGCCAGTGACAAGCAGTTGGTTACTGAAAAGTCATATTACACTTGCGCGATTCCGAGTTGAAAAAGGTAATTACAAAACCACCATGTTATACTTGCAAAAAAATTGTGTACAAGTCTGCCCAAATGGTATATGGGAACATAGCTGACATCTCCAAATCATTAAACTTTCATACGTGCAAGTTTACCATATTGCTCTTCTCATGTCGCGCTTAAGTAACATGCGTTCCCTTCTTGGCGAGTACAAAACTGTACATCCAGCTTAAAGTGTGGGTCTTCCCAAGAATCATGTGCCAGTAATGTTATACATTGCATAATGCTGAAAGTGGAGACATTACACATGGTGTTCACTGTGTAGTGAAGGAGGAGCGAGAGCCGTGATGGCGGCTGACTTAGGCTGTGCGGCAATCGGCACCTTTTATTTGCGGAAGACTAGTCGAGGCAGAGTGGAGCGGTGGGCTGCAGTGTCTTGTCTGGCTGGGAGTGTGAGCACGTTCTTTTTGTGACTCGCGATCTTGTGTCTCACGGCATCATCTCCGTGAGAGGTGCAGGGTGGTTAGCACGGTAGTAGCAAGCGATGATAATGATGAGCTTTCATGGAGATGACTCCACACACTGCATGTGACTCCACATTACACTACAACAACATAAGCCTATAACTTGCATCTTGTAAGACAGCTTAACAATGAAAATGCAGAAAACTTAACTGCTATGATGGAGACAACCTACACAATTGCTGTTGCTATTGACGTGACTGAATGCTCTGTGCACAGTAAAGGGCCCTGCAGCACTCTTACAAGTAATCCTCGAGTGCCATCACTTAAGGGGGGACGTGGCAATGGGAATGCTCAGTTTGATCAAAATTCTCCATTTTTCGATTTATCTCTTTTTAATGATCCTTGGACCTTCTTTTACCTTGTGGTGGAATATTATAATGAAATACATGGTAGTCATGCAGAAAATGCCACTTTATGTGTTGTCGTCCAAAACTGCAAGAGAATCTGGCTTCTGAAGGTGCCGCCATCTTGGTATCACCGTAAAAAAGGAGCAATCGAACCTGAGGATAGCCACACCACTGTGTTTCTCCAACAAAAAATAAAACCTGCAAGAGCGAGAAAGAAGTTGGCTGGTCAAAGTTAATATTTAACTGTTCTCATGAAATAAAACTTTGAGCTCCGTTTTCTCAGCTTCCATTTTTTGAGCAGTTGCTGTCAGTCATCCCAGTGCCATTTCATAACTAAGCTAAATTCATTGTTTTGCTTTTTTTTTTTTTTTCACTTAGATCCTGAAACATTGGTGGGCGCTGTAAAGCTATTCATTTATACCTGCACGTCATGTAAACTTTTATAATTGTATTTTTGCAGAACCCGATAGTAAGAAAATATGTCGAGGGCATTCCAAAAATTTTTTGTGTACTCATTTGGACATTAAAAAAATCAATGAACAGCTTTACGGCACACAGTGGGCCTTAGTGTATATGCTTAAGTAAAAATGGTACTGAAATATTGTCTAATTGACCGATCAATTAGCAGGTGACTGCAAGGGCCTATAAGGTGATGCAACTAAAAAACTATAAAATGTAGCTTAAAACTTATTCATTTCATATATCGGCTAGCTACATCAGTGTACCTAATTTCATCAGTGTATACCCATAAATAACAAAGATTGTTTTCATTGCCATGTCCCCCCTTAAGGAGCTTGTTGCCTCTTGAATTGCCTGCCACAAATATTTTTCATATTCATAACATTTGGAAAAGTTGCATCAAGTTTAAGAGGAGTTCAGTCAAGCGTAACCAGCAAGGCTGAGTGTCCTGAGCAGGCTTTGTAGCAAGAAACATGACAATTTGTAGTAGCTTCCTTCAATTTTGTAGCTGGTTGACAAGACTAGAAAACAGGATAAAAGCCATTAACTGCTTCTGGTACAGATAAAAGTTTAAATATCCACTGCAATGGAAAAATGCTGCTTTGACATAACAGCTGTGCTGAAGTGAGAACAGGAATGCACCAGAATGCTTCAAGAAAAAGTTAACACTAAACTCCTTTTGTACCGAGTGTGCTGGAAGCTACAAAGGTGGGTGAAAAGGGAGACCAAGAAGCCACGCCAACGCACGTCATTACGTTGGGTTTTCTCTTTTAGATGCGGAGCATCTCTTGCTCGCGGGTATGTCACGCGTCCGGCGTCCGCACTGTCACTACGCATGCGAGACTCACCTCTCCCCTCGCTCCAACAGCTGCTGCAATAAATAAAGCGTGTAGAGAGCGCGCATGCGCGCGCGCTTCGCTTCAGTAGTATCTCCTCCTTCTCCAATGAAAGAAGTTGGTGGTGTTGTGTGATGGAAACAACAGTTCCGTCAGCGAGTGGGTTGACGCAAGTACGCATCAGCATCAACCCACGCTCTGACAACGGTCACGCGATGCGTGGCAATGAGCCAAGTTAACAACGTAATAACACGCAAGGTTCACCACAAAGGTAACACCGAAAACACTGCAAACCTGTAAACACCGCCGTTAAATGCTCCGTTGAAACTCCCAGTGATGCTCCGCATCACCCCATGGTCCCCTTCGGTGAGATGGTGCAATTTTTTTTTCTTCGAACATATTCGCGGTTCCACTATGACGACGAGCCTGCCGTTGCTGCGGAGGGACATGGTGCCGCCCATGGCATCCATGGTAACTGCCACTGGGAATCTGCCAATGGCATCTCTCTACACTTAGTAGTTTGTGCCCTAATATGACACGTTTCATTGAAAGAAGAGTGGGAACCTTCTAGATGTATTTTAAAAGGAAATTTGCAAATTCCCTGCTGCGCATGTACTGAAAGATTTGGCTGACACATTCACATGGAGCCTCCGTGATCTATTGGCAGCATTTTCTTGCTGTGTCCCAGAAATGTTGCAGGGCCCCTCTAAATGTAATGGTACAGTATTTTTTTAATCAATGTGCTTACCTGAGATGTAGTGGAAATCATGTGCGTCTTCATACAAATGGGTCTCCACTGTGAGATTAATTATGCAGTGATGGCAATGGCTGGAAGCATTCTGAAGCAGGCTTTGTAACATGAAAAATCGCGATTTGTAGGAGCTTCCTTCAGTTTCGTAGCTGGTTGACAAGACGAGAAAACAGGATAAAAGTCATTAACTGCTTCCTGGTACAGATATGTTTAAATATCCACTACAATGAAAAAATTCTGCTTTCACGTAGCGACTGTGCTTAAGTGAGAGCAGGATTGCACCAGAATGCTTTAAGAAAAAATGAACAGTAAAACAACACAAAAAAAAATGTGTAGAAAGCATACCTTAAGAACTCTGTTTCAAAAGTGATCTCTATAGCCAGGTAACAAGATGGTGTCTCGTTTTAAGACTCCACAAAGCCACAATATATGTGGTGAGTGCACTGCTCCCGCAACAAGTTTTGGATTCGAGTGACAAATTCTTAGAGCCCTTCGCACTTAAATTTAGTGCGACCAGTGAACCCTAGAATTATACTAGTGTTCTCTCATAAACCAACTTGAGAGACTTCTTTTTCATCAATGTGTAATGGCAACTTTAATAGGACATGCTGCACAATTCTTCGAAATTAATCTGCACGAATTGTCAAGAAACAAGAAATGTTGTGGCCACTAAAAACGCTGTTGCGATTCTCGCTCTCACAATGGCTACAGCGCCATTGTATAGCCTCCAAGGTTGAGAGTGGCAGCAATAGCCTGCTCAGAATATTGAAGGCCATGTTTAGGAGCAGCTTTATTGCAGTTTGGAGCATGGATGTGGCAGCATTCATTAAATGTAGCAGGTTGGAGCAATTGTAGCGGCATTCCCATCACTGATTATGTACTTTCATACCTGAAACTTCACCCACTATAAGTCTGCTGCGTATTGTGTGTATTACTGCAGAAAAACATGTACTTGTTTACAACAATGAAGTGACTTCCATATCTCGTACGCCATCAGAAGGGCACTGAGAATCCACAGAAAGACGTGTGCTGGCTCGGTGAACAGGGCATTCTGCTGCGAAGCTTCAAGTGCGTGGGTATCTTGATGAACATCCAATCTGATGCACTGGTATGCAAAATTGTTCACATGTATTTTTCAAGGTACATAGTGAAGGTCCCTCAAGCTATTCAGTAAGAAACGTTAGCTGCATAGCTGACTGTAATGAACATACAGCAGCAAGAATTTTCTTTGTCGGTTCTGTAATAGGTAAGTTAATATTGGTCACTGTACCACATTCTTGCTATTGCATATAGCCTGTAGATGCTCTGTCTACTCCCAAATTCTCGCCAACTCTGCACAGAGAAGTCAGAGAAGAGGGGAACTTTAGTAAAACAAAGGGAAACTGCCGACATCCACAGAGGGGAGCCTGGGGCAACGCTTTCAACGGTTCCAAAAGTGGAGCAGTCCACTTGCCCTCGCATGATTGCACAGAGTTGCACTCGTGTCAGCAAGAGATTGATTCTGACCAATCACATGAGGCCAAGTGAGGTCCAATTTTGGAACTGTTATGTCACCCCTGTGTGTAGGTAGACTCTTGTGTTAGGACCATGTGGGCCTTGAGCTTCCAGACTACTTTCCACCCTTAATTACTGTTGTTGTGATCGTTATGATGCAAAGTGAACAGAAACCTTATAGAAGGATCAGTGGGTCCACCAGTCTGCAAGTACCTTTTTCACTTTGGAAACACGGCCGCCTTTCTTTCCCCCTTTCAATACTGTTCCTCGTACACAACTTAATTTTCGCCTGAATAGTAGACAGACTTGGTTTTGTGTACATCTGTGTGCTGACACATATTCGACAGCACTGTGATGTAATATATTATGTGCAAGATGTGCAACCATCATGTTATGAAATTATTTACAAAATTTGTCCGATTTCATTTTGGATCGTCGGTCCAGCAAAGCTTCATGGAGAGAGCCCTCAATTCTGGCTTTCTTGAGGTCCTTTCTGTCTTGCTGACTCACTCTGAGTTTTCTATCTTGAAAGCTTTGGAACTTTTTCCTGGAAAGCAGAAAGGATAAATGCAATACTTTGTGCAGCAATACATCACAGCATGCTGGCATACCGTAGGACATTTTAATACAAGAAAGGCCTTTCACAGTACAAAAAGCACAACATGTAAAATTGTGGCCTACAGTGACTTGGGATGCATGCAGAGGCACATCGACATATGTTGAAACGATCAGTTCACAGTAGCAGTGACACCTTATCATCAAAGCATTTAGTTTTCACTGTTCATGACTGCTGCTTGGGGTAAGAGATGTGGTATCCACCGAAATATAATGTTGGTGGCATCTTGAAAATGTGGCATGCCCTATAAAATGCATATACACTGCTTTAAGTCAACAGGGGAGTATCGTAAAAATGTAGAAGGGCTACAATGTCAAATTGTACAGTACTGCTGGCAAAAATCTTCTCTTGTTCTATTACCACACAGCTGAGGGGGAACGTACAGTGTGTAATTGTAACACGATGGAATTACCGTGGGTTTAGCAGACGTGGTATAACAGCAAATTTCTTCTGCCTCTCCTTCATACGCAGTGTTTTTGCAAAGGGCAGGCTAGATTCCAGCTGCAGCAACCATGCTGCAGCTGGAATCTAGCCTGCCCTTTGCAATCTAGGCTCGTGAAATGTACAACCTCAGGTTTGCCTCTTGGAGTAAAACGGCAAGTTGGGCTAGTTGGCTTGCGATTCATTTTTTCACTTGGTTGCAGCGCAACATACATGAGGACAAAGAAGGAAACGAACAACACGGCGCCGTGTTGTTCGCTTCCTTCTTTGTCCTCGTGTATGTTACGCTTCAACCAAGTGAAAAAATGAATTTAGCCTCTTGGCCTGGTTAGCCCCTTGGCCTGGATAGGACACTATGGTTACTTATTTAGAATATCTGCACATTGTCATGAAAGCCAAATTTCCCAGTTCTGTGCAATGCATTTTAAGTAGTAGAGGTGATACTTACACATAATTTACTTCACATTCTCCCAAGGTCCCCTTCTCTTCTTCGGGCACATCTTTCTCCTTAGACGTATCAGCTTTGGCCACAGCACGTACCTGTCGGGACATGATGGCAGGCACAATTGTATGTGTGCTCTGGGTCACGTGGCCCTACGGAACCTTCTAGTACCCTTTCCCAGGACTATATAAGCGGTCGGACACGGGCCGCGCAGGAGGGGGCGAAGAAGAGACGAAGAGAGAGTTGAAGAGTTGCAAGAAAAAAGAAGCAAGAAGTCGTGCACGACTCAGACGCCGAGCCAGCTGACAGGCCACCTGCAAGAAGACGCCGAGTGTCTTGGTGAATAGGACTCTTTGTGTTTTGTTCATTGTTGCAGTGCATGAACTTGTTCGTGTTGGTTGGCCTTGTATAACTTTGCGACCCATCTGTGTTTTGAGTTGTGAAAGCCGTGTTGTGTACGTTTGTGTGCCTGCCTATTTGATGAAAATATATTTGTTTTGTTGACTACCCTTGGCTCTGACTCGGTCTTTGAACCACTGCTGGCGTTTTGCTAGTGTGCTAAAGGGGACCAAAATTCTTATTGTCCAAGCTTTCGTGGGATCTTTTTCGGGGAACCAAGACTAATCTATTAATTGCTTGTTGCGTGGACAATGGCAAAGCTTGCACATGCCTCCTTCAGAAGGAAAAAGCCCAGCATAATATCGGTTTACCTTAATCATTTCATCGCTCCCTGCTGAACGACAATTGGCCTTTATGTCAGTACCATCCACTACTGTGAGGAAGCAGTTGTTGCTGGCAAGAAGGGCTACTTTACCCTAGAATAGCAAGCACATTACTTGTCAGTGCACAGTGTAAGCTTTCTTTGCAGCCAACAGTCAAACTCCATAGGACACTCACATCTTGAAAGACTGGTTCCCACTGCTCAAGTGGGCCTATGGCATCTGACCGTCCAACAACGGTACCGTCTGGCTGGACAGAAAGGTACTTCCCATAGCCGGATTTCAGGGCTATCTTTGTATCGGAGAGCTTGACAGCTGTCAATATCTCTTCCGGAAACGGGCCCTCACCTAGAAAAATGGGCATAAGAGTGCACTTACAACATCACCACTGACATACACCTTAATTAAAGGGGCCCTCTAACACTTGTCTTGCAACCATTTTTTATTTGGGGGTCATGTAGACAGATTGCTGCAGAACCGCGAATGCGTTCAAAGAAAAAGAGGAGAAATCAATCAAGGTAATGACACGCTTTGGCGTGGTTTCTTTGGCACAGGTCAAACCGCCCATATAAACTGATTTAATATTTTAATCGTGCAAACAAGTCACCACATCGCTGCCGACCACATCAATGTGTAATGGCACTCGCCAGAACAATTTGTGACAGAAATGACGACATACTGCACAAGGCAAGGCTGGGATTGGACAAAAGTAAAATTAGAAGTGGCTGCAGCATAACACAGAACACTGTAATGCTTGGTTTTGTCTTTCTCTTATGTGATTTTCATTGAACGTCAAAGAAGCTGATAATTTACAGCACGGCAAGTTCAGGACTCTACGTTTGTCACTATGGCAACGGTGTGGCCAGTACAGTGGAAAGAACAGGCAACCGTGTCATGTCGATTTCCCCTACGTGGGCACTTGCGGCCAATTCCATTGACTGCATGTTATGTAGGACGTGGTGAGTGAAATGCAGTCACCTGACCCCAGGAAACTTGAATTGGAGGTTGGCATTTTTTTTGCTTGTACTTTGAATGCTGTTGGCCTAATAACTTCAGACTGCAGGCTCCTATTGTTGTTCTTGCAGCATATGTCTGTCCATCTTTCAGTCTACGCAATACGCTAATAAAAGCAGGCGCTTGAAAAGTGTTAAAGGGCCCCTTTAATGCTCTTCACGATTCCCTTTTTACTGCTTGGTCTATTTGCCTATTTTATATGTAAAGGCTTGCTTATGGCTCTTCATTTTTAAAGCCAATTACATGCCCTGTGCTGCAGTGCTTCTTACTTTAGTGTAAATAACAGAATGCCATTGCCGGGTGCAAAGAGGCACAAAATGTTAGGCGTCACGAGAGAGGCGTCGGTGCCTGTCATGGGTACGGGTGACAGGGCACTCAAGAAATTTTTAAGTAATGAGCGTGTGCAGCATGTGCCGACTATTTGAAGGGACTTTATGCTGCCACAGTATCTTACATGCTGAATACCCTTCGTAACTTGTGTCCTTTCATGGGACGTTAAAAATGTGCATTTAAAGCAAATTGAACAGGGGAGAGGTGAATGGGTGCTCCATGTTTGCAGCCTCATTGTTTCAAGACACAAACATTGTGGCTTTAGCATGAGCTGAAATCGAGGAAGTCGTTACATGGCAATCAAGTCACCACATCGCTGCTGACCACATCAATGTGTAATGGCACTCGCCTGAACAATTTGCGCCAGAAATGACGACATACTGTGCAAGGCTGTGATTGGACAAAGGTAAAATTAGAAGTGGCCGTGGCATTACATAGAACCCTGTAATGTTTGGTTTTGTTTTCCTCTTACGTGATCTTCATTGAACGTCGGAGAAGCTGATAATTTACAGCACGGCAAGTTCAGGCACCACGTTTGTTGCTATGGCAACGGTGTCACCAGTACAGTGGAAAGAACAGGTAACCGTGTCATGCCGATTTCCCCTACGTGGGCACCTACAGCCAATTCCATTGGCTGCATGTTATGTAGGATGTTATGTAGTGAAATGCAGTCACCTGACCCCAGGAAACTTGAATTGAGGGTTGGCATTTTTGTTTGCTTGTACTTTGAATGCTGTTGGCCTAATAACTTCAGACTGCAGGTTCCTATCGTTCTTGCAGCATATGTCTGTCCATCTTTTAGTCTACGCAATACGCTAATAAAAACAGGTGCTTGAAAAGTGTTAGAGGGCCCCTTTAATGGTCTTCATGATTCCCTCTTTACTGCTTGGTCTATTTGCCCATTTTATATGTAAAGGGTTGCTTATGGCTCTTCATTTTTAAAGCCAATTACAAGCCCTGTGCTGCAGTGTTGTTACTTTAATGTAAGTAACGGAATGCCATTGCCGGGTGCAAAGAGGCACAAAATGTTAGGCGTCACGAGAGAGGCGTCGGTGCATGTTGTGTGTACGGGTGACAAGGCACTCAAGAAATTTTCAAGTAATGAGCATGTGCAACATTTGCCAACTATTCGAAGGGACTTTATGCTGCCACAGTATCTTACATGCTGAATACCCTTCATAACTTGTGTCCTTTCATGAGACGTTAAAAATGCGCATTCAAAGCAAACTGAACAGGCGAGAGGTGAATGGGTGCTCCATGCTATGCAGCCGTTACATGACAATCAAATGCACTTCCAACAGCATGGTTATTACCCGAAAGTGAAAGTGCTCATTACCTACTGCCAGGAGTCAACGGCGCTGCACCTAAGTACGTTCCTTATTTCAAACCAAATTTAACACCATGTACGAGGGAAGCAAAACGCGACTGTTATTCCCGAAAATCACAGTGCCTCATTACGAAAAGTTTGGTCGATGCGCTACACACACTGGGAAGAACTTTCGAATACCCAAGGCGAAATGTGCGCTACAACTGCTGCTTACCGGGTGGGTGAGGGCCGCCGAGTACAAACAAGCCATCATCCCGCGACGACATGTAGCAGTAGGGACTGAACTCAATGGCTATGGGGCCTGTGTACTCTTCGAACGCTTTCAGCTCCCACCAACCTCCTGTAACAAGATATAGCGTGTAGAACAGTTCGGTATGCGCTACGCGAAACAGTACCGTGGTTGACGGTGTCCTGGCTCTCCATCCTATCATCGCCGCCACTGGAACTCTGCTTCGACTTGCTCTTACTCTTGTGCTTCCTGCGAAAAGCCAGAGATGTCAAATGTTGCGAAACTGTGCCCCCAGAGAAAGCTTTACGCCGTCCACTTGGTCTAGGAAAGCAGATTCCAGCTACCTGGCATACCTTTATTTTTTTTTTACACACATATGCGCACCCAGCATTTCACGGAAGCCTACCCATGCCGTGCGGCAACATTAATCATCATTTACTAAACAAATGAGCCACGATCTAATCGGAAGTGCCCCACTCACTTTGTCGTGCGGCCCTTCAGCACAAGTTTTCCGCGACGCACTAAACTGTAGTCAGCCATATCTTGCTTATCGTCGGCGGCGTGCGGGCTGGTTCAACGGCAGTATTCTTAGCACTCAACTTGACATCTGCGTCTGCGGACTCTGTGATGACGACTCTAGAGAAAAATTATGTCTCCCCGTTTATACACAAACAACACCACTAAAATTTGCTTGGACGTGAACACTACGATCAGCGTTATTTCACCGTCGCTCTGATGTTTTCGTTGCTGCCGATGCCAGTCAAAAATCAACCTATGTGCAAATTCTAAAAAATAATAATAATATAGTAACATTAAATTAATTATTTTGGTCACGGATGTTCTGGGTGATGTAAATTAAACAGATGTATGATGTTCAACAGGCGTGTAAATAACGTGACGTTGTTTCGCCGGAAGTCCTTGGTGTCAGGTGTTCAGCGTCAGCAGCGGCTTCGCGTTCGCCCGCTCGTTGCGCTGGCTCCCTGTCGTTTTCATACGCTCGTTTATTTTTTTACGGCACTGCTCGCGAGCGCAGCAAGCGCGGTGGCAGCCAGCGCTGGATAGTGGCGCTCGTGTGGCAGGTTTGCGCTGCTTTTTGCGTGTGCCGGCCGACGGAGCGTCTTTCTCCGGATACTTGCGCATATCGGCGGGAAAAACAGCGTCGCCGAGCCCTTCGAAACGCCGACGAGCCACGGAGTAACCTGCTAAGAAAGTGATCGTGCCTTGCACGGAGGAAGCAAGGGCCAAGCTCAACGATATGTGCCTGCTTCTTTCGTTGCACTACGTGCAGCGGCTACTCCTCTCCGGGATCTTCGGTGACAGCGAAGACGACGAGCGTGCTGTGTAGTAGTTTTTTACCTCCGTGTTAAGCTTATCTTCAAATGACTGCTACTACGACTCGGCGAAGACTCGGATGCACTCGCCTTGCAATCTCTCGAAGTCGTCTTGGATATAACACTTTCGAGTTCACTTAGAGCTTTGCTGCGGTGCTTTCGGTGAGTTCTTTGGTGACCAGTTTTCGGTCGCCCCCCTCTCTTTCTTTTTAGTTCGTGTTGACAGTTGTTGATGCTAGTTTGTTGACGCAGTTTACGGACATTTTCTGTCGCAACGAGCTGTGCTCGAGATCGCCCATCGTTCTGCAAACCGAGAAGTGTTGTCTTTTAGCAAGCCGCTGTCTCACGGGGAGCAGCGAAAGCGCTAGATCCTGTTCCAAGTTTGCTTTGTGTTTTTTTTTCTCTCTTTTTGCGCAAGGGCGCTTGTTGCGCAAGAGTGTGCGGCGGCTAAAAACTGCCGTCGTTATTCCGTTGGCGCAAAATTCGGATTTGTGTTTCCCAAGCTATCCACATCACTCTCGCAACCCGGGATATAAAAAGTTTCGCGTACTTTTTTTTTTTTTTCCCCTTGTTTCCTTGTGAATGCGACGCTTTACTCAAGAAGCTGTAAGAAAAAGTTCCCATCGCAGTTACGTTTTTGAGAGAAACGCGCTAAGAAGTGTTGGACATTTGTTTTGCTGGCTGAGCCTTGTTACTTTTCCGAGAAATGTCAGATGACGACGCCGCTTATTGTAGTCAGAGACGCCTCACCAACGTACAATAGTAGTAATACAAACTCAAAGCTTCAGCGCTAGTTGGTGCATTTAGATCGTATCGATGAGTTCCGGTAGCTTCCGTAGGAGGCCACAAGTAGAGCGAAACATACAGGTCGGTTGAAAAGACAGCTTGCGCTGTTCTTTGAGCCCTTTGGGTGTATAAATGTGGCCCGGAATATCACGGATGTGTCGGTTTTGTGCCGCTATCTCGATTATGCACTCAGCTATCTCCTTAGATGATTATTTGTGTGTGAGAGAGAGCCCGTTCGGTACCGACCTTGTCTCGGCGCTTATCGGCAGCGGTGCAGTTAAACGTCGGTGTCGTTCGTATTGGGACATACGTAGCGCAAGGCTGTCGACGCCGATTGTAGGGCGCATACCGGCACACGGGACGGTGCGCGCGTGTGTGACGCTTTCGCGTGGAAAGTTTCACCGGTCTCACTTCGCTTGGTGTTGCGCCCGATGACTGCGGCTTTGAAAAACGACTGCTTCTGCAGTCGAAGGACCAACGTCTTTTTTTTTTTTTTTTTCGCTTTTGTCGGATAAACTTTGTAGTCTTGTGGTGGTGTAAAGTTTAGTGAAAACACGGGGAAAGGCTTCCCAAATGGAAAACAAGATCAAAACCAAAAAGTGAGGTACATAATCTGAAAATGTCAGTTGAGCTCTGCAGCCAAATTTCGCTGTATGGCGTTGCAAAATGTGATGTCATTAGGCACCACACCGACCAGCTGTGTTTATCCAGAATTTCGATGTTGGGGTGGGGGGCGTGGATACTGTCATTGGTTATCTGGAGAATTATTTAAATTATTTTTTGAGGGGGCGGGGAGGTGTTTCTGAATCCCTGACTATAGATTAGCTTCATCAAGTCAACGATCATTTGGTGAGAGGGCCGTTCTTTGAAATAAATCATTGCTGCTGTCGTGCGCGATCATTACACGCATGGAGACATGTCATGTACACAAAAGTACGGGCATGAACATTCATATGCAGCGTCGTGTTTGCCCTCGTGGGGTTTCGTGACCTCTCCTCTAATTTATTATCCTTTTTTTTTTTGCCTCTGCGAATTATTTACGTAATAGTGGCGCTTCAGTGTACAGTACGTTGACTAGCGTATTTGTTTTCTTTCGTCATCGGTGTCGCAATTAATTTGCTACGTATGTTAGCTGATGTTCACGGCAAGCTTTCCATATTTAGCGAAGTATTGTGAAAATAGAAGTGTTTCTAAAGCTAGCGATGTCCGAGAATACGAGATAAGCGCAAGCATAACCGCAGCCGGAACTGCATTGCGATGGTTGTGAGTCATTTCGCTGAGTGGCAACGAGACACATTCTTTATCGCCTCGTAAAATGTTTGTCGCTCTCTGGAGACGCGATATTCGAGCCGTACTTTTGGTCATATGGGTAATTCTGCGCTGCACCGAGAGGCACGCAGGAACGCAGACAAAAAATAAATTCAAAGCAGTCGAATCGCAGCCCGATGAATTTATTCTAAGCAGTCGAATAAATTCATGGGGCAGTCGATCTATTATTTCCTTTATATCGCGATCACTCGAGAAAGTGACTAACGTGAGCCTTCGTGCGGATCATGTCGCTCTGTGAACACGTTTACGTTATGTAAGAAACGTAGTCAAGCCGGTGGCAGTTCAAAATATTATTGCGACCAACATGCTGTGGCAATGCACGCCCGAGTATTCCGTTTTCTTCTTACATTTCTCTCTCTGTCTCTGCCTGTACTTGTGTGCGTGCCAATAAGTTAAAGGTACTAGACGGCACTGCAGAGGCGTACTTCTCCTCAGAGAGACTGTCACTGCGGAAAAGTGTGATGTTAAGGCGTCGGCTACACACGTTCAGACACATTTGATTCCGCGAAAAAAAAACGTTTGGGTATGCAAGCTGTTTTCTTCGTGGAATGTATTTCGTTAAGGCGCGATACCTTGGTGAATTTGGAAACTTCTGCGTGTCTGAAAACAGCATTCGCGCTATCTCGCTCCTGAACTTACCTACTAAAACCGCTGCAAAGTTATTTCCCTTTCTCGTGATTCCCAGAGCTGTGTAGCACAAGATTGCACCGGAGTCGCTTCGCAGGACGTGACGACAGGCTTCAGTGACTCGCTGGCTTCGATTTGTATGAAAGGAACGACTTGGCAGGTCACAATATATTTCCATTGCGTTGTCCTGTGACCGCATTTAAGCGAACTGAGCGTTGAGTGATCGTTCGACGAACCTCACGTTCTGTGAGAAACAGTATTTGACGATTGCGATTTGGTTACAACTTCTTTTACGAAACATTCGGTCGCGTCAACTAAACGTTCGCTTCGCCAGTCTTGGAAACATGGCATCGGCAGGAGTGTTGCGTCGTGCCGGCTGCACGCCGTGTGCTCACGTGCACGCACAACAGAGAGCAGTTGTGCGTCCTTGACCGCTCGACGCAACAAGTTGCGGTGAATCTGCTGTTGCCGGCGCAGCCGCTGTGCCCCGGCTCGGCCGAGACGCTCGTTTCGTTTGTGTTGGACATTGGAGGTTAGCTGCGGCCCTTTTCGCTGCTGAGAGCGCGAGCACGTGGCGACATATTGGCGGCTTATAGCTTGCCGATTGTTCAAGTACACGTCGATAGTGCCGCGAAGCACGTACGACACGACTTGTCCATCAGGTCGCTGGTTGTCGTGGGGTGTTTATCAATTATGGTCGCGGGATCGAATCCCGGCCGCGGCGGCTGCATTTCGATGGAAGCGAAATGTCGAGGCCCATGTGCTGTGCGATGTCAGTGCACGTTAAAGAACCCCAGGTGGTCGAAATTTCCGGAGACCTCCACTACGGCGTCTCTTATAATCAGAGCTGGTTTTGGGACGTTAAACCCCACAAATCAATCAAATCAATCATTGATCAATTATGGTAGAATGCCCGTAACTAACAGGTATTTCCTTACTCGACTAATGATTCGACCCGCTGGCGTGGAGTTGACGTTAGCGAGGCTTGTGTCATTAACACTCCACGGTGTTGTAGAGACAACACGCTATACCGTGCGTTCTCAAAGTGGGTTCCGCGACCAACTGATGTATTTTCTTCGTATATGTGTTAGCTAAGGGGGCTAAAGACGGTGGACGAAAGGCGCGCGATTTAAACGTCCTTCATTGTGAGCCCGAGCGTAAAGAAAAAGTGTGCACAGCTGGCTAGCAGCGTGCCCTCAGTGTGGCAGAGCCATGCATCGACTTGTTGGTGCCGGAAAAGTGACAGGTAACTTTTTCACGGTGAAGGTCATTCACTGCATACTTCAAGTGCTGTACACTACATTGAAATAAAGTTATTTTTTTTTTATACCCTTGTCTTTTTCAGACTAGCCGCCACATAAATGCGGTACAGATATTTGGAAAACGGCGTGCACGAGGCGAGGGGCAGGGTTCCTTGAGTCAAAGTTGCTTTCGAACCCATGCCCTATTCCCTGCACTACAGATACGCGACCTACCAAGCGGAAGGGTATCGAACCCGGGCCCTCGAGGGGCCAAGCAAGCACGCTACCACTATAGCCTACGGCGGCTCCTCCCGCGCGGTATCTATAATAAACCTATCGCACCAGCAGTTGTGATGACGGTGCTTGTGTAACGAAGCTGTTGGCGACATATGGACCCCACAGAAAGTAGGTGTGGGCAATGTAATCGTGTAGGTATTTATAGGAGACTACAGCGACAGACGTCCCCCGCTTGTCACTGTAAACACACTTCGTATGCACACAGGTCTAGCCGATGGCACCGCGCTTGCTGCCTTCACGCCGACGCATGCTAATGCATGGCGTACGCACTCCGGTGGTGGTGGTGAAAAACATTTATTTATTTAGAAAAGAGAGGTGCAGGGCCCCTTTAGAGGTCCTTACAGACTAGGTGGAGTCCCTATTCCGGGACACCATTGGTTGATGCCGCCGCCCTAGCTCTCTGGACCAAGGCCTGCTGGGCCTGAAGGTCCGAGCAGGGCCGCCTCCCAGTACTCTCGAGTAGGGTTTGGGTGAGAGGTAAGGTCTGTGTTGTACTGACAGGCCACACCATGTGGTAGGTGTCCGCCACCTCCCCACAGTGCTGGCACTGTCCGGTGACCGTAGAAATGTTTAATTATTGCAGGGCATAGAAATGTGTTGGTTTGGAGCCTTAACAGGATGCGCTCCTCGGCTTTCTTCAACCCCTTTGCAGGGGGAGGGTAGCGGCGATGGCTTTCCTTATAATAATCTAAAATTTCCCTATACAGGAGGAGGGGGTAACCCTCCTCGTTCGTCTCCATTGGGATTGAAGTAGGAAACCCGGAAACGAGCGCTCGGGCAGCCGCATCTGCAGCCTCATTTCCCCGCAATCCCTGATGGGCCGGTGCCCATATTATGCGTCTTGGATGAGGATCTACGTCCCTTACGCTATTGCGCAATATTCTTTCAGCTAGGGGTGAGATGTGCCCTGCTACGTAATTACGGCATGCTCCTCGCGAATCCGTAATAATGCGTTTTGAATCGCTGTGAGAGGTCGCAAGGGTAATGGCGACCTCCTCAGCCTGCATTACGGACGGGGCCCTGAAGGTTAGTCCATCCACCCGTGTTCCTTCGTGAACAATGGCGGCCGTGTACCACCCCTCGGGGTCCGGGCCAGCTACGTCCACATAGTATACGCCTGCCTTTTCTCCGTATTTCAACTCTAGCGCCCGAGCGCGCGCATCCCGTCTTCCTGTGTGTTCCTCCCTGTCCATTTTAGTGGGTAGCGGTCGGATCAGAAGAGCTCTGCGCCACAGTTCTGGTACTTTGACCCGTTCCTGGTGGCGGAAATCATGTTTGATGTGTAGTCGCGCTAGCAAACTTTGACCTGAGCTAGTTTGGCTCAGCCGCGTGTACTGGTTGAGAAGATGGTCTTCCCTGAGCTCCCGATAAGAGTTCACCGCACCCAAAGCCTTGAGGCGACTGTTGGATGTAGAGATCGGGAGGTCAAGGGCTCTTTTTAACGTCTTTCTGACGACTGCGTCTATTTTTTCTTCCTCATGTTTTCGGAGGTAGAGATAAGGGATGGAGTGCATGACCCTGCTGGTCACGAAAGCATGCGCTAGCCTCAGCGCATCTTTGCACCGAAGTCCCCCCCTCTTTTTAGAGACCCTGCGGATCATGCGACCCACCTGGTCTCCTGTCTTTCTCAGTTTTGTAAGTGTTGTGTCAATCCGGAGCTGTTGGTGAATGTGTAGGCCCAGGATCCGGGTCTCCTCCGTTTGTCTGATTGGACCCCCAGGAAGCGTGAGTGTGATGTCTGTCTTGTCTTTGGGGTTGGCCCTGATATGAAGGAATTCCGATTTGTCAGGCGCGCACTGGAGTCCGCAGCGCGCCGCGTAGGCGTGCACCGTCTCCGCAGCCCGCTGCAGACAGTCCTCAATGGCACCTAAATTCCCTTGTGTTGCCCAAACCGTGACGTCATCTGCATAAAGGGCATGGCGAATGCCCTCTATGCGTGCCAGCTGGTGTGGCAGATGCATCATGGCGATGTTAAATAGTATGGGCGAGATAACAGCCCCTTGCGGCGTCCCTCGAGTGCCCATTTTGTACCGCACTCCGGTGGCCGAATTCTGTCTCCGCCTTTGCCGTTCACTGCGCCACGCGCTGCCGGCTCAGTTTTAGGCTATAGCCATCACAGCGAAAGGGTGTGTGTGTGTGTGTTGTGCGGATTCGTGCTGTTGTCATGTTTCCCCGTTCTGTCGCGATTGCAGGGCCGGCGGCAGCGACATGGCGACGGCCGCCGAGGATTCCAGCATGGCGTCGCTGTCGCTGGCCGCCGAGCGGGAGGCGCCCCGGAGGCGACGGCTGGGCCGCTGGCTTCGCGAGCTGCCCTGGAGGTGCTGGCGGTGTTGCTCGCGGGCCGCCGGCAAGGACGGCGGTGCCCCGGGGGCCGAGCCCAACCGGCGGCTGGTGCCCAACCACACGGTGCCCGACGACACCCCGGCCGCGCAGCACCCGAACCGCGGGTTCGCCGACAACGCGGTGCGCACCACCAAGTACACGCTGCTGTCGTTTGTGCCGCGCAACCTGTTCGAACAGTTCCACCGGTTCGCCAACCTCTACTTCCTGGGCATCGTGCTGCTCAACTGGGTGCCGCAGATCAACGCGTTCGGCAAGGAGGTCGCCATGATACCCGTGCTGTTCGTGCTCGGCGTGACCGCCATCAAGGACGCGTTCGAGGACCACCGCCGATACGTGTCCGACAAGCGCGTCAACAACTCCACCTGCCGCGTCTACAACAAGTGAGTGTAACCTCCTCCTCACCCCTGTGGGATAACACTTGGTTGTCTAGACCCAATAGCGCTTTACCAGTGTATCACGCTGGATACTGAAATCTTGATAAATAGTCCCGCGCAACGCCTTCAGCGGCAAGCGCCATTCACTGCCTTGCGAAATGACCTTAGTTTGAATGACCATCATCTATGCGTGCGTTTCCGCGAGCGCTTCTGTGTGCTTGATCAACGTGCCTGATTTTTGGTCATATCTCGCCAAAGCGTATATCAGAATTCTCGCATACTGGGTTATTAGAGCATGAGCACATACGCGGCTCGCACGTGAACACCGGGGTGGCGTGTCTGCGATCTCTGGTGCTGCGTGAAGGCCGGTATGACAGATTATGATTGAGGGGCCGCGCGATGAAGCGTACACATACGTGTTTCACGAAATGGCTGGAGGAATATGCCTTCGGCCTTTTGTATTGTGCCGTTAAGTGTTGCTTTCCGACGTCGAAAAATAAGCAAAGCATATCCGTGTGCACCATCGTAGCTTTCACCCTTCCACTCTGTGCACTCGCTTTATGACATTTAGTTCGCTGCTGCGTCCACGCAGAATACGTATCGTGTAAAACAGTTCGGCGCTCATACACGCGTGTGCTATGGTGAAGGCATTGTGTATTGTTCATTACGTTCACTTACGTTAGTTTATGCACGTGTAACTTTTGTTACGATGCAAGGACCACGGTGCTCGATTGGCCCTCGCACGTCTAGCTTTAGGCAAACGTTGTTTCATTGATTCCGTGACACGCATGCTTCAGCTGTGAGCTGTGCTGTTTCCGCACTCCAGCCCCCGCTATTTATGTTCATTTTATCTTTCTGTGGGTACGCATTGCTGTCATTGTTCTTTACTCTTCTTCCGTTAATCTCTGAGAGTCCTGCGGTTCTTCTAGAAGCGGCTTCTGTCGCCCGTGCGTATTGATCAGTGATCGCCAATAACGATGTCGCGTATTTTGAGACGCCCTGCATCACCGATACAGCGGTTTCTCCCGTTGCACGCGGAGCTGTATCCTGAAAACTATCGACGATGCCGACACTGCTAAAATGTCGCCTTTGATGCACACCGGTTGGCTGGTTCAGAAAGGGCGAGCAAGTAGTCGCTTCCTCATTGGACAAGCGAAATGCTATACGTCATGGAAGGCGACGATGTCGCCTTTGGCGGTCATCTCGGAATATACGCGACCTATACGCTCCCCTGGTAGACCTCGGCTTCGGCAGAGTTTCAATTTGTTAGCCGACTGAAGCCTCACATTCGTAGCGATCACGCCCAGTGAAACAATTCCGAGCTCTGCAAAGGGCTATGACTTCATACCTGTACGGCTTATCGCAAAGAAAGGGCCCCGCATGTTGCCGTCGAAACGCGCCCAGCTGCGTGCCCGTAGACTTCGAAGAAGTTCGTGGCGGACGTCCGTCTCTCCGCAACGCTCTGACGTCCTGCGGGAAGGTCGACGGGCGCGGACCTCGCCTGCCATGCACGTCCGCTCACGCCGTGCGGTGTTTTAGAATTTCGTGGCTTCGCTTTTGAAGGTCACCGCAATGCGCGTCGTATGAACTGACCTTCTCCCCCGCTGACCCCTATACTGTAGGGTCGTTTTCTCGCCACCTCTCGTGGCTGCGGTCTCGCGCCGCGGTGTTGGCGATAGCCTCTGCACGACCGGAACTGCGTTCTTCGTGTCCGATTTTTAAACCTTTTCCGTTCAGTTACTTTCTTGGAGTTTATTTACAGCGAAGATGTGTAGTGTACTGAGGATCAATGCGTAGCTCAGTGTGTGTGTGTGGTGTGTGGTGTGTGGTGTGTGTGTTGTGTTTCGCCCTTCTGTCTATATGTCGCTAGAACAACTAAAAAATTTTCTCTTTCACAACTTAAAGTATATGCTATATGCATAAATAAAAACTGGTTGGGAAAGTAGGGAATGGGTACACATGTAAATATATATGATTAAGGAATAAATCAAACGGATACTTTGAGGCAGCAGAATGTTTTTCAGGCGATTTTCGTTGTAACTGGGACATATCTATCGGCATAGATTTAAGCAAAAGAGCAAGTTCTTTTCTCTTTGCTGCGCGACCAAACAGGACGACAGACGCTGTTCCCGCAGTCTGTGAACACGCAGTCGACGTCGTATAATCAGCGATTTCTTTTTTTCTTTAGCACGGACAGAGTCGCGCTGCATCGGCGAAAACTGGGCAGGAGGGACAGAGATTGCTGACTTTACGAAAAAGAAAAAAAAATAGTAATAACGCTATTCAGTATTGGACCCATATTGAATGATGGCAGTTTTGCTCTGTATAACCAGCATTAGCAGGTACTAATAGTACGTGGGCAAATGTGGTAGTTTAAATGTCGTAGTGGACGAAACGCTCTCGTTGGCCTTCTAGTGATGTACGTAGCCGCGGAAAGTCGTGGTGGGCAGCGTGGATGTCGTTCTTGTAATGACTCTACAAGTACTTCACTCTCCGCGACATGCTATTAGTGAAACCTCGTTGATACGATCCCGCTTAATACGTTTTTCGGTACGATTCGTTTTCCTTCCCGGCCGGTACTTCATAGGCGCAATGTATTTTCACCCGGTTGATACGACCTTGGGATGATACGTTTCAATTGCCGGCTCCCGCAAGGATCGTGTCGGCGAGATTTCACTGCTGCGCTTCCTGTTGATATTCTTTTTTTTTTTTTTCCTCGACTGGGCGGATGGCGCGCAGCCGGGGCGTTATATGCGAGGGACGTATAAAAGGGATCGGACGAATGCAACTGTACTGTGTAGCGCTTTTATTAGATTGACCGCCGTGACAGGAGCCGCTGTCGGAAAAGTACCACTACGGCGGGACAGCGTCGACTGCAGCCTCTCACAACAATGCGTGCGTGACGACGTTCGCATGCGAAAGCCCGCGAGTTTCATTGTGCGCGTGGCATATGGCCCCCACTCTGTCGCTTTCGTTTCCACGGCGGAATGGCAAGCGGAAGTTGTTTCGGACGCGACGTTGTACACGACGTCACTCGCCCGGATGACTTGTGGCGCACTTAAAAAAGGAGAGCGAGAGAGGGAAACGTGGTTCGCTCGGGCGTGACCGTCCTCTTCCGACAGTCCCTGTGTGTGTGTGTGTGTGTGTGTGTGTGTGTGTGTGTGTGTGTGTGTGTGTGTGTGTGTGTGTGTGTGTGTGTGTGCGCCACCGCTGCATGCGTGGAGGAGGTGCTAGCTGTCATATGCGGACGATTCTCCTCGTTTTGTTTCTTCCCCCTCTCCAGAGTTTTCGGTCCCTATAATGTTCCTGCATGCCGGCGATTATCTTGCGCTTGCTCTTGCCCAACCGCGCTTTACCTGTTGCGCTGCAGTGTTGTTTTGTCCTTGCTTTCGACAACCCGCAGCGACGGCGAAAGTAATTCCTTTGTTCTTTATGCTAAACGTGCGAGATATTAAGTAATGTGTCTTTCGTGCAGCGCACACTACGAGGTGGGTGATGCCATGCGTACTAGCTCACCAACCTGTCCTATTGAGACAAAATGGACACCAAAAAGATGAAGTACTTTATAATGATAGCTTACGTTTCGAGTACTCGATTGACGTTAATTCCGCCATTTTTTCCCACAATATTAAAAGAGAAAAATGAATGTGAAAGCATTAATTTTAACGGAAGGGAAGGGGTCAGGGGCTCGTTTATTTGTTAGGAACAACTTAATGACCCAACAAATAATGAAGCCTAGGAAAGCTCAGGGGAAGTTAATGACGTTCTTAATTGCAGTATTGTAACTGTGGAGTGAGTAAAAAGTAATTAAAATGGACGAAAAGAGAAACCTGCCTTTGGTGGTAACCGAACTAACCTTTTCGTACGTACGTCTCGCTGCTCTCGTTTAGTGCGTTTTCATATGTAATGAGTTCTTTTAAAAACTGTTACCAACAGTTTCCTTTAATAGTTTTACGTTGCCATGGTTGTGTTGGCCTAGCGACGACCTGTGCTAAAAAAAGTGCACCATAGTTAAGATAACTGACAAAATTAAGGACACTAGATAGGTTGTCTTCTTACGTTGCTGTTCCTGGCCTCTATGTCGTAATGCACGGCCAGCTATCCCAGAAACGTGTTCTAGCAACGACAAACGCGGGGCGAGTACTTAACTGCCCACTTCGACGCTTGTTTTGTTTCCTTGCGTCTCGTGCTTTTCTTTTTCTTTTTTTCGTTCTCTCTTTACGTCAAAGTGAAGCAGACGTAAGCGCGGGTGTGACGAAAAGCTCGATCATCGCTGTTGCCGGTGTGAACACCCGCCAGTGTGAACAGCTCCTCGGTCGCCAGTCGCAGACACGTCACTCGCCGCCGGTACGAATTCCGCTGGCTGAGTTGGCTTGGTTGAAAGTGAAAAGTGAAAGTCGCTTGGTTGAAAGTGAAAAACGAGTTTTCTCGTATTAGTAGGTTAGCTTTCCACAATACCAAGAACGCCAATCTTGCCAGAAAAAGCCTCTCGGTTATCTATAGAAAACGCGCGAAAAGAAAATATGGGTGGTGACGCCGCTTTGAAATTCCTGCACTAAATGCGTGACGTGACAGGTCTTTGACGACTCTGCTAAGTCCTGCGTAGTTATTTAGGCGTGAGAAAGACATGCCTGGTGTTGTAAGGGAGCCAGAGACTAACGCAGGGAGCTTCAGAACATTTGATGGAGCGAATTCGGCGAAAATATGGAAAAAAAGAAGAAGAAATTGGCCTTCCGACGTCATTTATGCCCGAGTTCCGGCACGAATTTCAAAACTAAAGCTTTGACATTCATTTTCTCACTTAATATTGTAGATAAAATGGCGGAATTAACAACAATCGAGTTCTCGAAGCGTAAGTTATCATTCTAGACCACTTCGCATTTTTACTTTTTAGTGTTGCTTTTAAAAGGGAATGTACAGCACGCCCCGTGCTCTCGTTATTTGCCTGCGTCGTCTAGATCACATACAGTGAAATCTATTTGATACGATCTTGACGTGCACAAAAAAGAAGAAAAAGAAGAAAGAAACGTATCACCCGAAAATCGTATCAGCCGTATGAAATATACGTCGCGCTCGTGCGGCGCTGGCCGAGAAATGACGCATTATCCTGTAAAAAAGTACGCGTTAAGCGGGATCGTATGAACGAGGTTATTCATTGAATTGTCAACATAGCCTTTCCCTGATGGCGAAGTGCTCGTCTCGTGCAATTGTGTTCAAGCGGCGGCCGCACCGTCAGACACGCCCCTGTCGGGCCTTGAAATGTTGGGAAAATGATGGGCTGCCTCGTGCCCGTTGTCGTCGGTCTGCGTTGCCGTGCGTGTGGGGCATTAGGCCAACTTGTGCCGTACACTCCCCCGCCTTCCGCCTCGCGTCGACCTTCGCGGTTCCCTCGCCTCTCACGCGTTTTTCGCTCAACGCCGGCGTTATTTTTGTCGCGGAAGTTACGCTCGTTTAACGGTTATATACGATCGCCAGCACCAAACGTCGCCGCGGTGTCGTGTGCCTGTATAACGCTCCCTGTTTACCGATACACGAACGAGCTCGGGCGGAATCGGGAAAGCTTTCGAAGCCAGGATGTTACTGTATGGAACGAAAGATGATAGGCGTTAGCATAAGAAAATGGGAAAGCAGGAGGGCGGATCAGGGCACTAGGTGGGGTGGCAGATATTCTGATTGACGCTAAGAGAGAGAGAGAGAGAAAGGGAAGGACTTTACGTAGGACAGACAATCGGTGGTTAGCGAGAGCGACATTATGTGAATACAAAGGAACCGGGAAACTCAGCCGACCGTGGCAGAGAATTAAGTGGAGTGACGTGTAATTAACAAATTTGGAGGCATTAAATGGAGTCTGCTCGCGCAGAACAGGATGAAACTGGAGACGGTTGGGAGAAGCGTTCGTCTTGCACTGGACCACAGACTGCGGAGGACGGGGCTATGCTGATTAGGTACCTGTTTTGAAAGTCGTGTTATACAACTGCTGGCCGCGTGAGGCTGCATGTATACCAGCGCAGAAAGTTGGAGAATGTACCGTGGTCTGTCTATTCTCTGCCTCTCGCAGCCTGATACCTACGTACTTATGTACGACTGTTGTAAACTCTCTCTCTCTCTCTCTCCGTTTCTTCTGTCTGTCTCTGTGGCAAGGCGACCGCCTCAGTCGTGAGAGCTGAAGGGCGAATTCTAAGGCGGCCATCCTGTGTGTAGTAGCATTCGCACGTACCTGTGGCTCGGAAATGTAGGTTATAAAGATGAGGTCACGATCTATTAGTGAGGTGACCATTACCCGATAGTTAAGTTGGAAACGACATTTTGTTCCGCAGCTGCATTGCTGTAACTTGCCCTACCACGGTGGTCTAGTGGCTATGGCACTCGGCTGCTGATCCGAAGGTTGCGGGTTTGAATCCTGGCCGCAGCTGGCTGCTGCATTTCGATGGCGGTGAAATGTTGAGGCCCGTGTACTGTGCGATGTCACTGCACGCTACAGGACCCCAGGTGGTCGAAATTTCCGGAGCCCTCAACCACGGCGTCTCTCATAATGTCATGGTTTTGGGACGCAAACGCACAGAAACTATTTATTATCATACTGCTGTAACTCGTACTGTGTAACTGAACCTTTTGCTCTGTGCTACGTTTCTAATTGTTGTATTTCTGAAATACGCTTGAAACGACATTACGTAATCTATGTTAAAGCCTGTGGCATGTCCCCGCAGCTCCCGGTTTACGTGTTAGACGCAGAAAAAAATGAAAGTGATGTGGGTAGGCTAACTCTTTGCAACCAAGGGGTCCCCAGATTTAGCTGCTTTGCTTAGATCAGCCGATGCCTCTCCTGAGACATCGCCTGCAGCCCAGTTCTGCGCGGTGACTTTGAAAGTTCTGACGAAGGCTGTCTGTCCTCCAAGTCTTCTCTTTCTCTGCTGCGGCGACGTGCATGTACTAGTCAGCGTTTTTACGAGGAGGGCCGACTCCGTTCCGTTGGCAGGCGGACCTTTCCGCGTTCTTAGGCGTTCGCCCTTGAAGTCGCTTGGCACGGTCCTGTCGTGTTATCTCTATTTTACCGTTCCACGCATCCTCAAAGGAGCAGCCCAGCCGTGAATATCACCAGAGAAAAACGGTGCTGCGCAGCTGCTGACAGTATATTTAAACGTTGGTGACGCTTGCGCCGCGTTCTGTGGCTATAACCCTCCGAAAACCGTGGGGCTTTCCGTTTATAACGCGAGACATGTCGTCTCTAGCTGTTCGCGATTTTTGAAGCGAACGGGAACCAGTGCCTTGACCTGTTAAAGGGCAACTCCGGCGGTTTTTTTCATCATGTTCTGATATCGATGTTTTCCAATGGTACTGATAGTCCTGTACAAGCCAGGGTGGTTCAATTCGCCCAGAAACGCACCAATAATTTTAAATAACCGACTGAAAGGCGTGTTCAAACCGAAACCGATAGACGCTTCGTGCAGTGTGTGCGATGACGTCACAGCCCCTACGTCACCAGAAATGTGGAGCTGAGGCGAGCAAAATGACAGTGGCGAGGTCATCCGACGATGTAATTGATTGATTGATTTGTGGGGTTTAACGTCCCAAAACCAGCTCTGATTATGAGAGACGCCGTAGTGGAGGTCTCCGGAAATTTCGACCACCTGGGGTTCTTTAACGTGCACTGAAATCGCACAGCACACGGGCCTCAACATTTCGCCTCCATCGAAATGCAGCCGCCGCGGCCGGGATTCGATCCCGCGACCTTCGGATCTGCAGCCGAGTGCCATAACCACTAGACCACCGTGGCGGGGCATCCGACGATGTATCGAGTTATGCCAGCTTTCCTGAACTTGACAGGGGCGATATGAGCGCTGAAGTATCGCCGTTTTGCTTTTGAAGGCCCGTACGTTCGGGTAGGCACCGTTGGAGGCGATGACGTCAAAAACACAGGGTGGCCCGCAGGGGAACCCGCTGGAAAAAAATTTTAAAATTCATTTCCAGGAAAACTAAATTACTTACAACCGCCTGGTTTGCATATAGTACCAAGGAGAATACATAGTGAAAATTTCATTGAGATCCGTGGACACTGAAAAATCGCAGGGATTTGGCCTTTAAGGCGAAAACATTATATAATATTCTGTTTCATGAAGCGAGAAATTTGGCGTCCCTCCGTCGAGCGTTACCATCAGATAGCGACAAAAAAACCCACGTGGCCAAGTGAAGGTGTCACGCGATTACTTTGTGGTGACGTCATGCGATAACGTCCCGTATCATGAAGGCCGTGCTTCATTCAGTGAACGTTGAGAAGACTGAAGTTCTCTAGCTGATTTTCCCGCATGCTACCGTCATCTGAATTATGGGCAGTGCATGTGGTTAGTGTTGCCATATGTTACTTGAGCGGCCTTATTTGTAGTGAATGCTTGCGGATTGTCTGATAATTCGCCGGATAGGAAAGTTCAGCTTCCCTGTTCATATCTTTTTTTCTTTTTTTCGGCTACCTGGGGGGTCCGTATGTGCAGCGACAACGTCGTGACCCAAAACGGATGAATGAATGCATAAACACTGAGACAGAGGGGAGAGAGAGAGAGAGAAGACTAGCGCGAGCAGGAAGCCGAGCTGCTCGCGAAAGAAAGAGAACGTGCTCTGCCTGCGGCTGAATAGCGAGCAACCTTGCCGTCGTCTGTGCGGTCTGCGTACATGCGTTTCTGTTTCTAGGAGTTCCTCTTTTCGTGAGTGTAAAAAAAAGAAGTGCGACGGGGGTTGATTTCTGTTTTGTTTTCTTCCTCGGTGTTGTCGTTTGTTCATCCGGTTCCTCGTCGCATTTCTCGCTCCTTTCTTGGAGAAAACGGGATTGTCAGCTTCTGCAGAAGCAGCGGCAAAAACTGCCAGCGCGTGCGCAGAACTCAAGTGTACGTGCGTACTTAGAAAAAAGTAATCGCTCTCTCTCTCTCTGTCTCTCTCACTGCGGTCGTTGTTATTATGCGTTGTGGTAGTGCGCGTGCGTGTACACACGACACGCTCTCTGGGCTGGCAGTAGCCATTGTGTCTGCGCACGCGCCGCAAGATTCTTTCCTGAGCGTATGGATCTGGAGCGCAGGCTTGAGTGCGTCCGGTTCTGAGACGCTGCGTCTGGCTGGCTGCTCTTTCGCTGTTGCTGCTGCTGCCGCTGATGGTTGTGGAGAGGCGAAAGGGAAATCACAAAGCTGCGTCACCTCGCGGTGGGAGGACTTTGACCTTACCAAATTTCGGCGCGTCGTATGCGAAAGGCTTCCTGCTTGGACGACCGTATTCGAGAGCTGGGGATGTGGAGACCTGATATTATGCACTGCATATCTAGTCATGCCATATGCAGTCGGGAGGACTCAATCCACTGCCAAAAGCCCGCAAGCTGCCACTCTTCAATCAATCAATCAATCAATCAATCAATCAATCAATCAATCAATCAATCTTTATTTGCTATAAACAAGTTATATACTGAAAAATGTGCAAAATCGATTTCCGAAGTGCAAAAACCGCTCCTCCTATATGATCGGTCTGAAAGTTCTGGCTTCTCTGTACTTCTGTGTCGTCTGTGGTTGAGTAATAAACTAAAGGTTATGAGTACACACTTTAAGGGCTCGATCACATGTCCCGCGTACTTCCGGCGTACTTTAGGCGTGAGATGTGTCACTCACTGCGCATGGAGATTGCGCATAGTCCGCTAAATGCGGTTCTGATCAAGCTTCAAATGTGTTTGGCGTGGTCGGCGACCAACGTCATTGTAGCATCATTTTAACATCATTGTAACCGGACTATCACTGCAGCAGTCTGATTGCCACTGAGTAAATTACGTATGCGCGGACAGCGCAGCGATTTCCGCGTCAGAGTACAGTTTGAGAAAATGAGGGGGGCCGCCGAGTGCCATTTATCGCGTCCATTACGTGGGCGTGTGTTCCTGCCAGCCACCCAAACAAACGTCCGCGAGGAGCTGTTGTGTTTGGAATGGCATTTTAGCGGCAGGTGTGATGAAGTAACGAGCTCTTCTGGCCTTTAGTCAGGCGCGCTCTGTTTTAATTCCAGGGGTCTTGTTCTGTACATGCAAAAAAAGGCACTAAGTTCTCTGCTGGTCGCAGCGCCTAGTCTTATTATCCTGACAATTTTAATTGCTGCCTCCACCCACTTATAAGGATGTCATTAAAAAGCGCGTTCGTTGCGAAAGCGTCTTCGACGCATTCGTTCCGAGTTGCTTTTTGTTTAGTTCTTTTTTTTTTTCAATAAAAGGAGACGCGTTTACAATGTTTCTGACTCTATATGACTGATGTCGTAGCAGCCGTGTGCGTTGATGGATCGTTATGTATGGCAAAAGAAAGGAGTACTGACGACGTTCAACTGTCGTCAAAAATAGCGGAGCTTTCTCTCTATGGGTGTGTGTAGTGTGATTCATTGACGGATGAAACGTCGACTGCGCGCGGCTGTCAAGTTTCGTAAGAAGGACGTTCAGTGTGTCTGAAGTTCTATCGTGTTAAAAGAAAAAAGTGACGTCACGATGATGAAATCACGATGAAATGTTACTGGAAATACACGGGAAATCCTTGACAGCATAGTCTCAGCTATATAGTTTACCAAAGAAGGCAGAGAGTCTGCGTCTGCACACCAAGACTGCAAACGTGTGTAACTTTGGCGAGGGTGTGATAATTATATATGACGTGCACGTTAGTCTTACACTTTCATACAAGGATTGAAAAACTGTGGCCCTGATTTTTCTTTTCTTAACGTCGTTTTCTTTCATTTTGCGTGTACAACATTCAGAGCTGACATGTAAGTTGTATCGGTGCCGTTATATAACGTAACTCGATTACAGTTTTAAGAGAGAAGGTGTTTAAGCTATAGCCCTAATTTGCCAGGCATCATGCAATATACCACGTGACATTTCGTTACGCGATTTCGAGTGATCACGTGACGTGTTCCCACCATAACCACGTAACAAAATATCACGTGGCATGTCCCCGCCAAAATACCACATGACCATCACGTGACCTGTTTCAGTAAACTATCGGCCAGCTTCGCTGCTTTGGTGTTGCGTGACCTATCGGAAGCTGCGTGCATTTTTTTTACAAGTTCGCCGTTAGTCCTTCCTGAATGGCCTAAAAATTTCGGCCCACAGCTGTTTCCGTCTCTCATTTGGGCGGCGGTGTGAATCGCAAAAGCCAGTGACGTCAAAATTGCGAGCGCGCAGAGATTATAATGCCGAACAAGGCTTGAAAAGTGTGTATAGTAGACGATGGCGACTGCCTCCGTTCTGAAACAGAATAGAAAAAAAAAGGGGGGGGGGGGGGGGGAGGAGGAGGCGAATTCATTTCCCAAATAGGAAAAAACGACTGGAGGGTCGTTGTATACGGCCCTGTGCAATATGTAATTATATGCAAATAACTTCGCACTCGTCGCATGCTGCGAATGCTCCATGCGCGCCGGAAGAATCGGTGGTCAGCGCATTATTTATTCCGTTCGGAACTAGCTGTACTCCAACTTCCGAAAATGTTTCAATTTTGTTCGGCATTGAAATGCACCGTTCGCCGTAGTTATGCGATGGGGTTGTGTTCTCGGCTTACGTTGCACACCGTGAGAAACTGGTGCAGCTGTGACTAGTGGCTAGTGACTAATTGGCTAGTGACTACTCCGACCAATCAAGGAGTGCTGTTGGCGGATACGGAATAGGGGCAGAACGGGGTAGCTTTACTTTTATATAGTGTAGAAGTTGCATCGCATCTAGGAGGCAGCCGTCTTTGGTGGCGGCTGCGGGATAAAGTGGTATGAACGACCACGATAGCGTTTGGCCTGTCCTTTTCGCATGCTTGCCGGCCATAGCACGCTCGTCAGCAGCTGTGACGTCACTAAACCCGCGGTTCCGGTGCTATATCCGCACAGGCATGTGACTTATGGTCATGTACTCTTTCTCTAAATACGAGCGTGAGTGTAAAACAATATGATGTATAGCGACCTTACTTTCCCGACAGTTCGTTAATTACTACCCACTTACTTACTATCCACCGATAAATACGCTTCACTCTGGGTGCAAGTTAATTGCTTCGGAATCACGATAGCGTTGCTTTTGAAGCGTTCCCCGAAGTTTCGCTAATACAGTCCCGCGTATTTTTCTTTAACTTTTTTTTTTCCTGTTCCAGCTGCCCTGAACAATTCAATTGTGTTCGGCGTGTTTGCAGGCGCGCTTTCGAGTAATAAAGCCTCCGACTATATATACTCAGTATATTCTCAGTAGCGAGCGCTGATAAACGTTGTCACATGTTGACGTTGATGAGAGCCCTTATGGGAGGTTGCATGCCAGCAACAATTAACTCCCTTTATTACTTCCTCATCCTCCTTTTGTTCACCGCAAATATCTTGCTCGAGGCCCGGCCAGTTATCAACAATGTGTGTACACAATCAGCCGCCGCTGTATACACGACCATTCACTTATATTATGTACTGAAAGGATATGAGCTCCATATTCTTAACGGCGACAACTTGTGCAATACACTTGTACCCGCCGATAGAATGCAATTACCGTGGCTTTCTCCAACTGACTGGCTCCCGAATTCAGCCGGAGTTGGCTGTATGTGCTCTCGTGTATATATGTCTAGATTCAGTGACGTAAACGGCTGATGAAAACCAAATGGGTTTTCATCGTACGCCTACAACCATGCCCTCCATTTCCTGATGTCCCAGTGTTTCTTCAATTTCAATCAATCAATCAATCAATCAATCAATCAATCAATCAATCAATCAATCAATCAATCACCGCGCTGCGCGTAGAAAGAAGCGTCCATGATAATTCCCCCGCGGATTTTTTTCGCACGCTCGCTCGCTGCCATTGCGTTCTTAAAACTAACCCAGCCATCCCGACTCCATGTAGGCTGTTCTGGTACAGTTCTGGGGAGCGCCGCTCCAGTTTTGGCGCGTTTCGTCAGTCACTCGCGTTTCGTTTTTATTTTGTCCTTAATTTATTTTTTTCTTGCGAACAACGTTGCGTTGTATGTCGTGGCGAATGAAGACGCCCTTGCTTGAACAGCTGCCAGCGCGCTCGCGCCGCGAGCCAAAGACAACACGCGGGCCGGGTGCGAAATGCTCGCCGCGAAGATTGACGCCTTTTGCCCCGCTCCTTCGGCGGGCACCAAAACGCGGCCGTCCGACGACGACGACGACGTCGACAGCGCACGCGTTGACGCTCCCCCACCCCCCGCTGTGTGCCCGCTTGTCAGCTTGTTACACATATACTCCTGACACCGCGTCGGCGTATGCCGATGGGGAGTGTTGCGCGATCTACGCGTAACACGCTTGAAAGGGACGCTAAAGAGACAGGAAAATTTGGGGGACGCCTAGAACATCCTTAGTGGGACATTCGATTCCGGCGATGCACTCTTTTATTGCTGGTTACCCAAGTGGCTTTGCGTACGCACGGCCGTGCGTTCTCTCGTACTCTTCCTGCAGGCGCCCTGTTCAGAACAGGAGGAGGTGGGTATATCCGAACGTGATCTTTTCCGCCATAGTTTGACAATATAGCCAACAGCGCTGGTAGTATGTGAGTAAATGCGTAAGTGCAGCCACGTGTCTGGCCGAGACGATTTGTGAATACCAGTGTCCTTCATTTGAAGGACCCTGGTAATGCTGCTGCCTTCGGGATCGGCCAATATTATTGAGACATCGCACGTATAGTACCCACGGGCAACTTCAGAGGCTCGCAAAATTTCTTTGGAGTCTCGGCGTGCGTTTCTTTGAAGTCGTCGTGCCAGCCGCTGCGAAGAGTAGCGTCGTGGCGACGCCCGGTAGCGGAACCGTCCTCCAGCCGGCAACCTATCCGCGACCGCGCCACGTCTCGCTCACGTGGCGTCGTCGATCGGCGCAGGAAACCCGGTTATAAACTGGGCTGTGCACGGCAGATAAGTGAGAGCGCGGTACGAACGTACGTACTACATGATACATATACGGCGGAACGAGGCTGCTGCTGCTGTCGCTGCCGCCGCCAGCTGGCTAGCGCCCATACAGTCGTGAACAGTACGAACAAGAACGCCGCGCCCCTGGAACGATTACTCGCAACGTGCACTGAAGAATTTGAGTTTTTAATTGATTTGATTGATTGTTGGGGTTTAACGTCCCAAACCCACGCTATGATTATGAGATACGCCGTATGTAATGTAGGGCTCCGTAAATTTCGACCACCCGGGGTTCTTTAACGTGCACCGACATCGCACAGCACACGGGCCTCAGCATTTCGCCTGCCATCGAAATGCAGCCGCCGCGGCCGGGGCTCGATCCCGCGACCCTCGGATCAGGAGCCGAGTGCCATAGCCACAATAGACCACCGTAGCGGGGCTGAGTTTTTAATTTGCGAGAAGTGTCTGCGCTCGAACATTTTAGTGTCACGAACACTTTCGTGCTTGGCAGCTGCATATATCTGCAGTGGCAAACTACTTTCAGCGTTCCATTTAATGTTGTTCACGAGTGTACACGGAACGGCATTCCTGTTGTTTACGCGGCACTGGTGCATCGGGTCCTCTTCTCTCGTAACCTGGCCATGTTTTCCTTTCCAGTGCGCCAGTGTTGGCGGCACGCCTGTTCACAAGGACAGAGCATGGCGTTCACTGGCTCGCTTGCTGGTGCTTGGCTTTTACCATGCAGCCTTCCTGTTGCGAAATGACGCGACGCGCACACACAGAGGCGCGCTGCTCTGTACCACATGGCATGTGGGTGGCCCCGTTGCGGACGGGCTGTGCCGTTTCACTTGCTGCCACGGTTGCCCACCGCGGTGTCGCTGCTCCTCCTTGCTGTGTTCGCGATGTGTCGTGCCCGCGACGGAGGTGACTTGCACCGAGCTCGCTCGCTTAAGCGCGTTACAACAACGGGAGGCGCGACCAACTTTTTGGGCGTTGAGGGCGTTGTGGTGTTCGACTTCCACAGTGGAAGCATCCCCGCTCATTTTTGCAGCTGTATGCGAATCGTAGGCCTCGACAAATTTTCGCAGCCGCATTCATCGCGGTAGTCGGCGTCGAAATGCGGCCGCCTGTTGTGACCCGTTTTCGCTAACCAGCGGGTGTATACGTGATACGTTATAAGTGAATGGGGAAATGGGTTGGCATGTGTCACTTCGGTGTCTGTGACAGGTCTTTGCATGATATGACGCTGCTGGTGAACATGTCAGCTCTTACCGCGTGGGTATCACCATCGTCTTCTGCTAGATTATTATTATTATTATTATTATTATTATTATTATTATTATTATTATTATTATTATTATTATTATTATTTCCAATTCCAGCCGACCCCGAGGGCTTTTGCAATGAGTCATGGAAGATTTGTCCATATACTTCAGATGCTACACAGGGAGGGAGGGGAAAGATCTCACTCGGTGGTGAACACTTCGACGTGTGCTATGCCATGGTGCGGGTGGGGTTTCGATAGTATAGCACGAATTCAAGCAATATTCGTCCAGGACTACATTTTGGAGTGGATATCGTTAAGTCCTTGCATATGTTGTCGCCCATTACATATTGCCTAGCACCCCCCCCCCCCCCCCTTTTTTTTTTTTTTCTGTCACAAGATTCCTCATGTTTGACAAAAGTGTCACTGGCCGGTCACGGTCACTATATCTACAATTCCGGCATGATACTGGCGGACGAATACATCCGTCTCAAGAAGCCCCGTCGAATGCAGGTTGCTTCGTCCGTATTGTCACTCGATCAGTCCAGCCTCTCTGCTCGCAAATGCATCAACTCTTTTTCGGTAAGGTGAAGGAAAAAATCACAGCATATCCACGGGGTGAATGATGATGAGTGGGCGAAGCTCCGGAGGGAATCATCGGTAAACCGTGAATCTTTCGCGTAAATCGCCCAGTCGATCATCATGTAAAGGCGTGAGAAACACTGTATTCGTACGCTGGGATCTCGCGTTTAAGGGGGATATGCTGTGCTAGAGCCAGGCCTGCGCGGAACTGCAGGACAGTGACAGCGTAAGCAGGAGGAGCTACTTTCTTAGAGGCCACTTTAAACGCTTGAGGAAACTAGTGCAAGTAGAAGTGGTAGGTATCTCCTGCGCCATAACTTATCATTTTGCCAAGTAGGGAAGTACCCACTACGCCATAATTACCAGTGCCTCCGTAATGGGTTCAAAGCTACAAAGAACGCAGCTCTGTGTTCTTTCAAATGATGCCTCGACCTCGTTATACAATCCATTTTCGCGTCGTGTAGCGGTGTATTACTATTTTTCAACGTAACATTACGTTTGTTAATGCGATTCCACGGGAGACATTATACCTGTTTAGGTCTTTTAGCGATAATTTTTAAAGAAAAAAAAAAACTGTATAGTACAATTCAAACCCATTTACGGAACTATTTCCATGCAATAAAGAAAAAAAAAAAAAAAAAAAAACAGGCGTAGCTCAGTGGTAGAACGCTCGACTGCCACGCCGAGAGCCTGGGTTCGAATCCAGGCAGAGGACACAACTTTCGGAATTTTCTTTTTTTTTCATAAAAGTAGAGGTGGCTACGTACATCACCAACGAACACCATGGGATGTACAGACCCACGCCCTAAGGAGCTTCGCCCCTAAAAAAAAAATAAAAAAAATTGACGGCAGATCCACGAGGTGAATGATGATGAGATTGGGCGAAGCTCCTGGAAGTAATCATCGGTTAAACCGTGAAATTTCTTCCGTTAATTCGCCCGATAAAAATGACGTGAAACGATTGATGAAATGTTTTATCAAACTTTTATTGCTGGTTTCCGTTGTCCTTTCATTATGACCGCTTTGTGGTCGGTGAAATGTAAGCTAAGTGGTTCTTGCACTGGTTGCAGATGAAAACCATTGCTTTACCTGGCGTCTTTCGTTAAGCAGCTGGCGTCTTTTCGTTTTGCTTTAGAAACATCTGGCGTCTTTTCGTTTTGCTTTTAGAAAACATCTGGCGTCTTTCGTTGGTTTATTTCATCAATCAACGGCGTTTTGAACAAAATTTTTGTTGTTTAATCACGCACAGGAGAAATCTCACCAGGCACTACCTTGGAGGTAAACAATGGCTGCTACTGGGAATGAGAGACAGCAGAAGTCGGCTTTTAACACTTCTACTTCTACTAACGTTTCCTACTGGAACATGCCAATGGCTGCTAATGGGGAATGAGAGACAGAAGAATTCGGCTTTTAGTTAACGCGCACGCTGCGAATTTTTTTTATTGTTCAACAACGCACAGGAGAAATCTCCCACCGGCACCACCTTGGAGGTCAAAGCGTAAGACTGGTTACGCACTACGACTACAACTACGACGACGAGGGACGAACGGGTGCCGCTTTAAGGAGCTTCGCCTCTAAAAGTCTACGGTGGATTACGTAGGAACGGAAATGAAGGTCGTGTAGAGTTCGTGGTTAGGTCAGTGGGTGGTCCGTTGTAATCGAAGTTGGGCCTTATGCACGGCGACGGGCCGGCGGTACCGAAGAGGAACGTTTTGATGTTTAGTACTGCACCGTCAGTAATATGCTCGGATATTTGGTTCTATGTTAGAGAGGTATACGCGCAGTTCGCATCCTTGCGCACGAGAAACGCACTCTTAGCCGGCGAGTTCTCTCGAACTTGCACCTTTGCTGCATTCGTTGCTGAAATAGTGAGCGTAGGCGTTCCCTTTCATATATATAGTCCATATTGTGCAAATTGCTAAACTCGAACTGGATGTTCGTCTGAACTTTCCAATCGCATATAGCGCGGCTTTAGAAGCGCGCTATAGATGGGACGAATTTAGTAGTAGTAGTGAATGAAAAAGAAAGAGATAACCAGGACGAGCGTCGTTGTTAAGTTTATTTGTATTTTGGCTTCACTTTTTGCATTGCGTCGATTGCGTCCACGGCGTACATATACCTCGCCGCCTTTCTGCGAAAGCAGTTTTTTTTTTTTTTTCTCCTTCTTCTTAGCGAATAGAACGGAATTCTTGGTGTGCAATGCTGTGCGTGGGCGAGTATGGAATCGTAATGAGACGCTCCACTCGATAGGCCGCTCGGCGAATGACATTATATAGTCGGCGGCCGCGCGTTTCAGACGTCCCATGGCGCTGAAGCGGCGCGTTGCACTGTATATAAGGTACCACGAACTGTATCCTCCACGCAGAGAGCGATATTTCGGATCAGCCCGCGCTGGTACATGCAGCCTTGTATACGACTTCAGACGTAATTACGGCTCAGAAGAGTCTTTACAAAAAAAATTAGTAAATAGGTATGCCAAGTGTCCCCAAAGCTGTGCATTCGCCTTGAGATAGCGTAAGATGACTCATGCTACTGCGCCGCGTTATAGGCTAACCAGTGTTTGCACTGTCTGGGTTGTGTTTCCTCCCCGGTATCGAATGCACGGCACGCTTATACGCTTACCCAACGAACCCAAGGCGCAAACAAATGTGAAGCTTTCTAGTATGACCAAAGGCAGCAGCACGGGCGCCTGACCTATCGTCCTTGTGTTGTCTGCCCGTCTTTCCCAGTGTATTTCGTTCTTCATTCTATCTTGCCTAGCCTTTCCTATAACTTTTTTTTTTTTTGACGCTGTAATTGTCAGAACACACCGAACAACCAGCCCAGTCTTAAATATTGCAGAACATTTGTTCAGACTTTTTTTTATTCGTTCCTTCGATTCCATTAAATACGGTTATATAAGGAGGTATATACGAAGAGAGGGTAAGCGTAGCGGTGGACGACAGAGAGAAATTAGGGGGAACGAAATCAAGAAATTCGCAGGCGTCAAATGGAATTAGCTCGCGCAGGGCAGGCAGGGATGGAGAGGATCCGGAGAGGCCTTCGTCCTGCAGTGGACATAAGATAGGATGATGATGATGATGATGATGATGATGATGATATAACGTCGTGAGCAGTTATCTAACGGCTTCAACGTATTGTTTGCAGCGCGCTCTTTAGAAGCAGACACGGGGGCGTTCATTAGTTCACAAGGCACGTGCACTGTACCGTTTCCTCGCCCCACGGGTTGACGTCATTGCGGTTTCGTGGGTTGCATTGCAAGAAAGCGCACGCTCGTGTCTGGCTGCGAATCTGTGACCATGGTGTCCCGTCTCACCAAGAGACAAAGTACAACCACCTTTTGATTCTGGCCCAAAAGCTGAAGCAACAAGTCGGCAGTCCCAATTCTAGTGCAGATTACACCACTCAAAACGAACTCCGAAGTTAACCCATCTTCCACTACACCTCCACTATAGAACCAACAAGACGGAGTACTCGCAGTATACGCGTTACCTTCACGTGCCATAATGCGTGTCCCCAAACCCCATATTCTAAACGTTCGGCGTTTTCCGAACCGACAACGTCGCCGTGTTGCTTAGTCTCCTGTTTTTTTTTTTTTCCTTTCTTCCTCTTGTTGTTAAGTGGCTCTCCAAAAAACTCATCTTTGGGACATTCTCGATATTTCGTATATTTTCTTTTAAATTTTATTTTACGATTGGCTTAAGGCTGTTGTACCTTCAGGTGGTGCAGGCTACCTATTATTTTATTTTGTTGATTGGCGGGACGACTGAACCCTGCACTCTTCCTCGGCAACCTCCCCCTCCTCCATACACACAAAACAAACAAACAAACAAACAGGAAACGCTGCGTCCTCGCGTAACTGTTCGGCCGTAAAGCCACTCCGTCGTCGCGGCGTTCCGCCGCTTTCTGTATAGTTCTGCCTTTCTCCCCCTGTCGGCGGTGGCTGATTAGTTTTTCCTGCTGGTGCTGCTGGCTTCGTGGAAAGCGAACGCCGCCGGTATAACGGTTACAAGGCCGCCTCCAACTGCGGGGCGGCCGCGGTATGTGTGTGTATGTGCGGATGCCGTGTGGCGCGGCGCATGATCTGACGCATGATCTGATTCGCACTATGCCGCGCTCCTGGCGCGTGCTGCCGCCGGCCCGCGAGGAAATGGAGGATGGCGATGAATACGGGAGCAGAAAGAAATTGCAAGAGGGCGAGAGAGAGAGAGAGGCCAGGAAAGCCGCTTTGTGGGTATGCCAACCGTGCCCACATACGCGTAAAGTTTGCTCCAAAGGTGCGTGCGTGCGTGTGTGTGACACCGTGCTTATTAACACTATACTACGGTCCGACTCCAAGGTTGCGGCATTGGGCTTGCCTGTTAACTCTTGGCGCCGGCCCACTTTGCTTTCTTTCTTTCTTTCTTTCTTTTTCCGTCGCTCTTTTCGTGGTTTTCTGGTCTTCGCGCGGCCTCGCGTCGTTGTCTCACAGGTCGTTACGCGCCTTGCGGCCGGATCGGTTCTTTCTCAATTCTCCTTTGTCTTTTACACACAACGTTGCTTTGTGCACGCCTCGTATCGAGCTGTGTTAGGAGTCTACAGGGCGCCAGCGAAATGTCGTGAGCGTGTCGATCAGTTCGCGATAGCGAAGCTGCGGGTTGTTGCGTAACTTGGATGCATGCGCGGCGGAACAAATGGCACGCTATGATTGACAGCCGGCTGGGGCGTGATGATCAAGGTGCCACCTATGAAACGATGTCTTTGTGTGTCTTGTGCCACTTGTCGTGTGAGTTCCGACGAATGTGCTGTCTGCGGGAGCGTATACCTATTTGGCTCTGTATAGCCTATAGTACAACGGCACCTGCGGGAGATACGCCAAATTTTAGCGCTGGAAAATGATCATCTGTGGATGTCGAATAACATGGCGGATGTTGAATAACACCCTCTCCGTGTGCCCTTCTCGGATAGGCGCGAAGTTATTATTATTATTATTATTATTATTATTATTATTATTATTATTATTATTATTATTATTATTATTATTATTACAGTCAGTGATTGGCAATATTCATTTTTGACGTCGCGTTTTACGTGCTCCTCGTGAGAGCTCAGCTAGGAATTCGTGCGGACGCTTGTGCGGCTCAACAGAGGTGCCGTGGAAAACTGTTTCTGCATCTATATAGTGTGCATAACTGGCAAGCAATCGCCGTGATACCTATATACAATGAAACCATATAGGAACTCGCGGCGGTGCAGAACTGCATTTCATTCGTGCGTTTAATGCATCATTTGTTTCTATTGTCAAATATACATCTGCGATTGATTTTTCTAAGCCGCACTTTCCGTAACCGGTTATATGGTAGCGACCAATTTGCGACAGAGTCCAACGCGTCTATATATAGTAGAGCCCTTTCTTGGCTACGTTCATTTTGTAAGGTACGTTATACAAACAAGTTGCGTCATCAAGGTAAAGCTGACGCACATTGTGTAAAGCACTGCGTGACGTTATTCTGGTCCCTTATAGGAGCTTTAACAGCCTAGCTGTTATTTCATAAGGCGGCACTCAGCGTTTCAGAAGCACTAAAAATCGATACTATGTTAGCTCAGTCTCAATTCTGGTTTAGTTTCCTACCGTGCATATACGTTTTGCAATATATATGGCCATCCAATGAGTGCAGTAGCGCTTATCATGAAACGGGCATTATGGTATTTCCTTTCTTTCTTCTTTCTTTCTTTGATTTCACGATCACGCTATTCGCAGACGCTCCCCTGGCTTTTAGAAAATTCATTGAAACCAGTCGTACGGTATATTGTGTCGCACGCAGCACATGGGCCCGATTTCCAATTCTGTCGCTGTGCCGCCGGTTGTAAGTCTTGCTTCCACAGAGCCGAATGTGTGACCTTGGAAGCGTATAAGGACGATGCGGGAACAGCTGCAGCAGCACGCGTGGGGCGTGGTCCTGTTATGCAAATCAAGCTTTCCTCCTATATGTACGCCGCTCGCCTCAACGATTGTATACGTATATACCACTGCAGGTCGCCTTACTTTACAGTGTATATCTCTGCACCTGCTTTTCTTTTTCAGTTGGCGCTGAACGCTGTTCCCGCTAACTTGCAGCATTTAATGACCGGTCGATATTTCGGCGGTCTGATGATAGTTTTCGTGGCAACCGAAGCATAGACGTTGTCCGTTCCTTGTGGCCGCATGTAATTCACTAAGGATTTTATTCTCGGGCCCTTTTTGCGTGCCAGGCCGCTTTCTTAACATTTCATTATGTTGGGGAGGGCAAATTGCATAAGGGGTAATCATACACAGAGAGGTACGTGAACGTGTTCTTTGTCTCTCATTTCCATCATTTTTAAAGGGACACTAAAGTGGTACCCTAAAGCGGGTTTAGTATTGATAACTTATTCTTCGAGGACTCTATTTTCATTGACATTTTATGTTCAATATTTGAAAACAAATTGAAGGATAAATTTGAATATTTCAACTTCAGGCCGATATTGACACCATATGTCGTAAACTCGTCTCTCTCTCTCTCTCTCTTTTTTTTTCTTTTTATTGTGACCTCATTGATTGACGAAGTTTTCTGAAGCACGCCATGGCAGATCTCATCTATGGCTTCCACAGGACACAATGTTTATCATCTTTATCGATAAGTAATTATGCATACGCCGTCAGAAATATATAACGTCACGCTTATCGCTGCGGCAGTCTCAGTGTGAGCCAGATGTCTCGTGCATATTCTCCTTGCTTTAATAGAAATTCTCGATGACTTGTCTTATGAATTCTGACGACCTGTGGTTTTCCTGTAGGGTGCATCCGAAGCTGAGCGCACTAGCGTTTTCGCGCTTGTCGCAGTCGATCGAATAAATAATAATTAATTAATTAATTAATATTTAACGTAGTAAAGAGCTAGTGCTACATAGAGCACTCGTGGACTCTCGGGAAACATACTTCCCACCCCGCCTAGACAAACTGGTGGCCTTCGGTACTGCATATCTTTGGACTTTGCGCAACGAAACTCACGGACACAGATTCTCGTACCTATTTTTTTTTTTTTTGTTTCTTTTCCTGCGTTTTGGCTGTGCCCAATCCAGAGATCCCGTGTCGCCAAGTTTCCCAAGTTTGTGAATGCGCGCACGACGTTAAAGGCGCAGACACACCGGCCCCGCATTCGCATTCTCCGGGATCCGTCGCCAGACACGGACCATAATGTGAAACAAACATTCTGTTCCACACGCGTATACAGCTTCGTGTATACGTGAGGCTTTCACGGCATTGGGGCTTCGTCCGCCGACTTCTACGAGATCCGGCGTGATAGCTTACGCCTCCTCTCGTATGCAGTTCCGACTGCGCCTGCTCGCTTATGGCCCCGCTTCCGATTCGAGAAATTTCTCGTTTTTGTTTCGCGTAGCGCTCCCCGGGACCTCGGCGTATCGCTTTGCGGCGTGTCGACGTGGCGGTCGAGTTCTGCTCGGCTGAGAAAGCGGCCGCGTCACTTTTCTTTTCTTCCTTTTCTTTTTTTCTTTAATCTCCTTTAGTTTTACACGAACCTCAGCGGCCTCCTCAGTGACCGGAATGTCAATGCTTCGCCTCTCCTTGAATCGGCCGCCAGCAAAAGGAGAACAGAAAGGCTCTCTCTTTCGACGAAAGAGCTAGGTCGGCCGGAAACCGGCGGGTGTGGGCGAGAGAAACTTCGCGGTTGCGCCACTTCGCGTGTGTTTCCTCTATAGCTCTCTGCCTATCTCGTATCGTCTCGGCGAGGAAACCAGGTGGCCAGTACGGAGAGGGGGCGGTGGAGCGCTAGCTCATTGGAACAGTAACCGCGAAGAAGTGACGCAAGGAAATTACAGCTGAGAGCTCGCCGTTTTGTATGGCGCTGGCAATAAGTGGATCGTGCGAAGGTTGGACTCTTGTGATTCGTCACAAGAAAATATAAGAAAAGTCGAGAATTAAATGCAACCAACCATTATAAATAGCGGAGTATGGTTGTAGTTGATGGTTGTATATGTGATTGAGGTGATCTAGTTGACTTTAAAGAGGTTTAATAGTTAATATTAATTAAGGTTAATTAAAAGACCACTTACACGCTGGAACACCACGAAAATGGCCGTCGCAGCGCTGTGAGTAGAAATGGAAAGATGCCGTTTGGTTTTTAACTAGAACCTACGTGTAGACGTCTAATTTCATAACTGGTTGGGCTCGAACCCGCGGCCTTCGCAAAATATAAGGGAGAAATGCGGGGTGGGGGAGTTCTCTTTGAGTCAGCGGAAAATTGGTTTAGCTCCGCTTCAGAACAAGCTGGCAGAACGCCATTTGAAATCTAGGGCCTTAAAGTTGATAAAAATTGAAGCCGCAACCTAGCGAGAGTCGAACTCGTCACTGCTTACAGCGAAGTGGTCTCTGGACGTTGACATCAGCCGGAAGCCTGAGGTCTCGCAGCCTGGTGCCGAAACGTCACCCAAGGGAATATTAGACAGACACATATACAGATATTCCTTTTTTCCGAAGCGGATACGTATGCTCGACTGTCAGCGAGCATGAACGAAGTCGCCGGTTCGATTCTCTCCCGAAGCAGTGGCAGCACCAACGCCACAGTGGAGAGTGAACTGCGAAAATTTCGGTGTACTCGGATATCGCCGCAATTACATGATCATTGCCTGGTGATCAAAATTTGTTTTCAAGCCTGCTGAGGTGACGTCGTCATTCGTAACTGGCTTCCAGATGGGGCAACGTAAAATATTTATCAAATAAGGCGAATGATGCATGCATCGAAGACAGATGTGCTGAACTAGTTTAGGGTGACTGATTCGAAGCCTCGTCTAAGCTTATATAGCGGAAGCCAACCACCAGTCATTAACGGAGCTATAGAGGTCCAATTTTGCTCTCTTCTTCTCTTTCGCTCGCTAGCTCGAATTTCGGAAATGGCTACGTGCGTGATTTCAGCGAGTAGTATTTTGTATGCAGCAGTAGTCCTCAAAAGTTGCCGTGTGACTGCTTATTTTTAAATCCAGCGTGATTTTTTTTTTTTTTTTTGTAGCACTTCAGCACGAGCCAGCGGACGTTCCAAAAACCGGTGATGTCTCTGCCAGCTGGCGCGGGAATAACGTTTATATAAACCAGCGTTTTGCTTTCCCGCACCATGACATAAACAGCTCCCGCCTACCGTGCGTCCGACTATAGATGTAATTATAGAAGCGTAGCTCACCTATCCGAATTCGCTTTTGCAGTGACCGCTTTGATGTCCGTTTAAAGTGCGCAATTTCTTTTATGCTCTATAACTACATTGGTGCCACTGGCCGCCTCTTCCAACAGTTCCATATCGCCAGGTTGTCTCATACCTAATTATAATTCCCTATCTTTTCCGAACTTATTCAAAACGTGGAAAGCCCAAGCTAGCTTTCGTGGACCTGGAAGGCTAGCGACAACTCGTCGTCAGGGCCAAGAGGGTATTTGAAGCCAGAGGGTTCCTGGACTAATAAGTCCTCCCGCCTTAGGGTGACCCCGCACATCATTAGCGCCATGTCGAGAATGAACGTTTATTCCTCCTCTTTCTTCCATTTTTTTTTAATATTACAACATTTACGTAGGCAGCATGAATGTGTACAGAATGTTTTAGCTGTGGTGGCTTATGCGGTAAGTACGGTAGCACCGTACCGCTGTGTTCGGCACGTGGTATTTCGGTATGCAGCAATACCTGTATCACCTAGCCACTTTTATAATCTCGTCACTTTACCGTATACGAATCGAGCAGCATGCGCAGTTCTTGCCCACTATAAATAAAATGGCTATGTGGCAACCGCGACGGTACATGGCACGGGCGCTGAACGTCCACTGCTAAAACACTCTAATAAAGAGAAGTGTAGCGATCTTTGCGGTTTGAACAAACGACTGTAGGGATAAGACGAGAAATCTCTTCAGCTTCAGCTTTGTTTAGTGATGGAACGTTTGCGCCCATTCTTCGGTATATAATGAATCGTTCGCGAGGCGGGCACGAAAAGCTGGGACTCGCTCTTCAATATGCGCGATCGAGCGCGCGCACGCGCACATTGCCCGTATGCAGATTGACCTCTTGTTTCTTGCATACGCTTGCTCGGTGCTCATGGCCGGACGAATGCGATTAAACCGACAACAGCGCAGCGGCACGTGGACGGTTCAATACACTCCACGCCGGACGCGAGGACGTTTGCATCGGCCAACTCGCGGATAGAAAGAAGTTGACGGGACGTTCCCTCTCGAGAGCTCGGTGGAATGTCAATTGCGGTAAATGACCTCTTAAATGGGAGAGATTTTTGAACGAACGGGAACGTCTGTTGATAGCATGCACCTGCTGCGTGTGCCGTGGTCCGCATAATTATTAAAGCTGCCTCGCAACACCTCTTGAGCGGGGTCAGAAAACGGTGCGGGATCAGTCGGTCGTGGAGGCTCCTGCGGACATGTTAGCAAAATTTTATTGCACTGCGCAAATCAGGGGCTTGGCAGTTCGGCTTGAAGTATACAGCTGGAAACTGCTTTGTCAACAAACGATGTCGTTAGGAGCACGGACGTGGCTTGAGGAAGAACGTAGGTGGTCTCATGATCGCGAAAACATTCTCAATAATGCTTTACCTGTTACCTCTGAGTCCAACAATAAAAAATGTGTATCAATCTTTCTTTTAAGAACACCGAAAGAAGCAAACCTCGTAGTCGATCGAGGATCCTTGTGACATCATTTATTTGAAAGAAGAGCGGATGGTTTCCAGCTGTATTTGAAACCAAATTGCAAGTTCCGTGGTGCGTGCAGTGCAATAAAATTTGGCTCACATGTCCACTGACGCCTCTCCACGACTGATTGACACCATTTTCTGAATGAGTTCAAAAAGTGTTGCAGGGCAGGCAAAACATTGAATAATACGGCGGTTTTGTTAGCGGTTTTCTATACGCACAGTGAGTGAGAGTGAGTGAGAGAGTGAGAGAAACTTTATTGTGTCCGCAGTAGGCGCGAGCGAACTCGACGTGACTCGGCTAGCTAGCTCCACAGACTGCCTGTCACGCAGCAATATGGCCATCGGTGAGACAGTTCACAATACGACTTCAGGGATTCCGCTACGTATGTGAACACTCACTTTCGTCTTTTCGTTGTCATCGCTTATAGTCTTCTCAGTAACCTTTTCAGTATGGGGTTAGCAGTTCAAAGCAAGCTACAGCTCAGGTCGACCTCTCCCGCCTTTAGGAACATCAATCGCCTCCTTTCTCTCTTTCACACCCTATGGGTCATTATGATCAGTGTTGTTACAGAGGCAGTCCTGGTATGCAAAAGCATGAGGCTGGCGTGCCGAAACAGATATCTGCTGATATGCACGACATACACAGTCGCACTCTCACGCGATTAGGCTTGTGCCATATATGTATGTGCCACATCTAATACGTCTGGCGCTTTCAATCACGCCGTCGAATTTCCGCACTTTCATTCTATTGTCCGAGCTCCAAGGTGACCAGCACCTATCGCCGTGCATTGCGCCAGCCACGCAGCTCTAGTCGTATATATACGCGCCGCACCACCGTTTCGCACGCGATCGTTCATTCCGTCTCGGATATTGGCAGGGCGATTCTCGGGATCCCGCCTCATCCGTTGTGTTCCCCGTAATTTTGCGATTGCACATATGGTCGGCGCTATACCGATCTCCCGATAAGGCCTCGATTGGATCGCCGGAATTGTGTGTGCCTGCTGGGAGACCCGCGTTATTACCTCCCCCGTGGGAACCCTTCCCTTCTCCTCCCCTCCGCACGAATCCGGTCTGTTTTTCTCTTACGTGTGTACCTCGATGGCTGTACTGCAATCGCGATAGACAGCGCAGGTACTGAAGCGGCGGGCCGCTTCCGCGATTGTGTGCCCATTTCCCGCGTATACTCAGTATGTGGGGTTAGCTTTACCCTGCGTCGATCTGTAGGACGGTGTAACGTGTCTGCTACCGCATCGCGCGCGGGTTGCGTCTTTATTGGCCGGGCGAAGAACAATAGCCTCTGGCACGGTCGGTTACTTCGGTAGTCTTGCAAGTTGTGCACCTGCGATATAGTAGACGGGAGAGTTAAGCTAGACGTTCGTCTTTATAGCTTGTATGCACCGTTATAACCACTTGCCACAAGTATATAGCTCGCGTCTATGCAGTATTACGGTTTCCACTGCACCGTCTTCATGCATCTGAACCGTGCGACCGCCCTCCAATGGTGGTGTGGGTTCTGTGTTTCTCTCTTGTCTTATTTTCAGCGTGGCTCAGTTTGTGTGAACAGGCTTCTTGTTCGCCCAAGCCTGAGCTTCTTGGTTGGTATTTCTTTATACCAAGCAATAGTCTGCCACTCATCTTGCTGTTTGTTCACACACACACACACACACACACACACACACACACACACACACACACACACACACACACACACACACACACGCACACGCACACGCCACACACACACACACACACACACACACACACACACACACACACCTTTTTCCATCTGCCGCTACGCCCAACTTTTACCCCTCGTACCAATTCTAGCGTTTAAAGAAGACGTAAACGGTGCTCAAAATGGATCATTATGCATGCTTATCTGCTATGGAGCATCGTACGAACGGGACAAACTAGAGCTCATGTCCCGTTATTTTCGTCGTGTTGTCCCAATTTCCCTGCGCAAGCCGCACGGTACATTACTTTTTTTCATCGAGGAGGTGCGGAACCCACTTCCGGTGTCCCGAGACGGCCGTGTGTTCCCATCTGCGTCTCTCGGCTACGCGTCCTTCTCTTATGCCGCGGCGCCGCCCGCTCAAGGGAAGACGCGCTTCGTTTAATCAAACCGACCGCCTCCTGTGCACATCCTCCGCAATTTTTAGCCTCTTCTCTGTTTCGCATATGCGCACGGACACTGCGTACATATGTACTGTATATACCATACCGCAGTGCTGCGCAACCGCAAGGCGTTGTGCACGGCGCTCATTGCCGGCCGGCCGTGTCCCCTCCACCCTTCTTCCGTCGCACGCGCGCTGGCGCGTTGCCTCGGAAGATCTGGAACGGCGATTAATTTGGGGTCCCCACTTCGAGGTGCACGTTTTAACTGCCGACGTGTATATAAACAGCGGACCAGCAAAAACGCCTCAGCAGAACAGAAAGGGCGCGGGTGAGCGAAAGCGCGCACCGTGCCGGAATTTATGGCCACGCGCGCCGCCGCGCGTCAAGAAAGTAGAAAAAAATGTTTTGGGATTGGGCTCAGCAGAGCAGTAACCTCCGTTCGGCGTGTCTTGAGGGGATGTCTCTTGTTTTGTCCCTGCGCCTCTGCTGCACGCCTTCGCCGGGTAGTTCTCGGAAATCATTGGGCACAACGAAATGATATGGTATAGTGGTTATGGGCTACGTATATACTCGTATACCTTCCTGGATACGTTGAGCGGCTTGGTGGTCCTGATGAAGGACTTATAGCTGGGGACAGGAAGCAGAAATTGACGGAGCCGATATGCGAAACGCCCCGGCTCACTCTGGACCCCTAGCGGCCGAAGCTGCGCAAGTGCACCGCGCATACTTTAAAGGAACACTGAAGTGACAAGCTGAAAGCAGTTTAGACCGACAAATGAATTTTCGGGGACTGTGACACACACACACACACACACACACACACACACACACACCACACAGACCCATTGTTCATGTCATCCTATTGATATGACAAAACCCGCCTTATGTATCTGCGCAGACCTTTTCTCATCGCAGGTTTCACTCCTCTTTGCTCAAGGTTTCAACCGAATGCTTCCGCCTCAAACTCCAGATCATGCTACAGGTCCGCCATGCAAGGCGAGGCCCTTGGCTCGAGTTGTGGCTTCCACTACGTCGTCGGTCACAGAACTTTAAACTACACCTAGCAGTGCACCCCGCTTTCCCCTGTTAAGGACGCTCTTGCTGCTGGAAGTCTCACTGCTACGTAGTACTTGGCACTTTGACACTCACATTATCACGGTCTTCATCTCCTGCCTTTATTATAGAAGGAAAAGCCCTGCAGGCCTTGCTTCCGAATACATACATTTTTTTTCAATCGGCTTTCCACAAAATTTTCTTTTGGGAACACTTCCCCTTATTTCTTTATGGTGCAATTGGCTTTAAGCCCGATATACTTCTGGTGGCGCGGGCTACCCCCACTTTATTTTAATTCTTTTTCCATACCAGGGGGACAATTTAACCACACACACACACACACACACACACACACACACCCACACACACACACACACACACACACACACACACACACACACACACACACACACACACACACACACACACACACACACCCACACACACCACGTTTCTCCACTGTCGCTAAGCCCAACTTTTTGGCCCTGGTTCCTCGTTCCAACCAATTCCAGTGCTTAAAGAAGACGTAAACGGCGCTCAAAATGGGTCATTATGCATGCTTATCTGCTATGGAGCATCGTACGAACGGGACAAACTAGAGCTCATGCCCCGTTATTTTCGTCGTGTTGTCCCCAATTTCCCTGCGCAAGCCGCGCGGTACATTACTTTTTTTCATCGGGAGGTGCGGAACCCACTTCCGGTGTCCCGAGACGGCCGTGTTCCCATCTGCGTCTCTCGGCTACGCATCCTTCTCTTATGCCGCGGCGCCGCCCGCTCATGGGAAGACGCGCTTCGTTTAATCAAACCGCCTCCTGTGCGCATCCTCCGCAATTTTTATCTTCGTCTCTGTTTCGCATATGCGCACGGCACTGCGTACATATGTACTGTACAGCGCTACGCAACCGCAAGGCGTTGTGCACTGCGCTCATTGCCGGCCGGCCGTGTCCCCCCACCCCTTCTTCCGTCGCACGCGCGCTGGCGCGTTGCCTCGGGAGATCTGGAACGGCGATTAATTTGGGGTCCCCACTTCGAGGTGCACGTTTTAACTGCCGACGTGTATAAACAGCGGACCAGCAAGAACGCCTCAGCAGAAGAGAAAGGGCGCGGGTGAGCGAAAGCGCGCACCGTGCCGGAATTTATGGCCACACGCGCCGCCGCGCGTCAGGACAGTAGAAAAAAATGTTTTGGGATTGGGCTCAGCAGAGCAGTAACCTCCGTTCGGCGTGTCTTGAGGGGAGAGGATGTCTCTTGTTTTGTCTCTGCGCCTTTGCTACAACTAGGGACGCCTTCGCCGGGTATATAGTTCTCGGAAGTCATTGGGCACAACGAAATGATATGGTATAGTGGTTATGGGCTACGTATATACTCGTATACCTTCCTGGATACGTTGAGCGGCGTGGTGGGTCCTGATGAAGGACTTATAGCTGGGCACAGGAAGCAGAAATTGACGGAGCCGATATGCGAAACGCCCCGGCTCACTCTGGACCCCTAGCGGCCGAAGGTGGGCAAGTGCACCGCGCATACTTTAAAGGAACACTGAAGTGACGAGCTGAACCAGTTTAGACCGACAAATGATTTTTCGGGGACTGTGTTGTCACTAATTTCTCCACAATATGTTCGTCGTTAGAGGATAATGTGAAGGGCGAAGTCTCGATCAAGTCTCGGCGTAATTATGTGGAACAAAACTGGAACTAGGAACAGTTTGTAATTCTTAAATGAAATATGGTTTGACGTCCGCGCCTTTGTCGCATACGTTATACATTGTCCTTGTCTTGTTATTTACGCCGTTCAATGGAGGAGGGAGGGAGGCGAGTGCTATTAGATGCCATATTATTGGCAGAGTGACTGTTTGCGTACTGGAAGAAGCCAGAGAGGTCGACACCTTGTCTTTCAAGACAGTGTCTCTCTGGTCCTCTTCCACGTGGATGCGCATCTTTAATCTTTCATGTTCTTATAACGTGGACACCGTTTGGGCCGACCATAATTTCCAAGTGCAGCCTATCTCGCAAGCACTGCTCAGCGCCGGTTGATGTTGGTTTAGCGTTGGCTGTATTATGGCTAACGTTGACCAGTGACAGTTAAATTGTGACAGATGTTGGCTATACCGACGGCTAGTTTATCTTTACGATGCATTTACAAATGCAACGTCACTTTCGTGCGCATTATGGAAATTTTCCGCACACAGCACGAAAACACACAACACGCTGGTCGTTGTGTATACGTCTTCGTTGTGTTGTCGCGTTGTGTGCGCAAAATTTTCATAATGCAGCCAAACCAATTAGCCCGCCTGTCCGTTTTTATGACTTTCGTCCGGTCTCATTTCGAGGGTTGAGCTGTCTGCTACGAAGCTTGTTGCCTATTTTACTGCGTATCAAAAAAAAAAAAAAAAAAGAACATCGACGTGCATTTAAATAGTTTCCCGCAAGTGTCGCGAAGTGCGCTTCCAAGGTCGCGCATCGCAAGTGTATATGGCGGTTCTCACAATAAGCGTGAATTGTTCGCGCGCTCGGGGCGTATACATATATACGTATACACTCTTGACAACGGCGCGGTGTACGTCTGCACCGTGCGCAGGTTTAAGCTATAGGCCCCATGCACGCTTCAAGGGAATACCGCCGGCTCTTTGTTTTTTGGTGAAAACGAAAGAAAGACGCGCCTGTTTTGCGGCGACGCATGCTCATAAAGATTTAAAAAAAAAAGAAGAGCACTATATATCTGCCCGGCTCTGCCATGCCTGGTCCAAGCGCGTAGCGAGTGATGCTCCGTGTGCGGGCCTCACGGGGGCCCAGTCACGTCCCTCGGAAACACCATTTTATGCAGCGTCCGCTTGGCCCGAGCATCATCCCATCCCGACGGCGGCGTATGTGCATTATATAAACCCCGCACGCCTCGCCGTCTCCCCCTGCAGTCGGTTTCCAGTGAAACTCCATCGCCTCGCTTATAGTGGTGATGACCACGCGAAGCTCGTGCTGCTTGTTAATCGTTTCGCGCCCGCGGAACACCCGCTCCCCATTATGCCCTCACTGCATGCGGTGCTCGCCATGAATGAACATCGCGCATATTTTGTTGTTGTTTTTGTTTTGTTTTCCTCCGTGAATGGCTTTTCGCTTCCACTTATTTTTTCTTCGGAAAGGCCGCGTGCGGTTAGTTTGCTGGCGCTTCCGAGCTTTCTGAATTGCGTGTCTGTCGCTGGCTGTTGCGTAACAAAAGCGCGCCTTTTGTTAAGTGCATATGTGCCGCCTCCTTTCGTGGTGTTTCTGACCTCTTCTCCCTTGGTTCCCTCGATCTACTTTTGCGGCGCTCGTGATCGAAACGAGAACGCGAGGCGTGTCGCATTCCGCTTTGTTTCGAGAGCACTTCCCTTCCTTTTTTTCTTCCTTTCTTTTCTTTCCGTCCTCTTGACGAGGAGGACATGTCAGCCGTTCGGGACGGTTGAGATGTCCTCCTCCTCGACGAGAGACAGTTCTATCCTGGGCTTTTCTCTTCCTTTCTATTAAAAGATCTCTCTTCTCTAACACTTCGCTGCTTCGGACGCGTCATCCGAAGGTCGGGTTCGGTTCCCACCGAAGGTAGGTTTGTCTTTTCGTCCACTTTGATTATTTTCTAATTACTCCACAATTACTATACTACGAGTAACTTCTCCTATGCCTTCCTTGGCTTCATTGTCTGTTTGCTCATTAAGTTATTTCTAACAAATAAAGAACGAGACCTTGACCCCTTCCACTTCGCTGCATGCGGTTTTGACATGTTACGATATCAGGCCTGTGATTCTCGCGTGAGCACAGCTTTGTACTCGTTCAGTGCGTCTATAAACAACGTATGTTGAAAACTTGTGCTTAATGTGCATGCGTATTCTCGAATGTTCTCGTAAAATCCTCTTTAACCTTGGGTTGATTTACTGCTCGCCAAGCGCTGCCTTTGAAGTTTTCCGTGTACAGCTTTGACGTGCTAGTGCGTTGCGCTTAGTCTCTGTCTCGCCCCGCCACGGTGGTCTAGTGGCTAAGGTACTCGGCTGCTGATCCGAGGGTCGCGGGATCGAATCCCGGCCGCGGCGGCTGCATTTCGATGGAGGCGAAATGTTGAGGCCCGTGTGCTGTGCGATGTCAGTGCACGCTAAAGAACCCCAGGTGGTCGAAATTTCCGGAGCCCCCCACTACGGCGTCTCTCATAATCAGAACTGGTTTTGGGACGTTAAACCCCACAAAAACAACAAACAATAGTCTCTGTCTCCACCCCCCCCCCCCCCTTTTTTTTTTTTTTTCTATAGTAAGGCATTGGCGGTTGGTGGTGACCGCGGAAAAGAGGGGGGGATGACCTGATGGATGATTGCTGTGATGTGGTTCTTGCAGCCGCTGTAGTTCACTGCGGAATAGGTGGTTACAGAGCGCGCAGTGCGATTATGCGGTGTCACATAATGCACGCGTCTCTCTCGTGTTGTGCACGCTCGCGCATGTATTTTGCGTGCAAAGTTAACCATATTCGCTGTCTTATGTTTACATCCTCTCCGCTCTATGTAAACGTGGCTGCTGTGCATACGCTGCTAACCGACGACTAAATCGTGTCATCATCCGGCATTCATACCCTGGAAAAAAAAAATGATCAAAAGAGCAATTTCCCAAACCGCGAAATAAAGCTCCGCCGATCGCATTGAGAATAACACAAGTGGCCGCGGTGACTCACGCCGTGCTTGAGTCACCTGTATGCGGATTTGCAGCGTGTATGTGCCCTTATCATATCCGCGGGTCCTTTGTATATGCCGAGGCGTTGTCCCTACACGAATGTGTACGTAAGGGGCAGCGGCTAACTGAGCAGCCGGAACTTGTAGCTCGAGAGCTTTGACGTATACAGAAGAGCGAGCGGGCTTTCACGGAGGCAACGTCGGGCGTTGAAAGGTGGTGGTGCTGATCACCCTATAGCACTATAGTGCTGTCCTTGATGCAACGCATTTCACCTCGCTGCCTTGCGGCAGTGCGTATACATACAACAAACAAGTCGCTTTCACGTTCTGTTCCGGGACGTGACGGAATTATGGGCAGTTTATATGTGGGGCGGAAAGGGTGGAGCAGTCCTGTAACCTTTCTTCGTGCCCCCGACGTACAACGGATTTCTTTGTTTATAACGACGTGCTCTTAAACAAAGAAGAAGAAGAAGAGGCATTGAGGCTCAGCCTATTATTGCCCCGCAACGGTGGTCTAGTGGCTATGGTACTCGGCTGCTGATCCGAGGGTCGCGGGATCGAATCCGGCCGCGGCGGCTGCATTTCGATGGAGGCGAAATGTTGAGGCCCGTGTGCTGTGCGATGTCAGTGCACGTTAAAGAACCGCAGGTGGTCGAAATTTCCGGAGACCTCCACTACGAGCGTCTCTCATAATGATAGCGTGGTTTTCGGACGTTAAACCCCAGCAATCAAATCAGCCTATTATTGTGATTCCAACATTCAGATTCTGTCATATGGCGGGGAATCATTGTAGTCAGTGTGGAAGGAGGACAGAAATACTCTATAAATGGTTTGAAAGTATCCTCTATAGAACTTGACATTTGCTTGAGTGCCCCAGGATATTGTTGTTCAGTCGTAGGCTGGCTACCACACCTTCGCTATCCTTCTTATATTACCTTTGTCCGCAGATGGCAGCACCTTTTCGTTTCTGTGTTGCAGTGTTTGCGAATGCGCTTTCGAGGAACGTGGATATCCTCCGGAGTAGACACCAGTTGATCGTTGGACATATAAGCCGCTTCTACGAAAACAAGAATCAAGAGTTCGGGCGCAATGCACGCGGCCTGCCTGTTTCGTCGCTTCGGGGTGGCAAGACTGAAACTATTTAGACTCAACAACTTGCAACGACCCGTGCTAAAATACGCGTGAAGCGTATTCCTACAAGTTAGTGACGTTCGTTTCGCAGTGCATGACGTGTTCGTGCTGCACATCAGGCGCTTGGATTCCGCTGTGGAGTAAAAAAATATAGTGAAGCTGAACGTCACGGTCGCTTCTAATAGCCGATCTATTACCGCGAAATTGACTACAAATGTAAGTTTAAAAAGAACAACAACAACGCAGACAGGAATAGTTAACTGTTTGTTCTTGTATATAATGACCCCCTTCCGCATGGATCGCGGCTTCGGTCGTATTGCGAACACCTGTCGCACTTATAGCGTGCGTCATGAAGCGGTCGCACTTTCTGACAGGCACATGCGCTTGCTTGCTTGCGAGTGATCTCGGTTCAGCGCAGCTTTGTAAGGCACGGCCGTTGGTGGAACGTTGTTTTCGAGCCCTTACCTTTTTAAGGCCAGCGCATCCCATGTAGTGCAGCGACCGAGTTCTGCGGAACGGACGTAAATCTTTTGTGGTTCTGAGCAGCTGCTCACTTTTTATTTTCATGATTTTAGCTTGGAGTTTTTTCTTTTTTCTTTCTTTTTAACCTCTGAGCGCACCTGTGGCACGGCGCGCAAGAACGCATGCTGGGCAAACAAGTTGAACGTTGTTTACGTCGCAGGTGACGTCCACGCATGACGCCTATCAGCCGTATCGGCCGCGAGGCTTTATTAAATTGTAGGTGTTGTGCTGTTATGAGCACGAGGTCGCGGGTTCGACGCTCGGCCACCGCGGCTGCCGCGTCTGAATTGGAGCGGAATGTTATAGTAAAATACGTGTGTGCTCCGATTTGTGTGCTCGTTTTGTGTGTGAGAGAGAGAGAGATAAAACTTTATTGTCGTCAGTTACGGAGGTAGGTGATCCGCCAGGTCGAGCCTGGTGGCCACCTCCTCAGCTCTCTGTATGGCCTGGAGCTGGACGCTCGGGCTGTGAAAATTAGTCCCGGGTCACCTTACCGCGTGCCTCGTAGTCGAATTGTGGCACGTGACATACCAGAATGTGGTTTAAGCAATACCTTTTATGTATGTAGTATCAGAATAACATAATCTTGACGTGACATAATGAGCATAATGTTGCAATAATCACACATATAGTTGCCCCTCTCTATCTCTCTCTCTATCTCTCTCTCTCTTAATGTGCTGTTACACTGTTACAATTCGGTGTTTGTCGTGTGTCGTCATTGCTCGTGATTTTTTCGTTACCATATTATGCTTATATGTTCCTTGAATTATACTTCGTAATCCGTCATTTATGTCGTGAAATTTTGTTTTTAGTCCCACGAGTAGCGAGTGCACACACTCCTCTTCTGCGCAGCCCGTCCCGTTCGCCTACGACAGGCATAATAACCCGTTAAGAAATGCGTTACAAAATGGACAAAAAGTTTACGAATGTGAGTATATGGAGAGTCGCGTGTAATAAATATGGTGTCAGAGCACAGGCGTTTTATACTGTAGAAGCTTTTGACCATCAGGGTAATTAATGGAAATTAGTTATTAAAATTAAGGTTACATGTGGTTCATACCCGTCTTGGATATTCTCGTATGCATGGACCAAGGAGCATCAGCCACGCGTAAGGAGGAAAAGAAATCACTTATAGTGCATACCTGCAATTATATGCGCCGGTATACATTAAGTGACACGCAAGTTCACAAGACCACCGTGCTGCCAGCGCCACCAAGCTAGAATTTGTTATAAGGAATTGTTGCTTATAACGAAATAAATGAGAATAGTGTAGCCGATAGATCAGTGTTACGAATTTCGTTTATAACGAGTCCTCGTGTACGAGGAAGCTACTTCCGCCTCATATTGAACATCTCATAACTTTTTCTGACCGTGTACCGTGTTTTCCGGTGTATTACCCACCTTGGCTAGTTCCTGCTTGAACCGGCTGACATTGGCTCAGCGTTGTCCTTTATGTTGATGTAGGGCTGGCTTTTCGCTGTTTTTGAACATTAAGATGTGCCGCCATTCAGTTTAATGATTGAGTTATCACTAATTTTTCTTTTCATTATTTTGTTTCCTCGAGTAAATAAATAAACGTATATACGCGCGTGCAGCCGCTGCAGTGGAGCGAATTCACCGAGTCGGGTCTGTGAATGGTAGCCGTGATGAATGAACGGCGTCTCGCGCATACCGACAACGGCACTGAGCGTGCGTGCAGGAGCGTAGCTGCGCAGGGGCACGACGGGGCAACGAAAGAGCAGCAGGTGATCCATCCACGCGCCAACTAGCCGGCTTGTTCCTAACTCACTTTCACCGCAAGGTCACGTGCAGAACGGAATACAGCTGAAGAAAAGTACTAACAACAACCATTTTACAGCGACCTCGCTTAGTAGCCGAGGTCGTCCAGCTTTTGCTGCATCTATGGGATCTGATCGGTGCGAAAAAAAAAATAATAAAAAGCGCGCTGCGGCGTGTATATGTTTACATGCCTGCTGCGGTGACGTGTTGTTTGCGCCAGGGTTTGTCGTGGCTGTGGGCCGTAAACGTGCGTAATGAAGACGCCGTCGAATTGTGTTCCTTGTGTTGTGCTGCGAAGCTTGTCTACGGACAGCCTTCCTGATTGTATTTGTTGTGGATACGCTCAAGCTGAAATCAGTGTACTGCAGTTTGTCTTAGCCTGGTGATGTGTAGACGACATATTTATATTTTATGGAGCTTGTAGGTGTATATACATTGATTAACCATGCTGCTTTTCACGAAAGCGCTTCTTCTATCTCTTTCACTTTATTGTGTTTGTTAATTTACGCTCGCGTCGATCACCGACCCAGAAACTTATTTTTTGGGGTTGGGTCGCCTCTCGGCATAACTAAAGTCCCTAGATATTTTCTTCCGTTTTTAAGTAGCGACAACTACCTCCTCTCCCGGCACCTTCTCGCTCAAAGCCCGCGTCGGCAGCCATGTTCTTCCTAAACACGTGGAGTGGAGCACGCGCCCGCACATAGCGTCCGGCCGTCAACATACGCGTTCCTATCGAAATGTGATGGTGTACGTGTTATATGTAAGGAAACACCTACTGAAACGCGCAACTTTCTTTGACGTTCTCTCGCTGCAGCATTCAAGTAACAGCTTTAGGAAGAACATGGCTGCCAAAAGCAACGCCGACCAATCAGATGCGCTAGCGGCACATCAAAGCTTTTCGCTACTTAAAAAACGGGAAGGAGATCTAGGGACTTTAGGCATAACGTCTCATTGAGATTAAATACGGCCCCGCCACAGTGGTCTAGTGGTTATGGTACTCGTCTGCTGATCCGAAGGTCGCGGGATCGAATCCCGGCTGCGGTGGCTGCATTTCGATGGAGGCGAAATGTTGAGGCACAGAACGCCCTCTCACGCTGCTAATTCTGTTATAGTTACCGGTTTCGATGGCGTCGTTAAGCCTACCTGACCTTGCGCGCTCTGACGTTTGGGAAACGCTTATTTTTACCTCTCGTCGATTTTGGCTAATGCTAGAGTTTGCCTCTAATTTGTGCCGGCCGTGTATCTGTGGGGTGTGGCACAAGTTCCGTTGTTGGCCCGTCACGCCAGTGGCAGATCAGCCGTACGTTAAACCGTGGCCTTCGCGATCAGATCAGGGAGCGCCCCTGTCGGAGCCGATCGCGGAGGTCACGGTTTAAACTATAGCCGCTGGAGCAGGCATGCACGACACTTAACAAGGTCGATCTGTCCGAATGTGGCGTCCCGCGTCCTAAACACGTCATATAGGCTTTTGGGCTCTAGATCGATATCGTAACGGGTGTGTATGGGCTGGTCATCGAGTGCTAACCACCATAGTTTGGCGTAAGCCGTTTTGTCAGCCTCTATATACCTCCTAGCTCCAGTTTTCCCAATACTTCGCTACCTTGGTCCTTAATCTTCAGCAGCGGTTTTATTAGCGTACGTATAGTTGAATCCGGATTTCGTTCTCTCAATCCACGGGTAGAATTCGCAGACGCGCGGGTCGTGGGAAAAAAACCCAGCGCGGCTGTTTTTCATTGTTTGCGCGATGCACTGCAAAAAGAACAGAAAGGGCTGCAAGCTTTCGTGCCGCGTGGTGAATCGTTGGGAACGGCCACGAGCTTCTTGTGCTCGTCCAGTATGCGGAAAGTCCCGCATAGTGCGTGCGGACGCGATGTCTGCAACTCTTTCTTCTTTTCTTCCCTTTTTTTTCTTTACCTTTTTGTGTGTCCGGGTCCGATGTTGAGTGAACAGAGCTGCCGACGAATTGGACCAGGACTACAATAGGCACACTGTCGGCCAGACAGGTCTCCGTTCCTCGACGTCTCACGCGACTGGCTCGTCCACGAAGCGGCCTGCTCGGGTTGTCGGGGAGCTGTGATTGATGGCGTACGGCGGGGTCTTCTCTCGGTCCTCCATTTTCCTACGTAACCCTGCCCTGGCTAACTATACAACGGTAAACTTCGGCGAAGCATCGTGACGTCCGTTACGAAGTACCACCATCATCGCCTTCATCATTATTATCGTCGTCGTGTACCGTTAGCAGATACTGTTATAAAAACAAAGGAAACTGTATCGTAATCTCTGCCGGAAACGATTCGTACGCGATTTCACCCCATCTGAGCTATTGCATGTCATTTCTGTTGTGGCGACGGCCCTCGAAATTTTTTTCTCTAAGTACGTTCTTCCATATACATTTCCAGGTATAGTTCATATCTCCAGGGTGAAAGACAGAACACAGGGCACATTAAAGAAACAGGTGGTCGAAATTTCCGGAGACCTCCACTACGGCGTCTCTCATAAATAAGTGGATGTATATATATGTCACAACTTTTTGAATTTCGATCAAGCCACGCACTTCTGCTCATTTTGAAAGATGCTGTCCTTATAAGCAGCGCAGTTCATTTTTCAACAGTGGGAGGGATACCGTAGCATCTGTGTGATGTGCTTTTCGTGCTGCGTCATCGGCTGCTGTGTTGCCGGGAATGTTGCAGTGGCCTGGTATCCACTGAAATACTATGTCGTGTTTCGCTTGGTTTGCTCTTGCGAGTGACTCATATATTATATCCTCACTGATTATATGTGCTTTTTGTGCTGCAACAGGGATGTTAGGGCTGCCTGTGAATCACTCAATATTACCCATCTTTGCGAATCACTCACTGTTGTTATAAAAGTTACGGCACACAGTATGGCAAATAGTTCAGCCGCTGTGAATGATGTAGCACGACGACCATTGCTTATTGAAATGCGGAACAATGATTGCTGAAGTAGAAGAGGTTGCTTATCGTGTTTGTTTCGCGCTGACTCGACTGTGAATTCATGCGAGTTGTGTTTTGTATGTACTATCGTGAGCAATGTGAAAGGGAACCGGAACGCGGGCAAACAGTCTGAAACCCAGGTATCGGTGATAGGTGGGGGCAGTCGTCGGAAACGTATAGTAGGGAGGGGAAGGCTGTTCTAACAACTGTTGGCACTCCTGCCGTGCGTTTGTTTGTACAAAGTGCAAGACTTGGCATTGTACCATGCGCTTGTATGAAGAAAAAAAAAAGGATGAAAGAAACGGAAACGAATTGCTGCATGTTACTGCGACAATTACCGCGGCTTGTCGAATATCGGACGATACCGTGTTATCGGTGAAATGGCGTAAATTGCTGCTTTGTAGGAGCGCCAGCGTGGTGGGTGTGCCAACGGTTAGCGGAAGAGCGCCTTCCTTTCCACTTGGTTTTTCACAGCGCCATCCGCGTATTGCTCCGACTAGATTTCAAGGCTGTTTGCCGCGCGTTCCTGTGTTCCCTTTCATATTGCTCACGATAGTACCTTTATTACGAAGAAACTAGATATAACAAACCATGGACTCGCTTTATCGAGAGCGCCCGTTTACCGGCTATGTCCTACCTAGACGCACAGAACGCTCTCTCACGCTGCTAATTCTGTTATAGTTACCGGTTTCGATGGCGTCGTTAAGCCTACCTGACCTTGCGCGCTCTGACGTTTGGGAAACGCTTATTTTTACCTCTCGTCGATTTTGGCTAATGCTAGAGTTTGCCTCTAATTTGTGCCGGCCGTGTATCTGTGGGGTGTGGCACAAGTTCCGTTGTTGGCCCGTCACGCCAGTGGCAGATCAGCCGTTAAACCGTGGCCTTCGCGATCAGATCAGGGAGCGCCCCTGTCGGAGCCGATCGCGGAGGTCACGGTTTAAACTATAGCCGCTGGAGCAGGCATGCACGACACTTAACAAGGTCGATCTGTCCGAATGTGGCGTCCCGCGTCCTAACACGCTCATATAGGCTTTTGGGCTCTAGATCGATATCGTAACGGTCGTGTATGGGCTGGTTCATCGAGTGCTAACCACCATAGCTTTGGCGTAAGCCGTTTTTGTCAGCCTCTATATACCTCCTAGCTCCTAGTTTTCCCAATACTTCGCTACCTTTGGTCCTTAATCTTCAGCAGCGGTTTTATTTAGCGTACGTATAGTTGAATCCGGATTTCGTTCTCTCAATACACGGGTAGAATTCGCAGACGCGCGGGTCGTGGGAAAAACCCAGCGCGGCTGTTTTTCAGTTGTTTGCGCGATGCACTGCAAAAGAACAGAAAGGGCTGCAAGCTTTCGTGCCGCGTGGTGAATCGTTGGGAACGGCCACGAGCTTCTTGTGCTCGTCCAGTATGCGGAAAGTCCCGCATAGTGCGTGCGGACGCGATGTCTGCAACTCTTTCTTTCTTTTCTTCCCTTTTTTTTTCTTTACCTTTTTGTGTGTCCGGGTCCGATGTTGAGTGAACAGAGCTGCCGACGAATTGGACCAGGACTACAATAGGCACACTGTCGGCCAGACAGGTCTCCGTTCCTCGACGTCTCACGCGACTGGCTCGTCCACGAAGCGGCCTGCTCGGGTTGTCGGGGAGTTATGATTGATGGCGTACGGCGGGGTCTTCTCTCGGTCCTCCATTTTCCTACGTAACCCTGCCCTGGCTAACTATACAACGGTAAACTTCGGCGAAGCATCGTGACGTCCGTTACGAAGTACCACCATCATCGCCTTCATCATTATTATCGTCGTCGTGTACCGTTAGCAGATACTGTTATAAAAACAAAGGAAACTGTATCGTAATCTCTGCCGGAAACGATTCGTACGCGATTTCACCCCATCTGAGCTATTGCATGTCATTTCTGTTGTGGCGACGGCCCTCGAAATTTTTTTCTCTAAGTACGTTCTTCCATATACATTTCCAGGTATAGTTCATATCTCCAGGGTGAAAGACAGAACACAGGGCACATTAAAGAACCCCAGGTGGTCGAAATTTCCGGAGACCTCCACTACGGCGTCTCTCATAATCAGAAGTGGTTTTGGGACGTTAAACCCCACACATAAATCAAAGACAGAACAAACACATGGCTCTCCGGGACAACGCCGCGCAAGGCGTCGAGTACCAGGTGAACAGCTGCATGCATAATAGGGGCTACGCAAACGTAAGTGGTTCTGGAATCGTTTTAGCAGCCTGCTGTGCGTTCAACTTCACGATTTACATGGAACATTCGAACGCACAAATACACGCATCTTCGCCCTGTTGCGCCCAGGAGTTGTCCTGTGGTTGGTGACGCTGGCGCACTTTTCTACACATCTGCGAAGCGCATTGTCGTATCCAGCTTCAGCCATCACATGTGGTTGGAGTGCCAACAAACCAGTAGCCGGAGATCGACTGTTCCTTTTAAAGGGGGTCCTATAACAGTTTTTGAACACAACAAACAAACAAACAAAAGAACAGGGACGATCAGTCGTGGAAACTCCTGTGAACATGTGGGCCCAATATTACTGCCCTGCGCGCACCAGTGAATTGCGTATATGGTTTCAAACACAGCTGGAAAGCGCTCGCCCTTCTTTCAATAACGGGCATCACATGGGGCACAGAATAAGTCGCTTATTTTCGTGCACATTTTCTTTATTCGTTCACTTCAAAACAAACAAAGCATAGCAGATCTTTCCGCAGTCATGGAATCATTCAGTGAGCACTATTTCTGCGGCGGCTGCATTTCGATGGAGGCGAAATGTTGAGGCCTGTGTGCTGTGCGATGTCAGTGCACGTTGAAGAACCCCAGGTAGTCGAAATTTCCGGAGCCCTCCACTACGGCGTCTCTCATAATCAGGGCTGGTTTTGGGACGTTAAACCCCACAAAACAAAAACACAATGCTATTTCTGTCTAAAGCGATTTAGTCGGTTCCTCATGTGACGTCATATGTTGAAAGGAGCACGGGCGCTTTCCAGCTGTGTTTGAAACCAAATTGCGAATTTCCTGGTGCGTGCAGTGCAATAACATTTGGCTCGCGTGTTCACAAGAGCTTCCACGACTGGTCGCACCCTTTTCTGACTATGTCCAGAAATTGTTGCGGGTTCAAAGCCTTGCAGACACGGACACACGAGTAGTGTAGCAACGGCGTTCGTTATGATGATGATGATTGTGGCTAGGCTAAGGAAAGGACGATAATTTTTGCAGCCCATGTCGGGAGCAGAGAGAGATTCTTTATTTGAAAAGAAGAGAAAAGCACAGGATAGTAACTGTCTCTCGTTGAGGAGGACACCTCAACCGTCCTGTGAGTGGGATGGGGGAGGGGGACTAAAACAGAGAAAGAAAGATAAAGTAGAACTAGAAGTTATCTTTACGCAATTACGCTGTCGCATTCCAAAACTAAACGTTTATATGCACAGAGCTGGTCTGGCCCCATCGCCTTTGTGTCCATATTGCGGCGAAGACGAATCTATCGAACATTATTTTTTAAAATGCACTCGTTTATCCTCACTAAGAAAACACACATTAGAAGATTCTTTTCATAGGGTTGGGTTGCAATTCACCGTCTCTAATATTCTGTCTTTGGGAGCCTCCTCATCAGGACGTTGCCAAAGGGATGTGTGCTCTACTGTTTCAAAATTCATAATTGATTCAGGTCGGTTCTTTTCATAAATTCGTACTTTTCACTGTTAATTTCATCCTGATTATTCGATTCTGATTGGTATTCTATAGTACTTCAGGTTTAACTATTTGCACTTCTGACATCTTGGCCAATCCCCCAGGGTGGGTATGTGCCATATTTGAGGAAACAACAACAACAACAACAACAACAACAACAACAAGAGGGAGACACGGGCATATAGGCACCATACTGTCGGCTAAGCGTCCGTGGGGGGTAGGGGAAAGGGAGTGAAAGAGATGGCAAGGAGAGAAAAGCTGTAGTGGAGGGCTCCGGAAATTTTGACCGCCTGGGGCTCACAACGCACAGCACACGGGCCTCTGGCATTCTCGCCTCCATCGAAAATGCGACCGCTGGGGCCAGGATCGAACCCGCGTTTTTTGGGTGGCAGCCGAGCACCGTAACCACTACACCACCGCGGCGGACCGCTATGTCCATACTTCGCTTGTGTCCGTATCTGCACCCTTCCTTTTTGCGTTATGTACCCTTACCAGGTCAGGTTTCTGTCGTTCTTTCTTTTGCGGTCAAGAGCGGCAGAGGACGTGGTGGCCTTGGCCCTTGCAAAATGCAGATCAGCCTTCACGTACCTTTATTATAGCGCTATGTTGCCTGCATGCTCGGCGCGCACTCTTCACTGTATATACCATCTGAGCATCTAGAAAATAAGTGCGTGTAGCTATTTTATTTCCACCTAGGAGGCCATTGTGTGAAGGGCAAAAAGGGGAGATGATGAAGATGGCAGCTTTCATTGTTGCGATGTGCACTTGTGCGCTTCACTTGCGTCTGGTTGCTGCCGGTGCATACTGTTTTCGCTGAACGTGCCTTGACCAGCGGATGACCTTGGCCGCTCAGGCCGCTATTATATAGGGCGAAGGTTGCGTCCGATTGCTTGTCGTGATTACGGGCACTGCACATTATGAGCACACGGTGAGGACCTTTTTCCGTTTAAATCCATGTATAGCGCTGTATGTAAACGCTATCCCCATGATTTGCTGCGGAACAAGGGGCCAAAGGCTGTTTGTGCTACAGGCCTTGCTTAAAGACAGTACACGTATCACATTTCCGCGGCGCCCTTTGTGGAGTATCTACACTGTTCAGTTTATATGACAGTGGCATACAGCAGAAGCGGAATGCAGAACACAGCCAAGAGCAGCCCAGAACAGCCTAGAACTGCCGCAGCATACAATGATCGCCAGTGAAAAAGAACACGACCTACGCGTCTAACGAGAGTTGTTACTCGGCTGACGAGTTGTTACTGGGCTTCAGATTAGCTTGCACTTCACTTAATCTCCGCACCGCAAGTGTATACACATGTGTTCTCACGACGCGGTATGGTTTTATTGAGCCCCAGCCATGGACTTCACCTCTGCGAATCAGGTTTCCTTATCCGACTCCTATCGTCTCAGTGTAGCAACTCTTTCTGAATGCGAGGGCGATGTCCGTCCATCTGCAATCGGCTGCATCAAAGGGCCCTTGTGCTTCTACATATTCTCACCAAAACCGGCGGTCTAGTATAGTGGTCGTCTGTGTCCTTGATCTCTTCTCGCGCGTTGCACACGCGACCGCGGCTGTAACTATCTTGCTTCAAGGTTACCACGTGTCCACGACAGCACCGGAGGTTCATCTTCACTGTTGGCAGAACGACTGCGTAACCATCTTCGCTTCAAGGTTACCAGGGGCTTCTCATCTTCACGCTGCGTGCCGTGCCCCTGCCCTGGACGTACGGACGAGGTCATATGCCGCCGTCTCAAGGTCGGCCCGTACTGGAATCGCGGGCTCCGCGCAGGCGTTGATAGCACGTGACGACACCGTGACTTGGGTGGACGACAACGCCGTGTGAAGAAGCCATTTGTTACATAGCTTTGCCTCCGCGGTGTATATGACCTCGAGCCCGTGTGCCCCTGGCCGGGTGTGATGTGCGTGAGCAAATGATGGTGCCCGGTCCGGAGAGGGAACAACCGAAAGCGCGAGGTCTGTCAAATGGTCTTTCGTGTCTTGCGCTTTATGCAGCCCTCTCCCATCGTGCATTTGGCTTGTCGTTATTGGTACCCGTATTCATCCACCTTCCCGAAAAACAGGCCCGGTATCGCGTGCCATGTTTATGTGGTCACGACGACGTTGTCTGCTAGCTGCTTCTGCACAGTGAAATTTAACAACTCGGAAGCAGGTGTTAAGAACTTGCGCTTCCGTGCAAAGTACGCCAACATCGATTGTATGTGTTCCTTGTGCTATGATGGCGTATTGAAGTTTTTCGGTCGTCTGGTTCATGAAAGCTTGGGCGCCCTTTCGTTCCATGTTCACAAACGCAATTCCCATAACGCGGTGTAGTAGAGAGGGACAATGCGGTTACGCATAAACGCATATGATTGTGTGCCCTATTATGGGTGTAATTGGAATTGACGTACGAAAGATGAGAGAGAAAGAGCAAATGATATGGAAGTGTGTTGTGTGTGTGTGTGTGTGTGTGTGTGTGTGTGTGTGTGTGTGTGTGTGTGTGTGTGTGTGTGTGTGTGTGTGTGTGTGTGTGTGGACACTCTCATACAATCCCTGTAAATGCGACGGAGTGTCATAAACAGTGTCGACATCCCGCTGACACATACGACGTTACTCATGCATATATGCATGCACGCCTTCGCGCGGTGGCAATCTTTCGCACCGAGGGCTTATGAGTGTCACGCCTCTATCTCAGCTCGATAAACATGTACACACATGAAGAGGTGAAAAAAAGAAACATTGGTATAAAAAAGGCAATGTACTTCATATGGCAGCGCATGTTTTGCATCTCGTGATATATGCTGCATACAGAAGTAACGCACACTTCGTAACACGGCTTCTGGCCTTCCGTTTGTTTATCCGTGCATATCTGTAATTTTTTTCGTGTTGCATCGACTGTCGATCCACGATGGCTCAAAGCCTTGTAGTTGCATTGGTGGTAAAAAAAAAAAAAAAAAAAGAACTCACTGGCCTCACGCGTTTTGTTCCCTGTCTACATGTCTGGCTGTTTAGTGGACGTGATAAAGAGATGGTAAATGTGTATCTGTATTGTGTTCTTGTAGTTTTCCTCATTTTGACTTTCTTTGTTGGGTAGAGGTGTGTGTGTGCGTGTGTGTGATAGGAGGGAAGGGGGAGAAGAAGAGATAGAGGGTATGGTTATTTCCATGTGCGTCAACAGCGTTATTATTATGTACTGGGTGACGCTGCACTCGGTGGCGCATTGTTTTCTTATGATAACATTGAAACAGTGTCCAAACGATTCGCAACTCAAACGAACCCATCGGTCTTGCCGTTTGCCTCTACACAGTGTCCTATAGTAAAAAAAAAAAAAAGTCAGCGCGTAAATGTTTCGTCTGCTTTTCTTCGCAACATTGCGCCTTGAAGATGGAGTCTATTCGCCACGAATAATGACACGAATAAATAAAAACGTTGCACGGTGCATATGGGGACGGCTGAATGGCTTCACGCTGTAGTTCGGAATTGCGGCGTGCAATAACAAAGCACATTTTTTATTACATGCTACAAACAACAACGAAGACGTCTTTGTGACGTCATGTTTCTGTTGTGTGCATATCTCGGCTGTCAGTCGTCCGTCATTTTCGAGAGCACGGACCAATCGCTACCCAGACATGGGGCTGCATGGAGACATCCTACGCCGTTATATGCACCTGCCGCGCAAAGTGTGCACCCTTGACGCACTGCTACGCGTCTCTCTGTGTTATACGTGGGCAGCGGAAAATCGTGCTTGTAGCGTGTCTTCTCCGCCGGCTTGCGAAGAACATCGACGCGAGCCCGTTACAAGACGGTCGTGACTGGCGCTGACACTTCCCCGCGGCGTTCATCTCAATAGACTGACACCGCAGCCGCGTTGTCATAAGGACGTCCGTATATAAGCGAGAGCGAAAAGCTTCGTAGCGTGTTCTGCATTCGGTGTAGCGCCAGAGCGTCATAGTTGCGTGCATTGGCGCTCATGGAAGCTCGGTGCAGTGAGCTGTCGGTGCGAATTTCATCGTCAAGGGTGTGCTGTATATAGTTTAGCCAGAGGCGCGCGTACTGAGAGGGTCAGGGAAGCCGTAACACACCCCTCCCTCTGACCTTAATGAACAAGACCGTGAGGGGGAGAGGGGGTCAGATGCTTTAATTAGGAACGCGCTCTTCCATTCTGTTCAAGCCTTTCGTTGTCTCGTGTAAGGCGTGCACTTTTAGAAGTGAAAACTCATCTTGTTGTGCGATAGTGGGCAAACTAAACAGCTCAGAGACAAATGAATAATAGATGGGGAGCGCTCCTATTGTCTACTTTTTTTCCCCTCTTGTTGAGTAGTTCGCGTTATTTTTTTCTTAACAGAGAGGTACATATACCTGCAACATCTGGTATTTTCTTGTTTATTCTTGGTCCTTAATAGAGAGCTTCAGTACTGGGTACCGAAGCGGAGTGCGCACCCAAGCTCCTTGCCTCCTGCTGTTCGCGAACCGCCCTGAAGGAAAGTGTCAAGGAACGCGAAAGCATCGTGCACCACGCGCTTGGGGGGCCTCACTATACTAAATCTAAGCTTAACTGAACTAGCCAACACGTTATACTAGCCAAAACGTTATACCGTGACTGCAGCGTTACTCCAAAGCACTTTACTGGGACACTTCGATGCTGTTGTCTCGCGCGCATGCACGGTCTCAAGCATCACCATTCTTTAGTGCAGCCCTCTCAAGTATGAGGACCGAGGTATAATAATGAACGGGCTTGTCTCAAACTTGGCCTGCCGCTTAGTGTACACAGTAAAAGGATGTCGGCGAGATGGTGCGCTCAAGTGCGTATCGGTGTATAGGCGCTGTGTACAGGCACGCAGCCAAGAACTGCACGCAACCGTCGAGGCACGCCGTCCGCATCGCCGCTCAAGCGTAGGACCTCGTTGTCCGACGCGCGTGCGTGCACTGCGCGTGGTGGCCCGTGCCTCCATCCTCCACGCTGTGCACACTACAGCCTGCAGCTCCCTCCTCGTTGGTCTCCGAGTGTGCAGTTCACTCGAGCATTCGGCTCGATTCTCTCGTGACAAGCGGCTTTTTCTTTTCTGCGGTGTTCGGAGCCCGAGGTCGTGTTCCGTATGGGCCTTATACACTTCCGACGGAGCAAAGGTAAACCTGACTTGATTATGACGTTCTGCTCGACTGAGCACGAGTTCGCTGCATGGTTCGATGCCGCACGTCACTGCTGCCGCCGCATTCCCCTGTGTATGGAGGCAGTTATGAAAGGACGAGAGAAACAGAGGAAAACACAGTGAAATGACAAGGTTAGCGATTAAGTCACTAAGATGGGCGAATTGCAATTGTAGCTCGCTTCGTAGAAGTTGGTTAAATCGGTGCTTTTAAGGACTGCTTCGCGTCTCGTCGATTCCCACAGTGCGTGGGAACTGTCGAATCTTTTTACTTGAAATGGTCGTGAAGCAACACCCGGCCCTCCTCTTTCCCTTAAGTTTTTACAAGCACAACTCCTTTTGCACAGTCAGAATCAGAATCAGTTTATATGATGCCAAAAGGATGAATACTGTATAAGTCGCGACCTTTCCGCTCTGTTAGGAACACTAACCCGCGGAATCTTCTTCGTAGGATATCTACATTACCACCACCCTCCCTCTATTAGCTACACACACACACACACACACACACACACACACACACACACACACACACACACACACACACACACACACACGATGAATAAATAAGTTAGTGAATAAATAGAAGCAATAACGAATAAATCATCTCGCAACAGTAACAATCGTGTCTAGCAAACAGGGCTCTAGCGTGCTTCGGATATCTATATAATTTCCTGCGTAGAGTTCCTGATAAACTTCAGTGACGGAGCCGCCTCGCATACGTTTTTTTTTAATATGTTGTCAATGCGGAGAAGCTTTAAGCACTTCGCGATTTATGAGCACATTATTACGCAGCCATTTAGTTGACCTTAGCACTCCGTAGTTCGGCGAATGTTGTGATTAACACGTCGACCTCGCAGCTCCGGTTCGAACGCTATCTCTCATCTTTCAACGGTTTCCGCCTTCCGGTTCCCCTTCCGGGCGCAGGTGTTTCGTGTCGTTTGTAGCGCGGTACTCGACTATAACCTTACATTGTTTGGAAAAAGGATGGACGTTCCACTTACGCCACAAGGCTTGAGTGCTCCGCAATATCGCAGCCACTCCATGACGGCACGCTTGCAGTCTTTTTTTTTTCTTTTTTTCCCCTTTTTCCAGATTTATCGCCTTATCTTGACTCGACATACTTATTGCTATAGTACCTTCCACTGTGATGCTGCAGCTCCTCGTTGTCTCTGGAAATAACTTACCCGGCAGGTTTCGATATTTGCCTCGGTGTCATTTATGTCTTTTAGCGTCCTTGCTCCAGTTTCCTTTCTTATCGTACAGGTCGTATCGGCAAGTGCGTTCGAGCGATTTCTCAAATATAGGGGATATGAGATATAGTTCAAGGATTAGCGGGAATTCCCGTACCAACTCGATCACGTCGAGCAGCGTATATGAGTCACCCCCTCATGGAACCGTTGTGTATATAACAACTTAATATTCCATCTGCTATTTAATTACTTTCGTTAATAATTAAACTTCATAAATAACTCGAGGGTTCTCGTTCACGCCATCTCTCCCGGGCAAGTCGGCATTGAAGAAATAAGCGCTCATTGCATGTGTTGAATGCGATAACATTATCGACGCGTGTTTCATCAATTTATTATTTATTTATTATTTATTTATTTATTATCTGGTGAACTTAATATACCCGCATGTCCAATGTGCGCACCTATATCCACTTACTTAATTTTATTATTACCCTGATGCTTAAAAATACTCACTTCTTACTAAATTTACGCTTTGATACTACATCTATATCTGATACAGTTATACAGTTGATGTATTTTGAATTATTTTTACTTTACTTTCCAGGATTTCTTTAACTTCGGCAACAACCCGCATCCGGAGGTCAATTGGAAGCGCTGAACAAAAAATGAAAAGGAAAAGAAAGAACATATTGCTGCTTGGTGGCAGCGCCACCAAACTTTATCGTGTGGACAAGATAATACAAATACGCAATGCTGCGATCTTCGCATTCTCTTGACCGTTGTCATGTGCGTGTGCTTGTTAGTCCATAAGTACCACTGAATTGTTCCATTTAGCCGAAATCGCCGATTTTTTCTGTACTTGGTATCCGCTACCGAACTCTGTCGGAACGGTGTAGCCACAGACACTGAAGTTTCCGCTCTTGACATTTATTCATTGGTCGCCTAACCTGTATAGTGATATAGGGTATATATAGTGTGTTCACTTGGTTAGTATTCAGAACGACTGCTCACGGTAGGAGGAAGTTCTCGCTTCGCCGTTGAATACACGGCTTTCACAGACGCTCAGAAGCGGTGTCGTCTGGCTGCGTCATTGAGGAAGGAATTTATGGACTCTCGGGACCAGAAATCTAATTGTCCGTGACATCATTGGCGTGACGTGGTGGGGTCCACCGCCCTCCGTTAGGTCTCGCAAAGGCCTTCGTCAAGAGACATCGTTAGGCGCTCCTCCTGCTCCATGTTGTTCGATGTCTTTATAAGCCTAATCAGCGGTGGCGTCATCATCAGTGTGACATCAGCAGTCACACTTCAGTAGCGATTAGTAGCAACTGTATAACTCAACTTCTTAACGACTTGCGCGTGTGACAACTGCTGAGAGCTGAAGCTGCACTCTGTTGCATTTCCGCGAGTATAGTGTACTTCGGCGTAGCGGTGCGGGACAGGACATGGCGTGTTGTCGCCGTGTGTCCTCTCTCTAGGCAGACCTTTAGTTATGAAGAACGCAGACTTTTAGTGCAAGTTGCACTAAGGGTATAATATGACACACGTACAGTCACACCGTGTTATAGCAAATTGAGTGTGACATGGAAATAGCTTCCTTATACGCGGTAATTTGTTAAAAATCCATTATTCATAACACTGCTTGTCTGGCAGTGCCACCTTTATTAAGGATTTGTTGTAATAAGGATTTGTTGTAACCGATAATTTGTAATATTCTCATTTGTTATAACGAGGTTCTATTGTGTATTACATTTCATAAAGTATAAGTGCGAAGTCATGTTGCACGGCGGGATGGAAAAATACAGTAGTGAAATTGATATCGCGTGATTTCTTTCAGCGCGTGTTCTCGCCTTTAGTCATACCTGTACGAGTTGACTTCAGTCTGGCGCACTTGATAAGTGGCACTGTGGAGCAAGCGATTGCCGGCTGCACTTGTGAGTGTGCGTGTGTGCTAGCCTTAGGAGAAAGGTCTCGTCCTGGTTGCGCTGGCTTTCTGCATGTCTGAAAGACAACGACTGCTGGGAAGCGAGATGTAGAGTGTATAAGTAACGATAGTTTGAAAGTCAGATGCGAGCGTTCGCGCAGATGTCGTTTTGAAGGGGTAGAACGTACGTAGATACTTCCGATTAGAAAATTTTACGATACAGTATGTTGGGCGAGTTCGTTTATAACTTCTGTGATCACAGCTTGTGACTCTGGTCACAGGTAGGTATTTCGAGCCGCCAGGGTCCATAAGGAAACTTGCTGGTTCCGCGCTTCGTCTGTATCGTATGCCTTCATTGCGTTAAGACGTTGGACAACTTCAGACGTAAGCCCCCGATTGCCAAATTGGTCTGCAGGTCTAATGCTCATTTATCTTCACCTGGGATGCGTAATTACTCGCTATATATAGGCCGGGCCACATATATAGCAGTAGTTCTGTATTACAAATGACCAGCGGCTAACCAGCGTGCGTATGTGTGTGAGTATACCGACTGCAATCCGTGCCCTCCGCTTGTGCCTGTAATTGTTTCAAGCGTGGTGCTAAGAACACCGCGGTGCTTCTTTTATACACGGGGAACCGTATAGTGATGGTGTATACGCAATTCGCGTGTCGTAATAAGGAAGCTTCCTGGTCGTAAATAGATGCCCCGAACACGCACAACACGAGGTAGGGAGAGGGAGGGGGGGAAAGGTGCGTGCCCGGTCCTCGGCACATTGTGGTGCGCGCGTCTTCACTTCCGCGTGAAATCGCCCGCGCGAGAGTGAATGGGCTCGCGCCACGCAGTTGAGAGGGTTCCCCGCCGCTTCCACGCGTTTACGTGCGTATAGCTTACATACCGTATCAACCCTCGCAATACCGTCTTTGCTTTACATCGTTCGCGCTTTGGGCACTGACTTCGCTTATCGTCGCTGTCCGATCGATGACCTAGCTAGGTCCTTAGTAGGACAGACTGCTGGGCTAGTTGGTTATGCATCACGAAAAGTTCAACTTAGCGCGAAATACACAGGGACACAAGAAACGAAACACAGGGGCACAAGAAACGAGCGCCCGTCCTGTCTGTTTCGTTTCTTGTGTCCCTGTGTATTGCGCGCTAAGTTGAACTTTTAGCTAGGTCCAAGTTGATGGCGATACGCGGGAGCAGGAGCCGTCTTTCGCAGTTGCGTCGGACTTCCGTTACGGCGAGTTGGCACACTTCTTTTTTTTTTTTTTTTTTTGAGTGGTGGCTCGGTGCAGTATAGCATTGTGCCTTTGGGACGTTATAGGCGGCGTTGTGTACATGGCGCGGGAGAAATGCTTCGGGTATTTTTTTTTTTTTTTCAGCGAATGTTGTACTCTAGATTGCGGCCTTGCATTAATCCTTAGGCGTCGTCGGTGAACGTACACGCAGCGAGAGAGTGAAGGTCATCGTACATGTATTGCCTTTCGCATCGTCACTTAGGAGTGTGCGAGTTGTAGTAGATGCTTGTCGCGTCAAAACTAACAGCGGCGAAAGCAGTACATGGCGTTAGAGACGTGTTTCGTCCATTTTCGTTATTCCTGAACTGACGGACGGGCGTACGAACTCAGTCACGCACTCGCTCACTGACACACACACTCACGCACTCGCTTACTCGTTCACTGACACACACACACACACACACACACACACACACACACACACACACACACACACACACACACACACACGCACGCACGCTGTTGGAAGGGCAGTGCGCGGTTTTAGTTACGCAGACAATCTTGATTATCAGAAATAGTGCGCGTATACGACCGCATATACTTTAGAAAACTTAAGAGAACGTTCGATCTGCCTCAGCAAGACTGTTCATGCTATTTTACATGCTGATATTTCATTTCATATAATCTCAGTATTATTTCAGCTGAAGATTTTCCTGTTCTATTACTAACGAAGACAGAACGACAAGAGCGAAGTACTGTCGTCTCTTATTTCGCTCGGCTGTCTCGCTGAGAACCACACATGCCTGCACCTCTCTTCTGCTCGTATATATACGGGCGCGGCTACTGCGCGAGTCTTCGCGGCATATACACTGTCGTTCATTTTGTCCGGTTTATGTCCGCGCTCGTGCGCGCTTTCTCGCAGCCTCCCGCCGTCCCTGCGTATGTCTGCCGTGGCTCCGATGCGGCACGTGCCTCCACTTCCGGCTGGCGACAGAGACACAGCGCAGGGCCGCCGCCTGCAGCAGCAGCTGTTTGTGGGCCGCGGCATGGAGTACACGTCGAGCGAGGGTGCGCGCTTGCGCGTTTCTTCGTGCACGCGCACGTACTACGGGAAAGTACGGGCCTGTGTACGTGATCAAACAAGAGGGTGTCGTGCCTCCCCTGCCTGTTTCTTTCCAGGCACGCCCTCCTCGGTTAAGCTCAGAAGCTATAGTTGGTTTTAGTTCTCAGCGCGAAGGTGTGCATTTGATTTTGGCGGTCTGCAAGAGCTCAGGCAGAACATCAGTCGCAACATACCTAGAGGCCGTACTGACAGACCATCAGGCAGGTCAAGGACAGAGTATTGTCGTTTGCGATGTCAGCGAGAGTAGCGATGCTGGCATCGGGCACACCTCATCATCATCATCATCATCATAAGGTGCACCTTTCGTTGCAGTGCCATTGCACATGTATTGTAATCGTGCCGCGAGAAACGTATACCTACTTGTGATGCGCTGTATAGTTTATGCAGGTTGATTACAACTTGAATCCTGCTCGACAATCTCCTCTAAGCAGAATGGAATGACCACGGTGCAACTCTGTCACAAACAGGGAGATCCTGAAATTCCCGCCGCTTGCTGTCGCTTTCTTTTATTTTATTTTTTTCCACAGCTTCTTGCGAAAAGCGCAGACGGGGAACATAAACCCGTCTCGATACTGTGTTTTTTTTTTTTTTTAAATCTTCGTTGTGCATAAAACTTGAGTGGTCCAGCTCGTTTTGCGCTGTTAATGCGATCTACAACTTATACCAGCTTGACCAGTAAAGCTCAACGCACTCGTGTTCGGCAGTTGCTAACAGTTCGAGCAGTTGTATTTCTTCACGCACCGACCTGCTATCATTCAGCACACACCTGTTTTCCAGCTGAATGCGGGGAACAGAGAGGTGCGCGTCATCAGATGTGTCAGTGAACTTTCAAAACAGCCCGGTCACATTGACAAGGCCGGATGTATGCATAGGTCTTTCGCAACTTGTTGAATCTTCTTGCATCTAGAGCTCCGCGAAATAGCTTTAGTCAGAATCATGTTGAACGCCTTGGGGCCATGTCGGATAACGATATTAGGTGTATGCCGGTGTGGCACTCCCAACATGGCATTGTTCCTTAAAAGCGTAGCTGTTTAAGCTTGTGCTTTGTCCGAGCGTTGTTTAAAAAAAAAACTAAGCGGGTATCGACAGAACACGAGTATGTGCCAAGCAGCCCATAACATAGCATAACCATGCACAGTATATAGTATAGCAAGCGGTGGGAGAGAGAAACTATGGTGAAGGGGGAGTGATGTGGAATTGATGAGGGTGAAGGAACGGATGAGGGGAAATGGTAAATCATGGCACAGCCTTCTACAGTATACTTAAGCAAGGGGTGGGAAAGAGAAGTGAGGGGGAGCGGTGTTAAGGTGGTAATTAGGGAAGAAAGAGAGTACAGTATAGAAAGATGACAAGAAGATGGAGAAAGATGAAGAAAGAAATCGGATCTACGTTCACCAGGTAGTGGCACTTGCTTGCCATCTACGTCGCTTACTCGAGATTTCATACGCGTGGAACTGGATTTATTTATTTATTTATTTATTTTTAGATGTGCGAGTGCACAGGCCATAAATACCGTAGAAAAGGTGCTCGCAAGCGTCAGAGTGCCCAAGTATACTGTGACACACAATTATTGTCCGTATTTCTTTGTGGTCGGTGTTCACCATGTTTATTGCATTCACCGCGCCATTGTTTCTGCGGAGCAGCTTGGAGGCATGCCAACGCGAAAATCGTGGCGTTGCAATACACTGTAGCTCGATTCATAAACTACAGCATTTTTTGTAGCGTTAGCTACACTGGCCTAGCCAAGCCCGTTTCGCGCGGCACATCAAGAGCCGTGCTGCGCATGCGCAAGGATCAGTGATGTCACACAGCTTGCGCACCGGAGCCACCGGAGCCGGCACCTCTCGCGCACTCCGCCGCCGGTCTGCGCATTCCAGAGGAGTGACGTCGTAGCCGTGGTAGACGCACTGGCGCCGGCGCGCGCTCGCTGTGCAGTCGCCGTCTGACACTGCGCTGGAGCCGCTGCGCTTCTGACTGGCGTTTGCCAGTGTGGTATAGCCATGGAGAAGGAGAGCGCAAATGCTGCTCAACAGCGCAGAAGAGCGGAGAAGCTTGACTCATCGGATCCCGAAGTAGTTGCCTGGCAATTAGCGGTTGAGCGTAGGAGGAATGAACAGAAGAAGGCTAAACGTGCTGCGGAGACATTGGAGCAAAGGGACGAACGTCTAGCAAAGCGGCGTCGCCAGGAGGCTGAGCGACGTGCCCGACCACCCCTGCAGCAACAACAAAACGCCGTCGATGACGTCAAGGCTCGCCGATCGACTGAATATACTGTGAAACTCAGCGAAAGCGCGCAGCAGTAAGCATGACAATCAAGCTAATCCTAGACAATCAGGAAAGCAAAGAATAATCAGCTGAACCTTTGCTAACGCTACGTATATCCTGGCATAGCCGAGCTAAGCCACTGGATTTTTTCGGCTGCACACGCACGATCGCTGTCTGAACGAACATGGCGCAACCCTTTTGCTTATTATTCTTTGTTAATCACCGAACCCCGTAAGTAACGTTCTAAACCGACGTTTAAACCGACGTTTGGCAAACCTTATTCTGTCATGATAACGTACGTCAACGACGCCAGGTCCGTCACTTTTGAAATCCACATCTAGAGCTATAGGTTAAATTAATGTCAACGTTTGCAGCGTTCGTTTAACTTGATTGCCTTTATTTTTCCTTTTTGCTGTCCGTAAGCATGCGGTGCAAACTTCGGCCTGATATGTTGTGATACAAGTGGGACTGAAAAGCGAAATGAAGGAATCAATCACTGCCGTGTGTGTGTGTGTGTGTGTGTGTGTGTGTGTGTGTGTGTGTGTGTGTGTGTGTGTGTGTGTGTGTGTGTGTGTGTGTGGTTTACTTTTCTGTCCTCCATTTGTGCTCTTTCATTCTCCTTGTAGAGTATAGCAGTATGAGCTGATACTTCAACACGGGCAAGCATCCGTGCTTTTAAATTCATTCATTCATTCATTCATTCATTCATTCATTCATTCATTCATTCTCGTTACACCTAAAAGTCGTCCAGTTACGACCACTGGATCCAAGCGCTTTGATCCAGCCGGCCGTGGTACACTCTGTGTCGACATGTACTCCCAAAAGCAGCTAGGCGACGTAACCGCGATTTCGACGTTCGGAACGTCGTGCGACTTTGTGTATTCGCATACGAGCAAATGCATCCAAAACGCCTTCTAGCAGTTTTTAACGGCAGCCTGCGGGCCGCGGCAGCCTCGTGTCGTCGTATACACTATATCAACATGTCATCATCGAGCGTACACCGTGCGTTTTTGTTGCGCGCGCCGACCCTCCGCGACAACGCGCCGTTGCCGACGGATTCACGCGGAGTGGCGACGACCTCGTTCCGAGCCTGTTTCGACCTCGCGCGCGCAGACACAGGGACGCGCTTCCATGGTGCGCGAGCGACGCATGCTGTACACATATGGTGACGCAATCCTCATTACGTCAAGGTCGGGATCTATACCGTCCTGCCATGGAACGACCTCCCTGTAGTTGCTCTTTCTTTTTAGCGGCGAAGCTCCTTAGGGTCGAGGGTTGTCCGCTGTCGCGCCGTCATAGCCACGCTAGTACTCGCCAACCTGGGTTACACGACGCAAGAAGCCATGTACAGGGCAAAGGAGGAGGTGGCCAAGATGTCGCACACCGAATTTGCCAACCTTCTCAAAGAGGTTCTCGTCGTCCCTATAACAAGCCGTACATGATCACCACCAACATCGACGTCATCGACGGACTCGTCAACGAGGCGGTGGTAACTCTCGAGGTGTGCGAACGAGGAGTGCTGCACGAAGAAGATGAAGACTGTATGTATAATCACACCACACTCCCGTGTTTCTGTGTCACGCCTTTGTATGATGATTGAGTGGGCAAAATCTAAGGAGGATTCACGGCTTACTGCAGATTCCCTCCGGAGCTTCGCCCAGTCATCATCATTCACTTCGTGGATATGGCGAATTTTTTTTTTTTCGTGCTTCGCGGTACGTTATCAATACCCACACCGCGTTAGCAGAACATGTTTATACTGTATAGCTCAGCTCTGTTCGCGAGGATGCGATGTATCGCCGCGTGCACATGAAACTGTCGAACAGTGTACATCGGGCGTCGAGCTCCAGATGTCCCGTTCTCGCTGTTTGTGGAGCGGATGTGACGGAGAAGCACTTGCGTGAAACGCCGCGTACACGTGCTGCTTTCCCGTTCTTGTATGTGGCCGAGGGTTCGCGCGTCATCTAGCTATAACGTGTATTGCCACTTCCATGTCATCAGGTCCCGCCTCCACGAGATCGTGTGCTAGTCTCCCTTCTATCCTGCGCTCTGGCAGACGCAGGCAAACTGAATTTGAGGAACAGTTTACCCGTTATCTTCCTCGGCATGCCTTGCGCGTCTTTGAACCAAACGGAAACCGTATATAAAACTCTCAGGAAACAGTAAAACTCGGTACCGATCGATTTTTCTTTACCATTGTCATCCTTGACCAGAGAAGTCTCCGCAAAAACCCTCGATTTCATTTCTGTTAACACATCCGTGGTTATTATAACGCAGAAATGCGTCCCGTATGTATACATACGGGTGACTCCTGCAGTCAACCGTATGTCTGTCCTTATTTCTTCAGGAACGATCGCTCATGCGTGTGCCGCTGCGCGCCCTCTTTAGACCAAGCGTTGTCCTTGCAAAGCTGCAGAAGCCGCAGCCTCCGTCTCTCGCGTGCGTGGCACTCGCACACTGTCGCCCCCTCGCTAACGCGCCAGGCAGGCGATATCTCCGATGTTTATTCAGGCTAAACGTCGCTATATATCATAAGCGCGCGCCGAGGGCACACGGCGCATGCCAACGATGGCGGTTGTGCGCGGTTGCGACTGAGCGCGCGGCCGCACAACGCCTGTTTAGACGTGGCTGCCGCTCCGTTCGAGACCGCTTAGCTGTGCACGCGTTTTGCATTTAGTAATCCAAATGCCCATTTAGTGTCATTCTGGCTGCGCCTCTGCGCAGGAATGTGCGGTACAGTGCCGCGCCGTTTGGCCGTTCCGCAGTGTGATCGCGTGTTCTCCTTAATGCGTTGACGTGCCGAAAGAGTTGCGATGACTGCGTCCGCATGCGTACTGCTTAGAGCGAGGTCGCGGTTCGCGATTACCGACGGCTGTGCTCCTCAGTGAGAGCGGAATTCCAAACGGCCGTGTTGCGGCCTGCGCCTTTGATAAAACCACGGACGCATGCCAACAAGCCAGTGCGCACCTTTACGCTGTGCACAGGACTTTCGTCATATATGCCATGCAGTCTCTGAAGCCTTCTGTTGCATCATGCGTGAGTCATTCAGTCGATATCGGTCTAAGTTGATCGGCATGATCTCATCCTCTCTGTGGCGCATTGTTTCTGGTCGAGCTCGAGCTTGAGTCAGTCCAGTTCTGTGCGTTTCTGTCAAGACGAACTGGCCGAGGGAGGGGATATTTTTAAACGGGATTGAGCCTGCCGACACCAAGCGTTCCATTTTTTGCACCCTTCTTCTGCTGTTGTCATCAGCCTTTGAGGTTTAAAGGATTTGTGTTTGCATCAACAGAAACCATTGAAACCGATAGAGGATGATGATGATAATGACCCAAATGCACACATGGTTCCTACCACGCAACGGGCGTTTGGCCACTTATTTTGTGGATGATTATGTTCCTGTCATGAGATATTACGCTACTACAATTAAAAAAGTACTAAATGGAATAAAAGGTGGTATTAAATAGGAGAGACTAAAAGCGTTGTGCAATCAAAAGATGCACATTATTAAAATGGAAGCACGAAAGTGACCTTCATCACTATAGTGCGAATGTTAAAATTATTCCCCTTTGTTTTCTTTTTTTTTTTTATTGAACGTGTGTTCTCTATAGTTGTGCACCTCAAGTATACTCCATCCGTTGTTTACAATATTACTGTACAGAATTATTAACTTTTCTTTATTATCCTCGAAGCCGAAAGCCTCATAGCTAATTACGAGCGCCCACATACGCCTTTATACGCGCATGCTCACATGCATGGTTGAAAGTGATAGTCATTTCGTTGTTTTCCTCATAATCCGCGACAGCCTGTTATTAGAACTTCCTGACGGTATATACGACATCATGCACCTGCGCGCATGCGTGCGCATCAAATGTCGACATTGATTAGGTACGCACGTTTTTCTCTCCCGCGCGAAATTGAATCCTCGTGATGCGTATGAAAGGATCGGGTTCAGACGCTGCATAGTCAGCGGTTGCGACGCATGTGACCACGATACGGTTTTCGCGCTCTTTATCTTGTTTACCCGTAGGTATATGCGCACGGTTGCAAACTTTAGGTTCGGAGCACGGAAGTCGCGTCAACGTTTAAAGAGACAGTTAAGGGATACAATGAATATTATTGAGGCCGATAGATTATTATTTGAGAACTCTATCGTCGTTGATTTCGCCACCAAATGTTCAATATTAGAAGAGAAAACTGAGGCCAAAGTTTCGTTTTTGAATCTCGCGCCCGAACCTGGGCTCTCCAGCGTAAGCGTGACGTCACGGATTTCAAAGCATTTCCTTCGTATTTTAGCCACAATGGCTCACTGAATTTTATGAAACTTGCTAGATGTCTCTGCCCCTCTGGTTCCTTTGCCCCTCATGGTTCCGCTTTTCATTATGGATCCTTACCAATTCGCTCAGCTTTCTGTCCTTTTGAACACTAATTGGCTTTTTGGGTGCTGGGTACACCACGTTTAGAGTGAATTGAAGCGGAGTAAGGCGCATGGAAAAAATAAAAAGATGTGGTTGATTCCTCTGTCATAGGAATCTGTTTGACAATGTGGCTTTTTGGGGAAGTTGGTTCATAACTACAAAAGGTGTCATAGCGCGAGCAGACTAGAGCGGGAATAACAAAAAACGGTACGAGCGCTATCTTTCAACTGAGTATTTGTAGACCCGTGTTACAAAATACCCAGTCATCATAAATGAAAACCTGCAGCGCTGACCTCGTTTGAATTAGCGTTTCTGGACGCTGCAGGTTTTATGTGTGATGACTGAGTATCCTGTAACACGGGTCTACAAACACTGTTGTTTCTGGCAATAAACAATCAGTTGAAAGTTAGCGCTCGTCCCCTTTTGGTCTTTCTCGTTCTTTTCTGCTCGCTCTATGACACCTTTTATAGGAATCGGTACAACACGAAAGTGAAACCTGTCTCCGCGAAGCTGTGGAATGCACAAGCGACTTTCCGGCGAATCGAGGGGCGGGAAATAAGGCCCGTCTGTTCCATACACGATCAATGTTGCGGTGGTGTACGGACAGAGCTTCCAGCTCCTGTCATCGCATCCCGGGTGAATGTGGGTTCGAGTCCGAGTGGGTGTGGTGCTTTTTTCATTTAAATGCGTTCATTTTTTCAGACATCCACTTCCGTTGCGGAAGTACATCAGTGATTATTATTATTATTATTATTATTGTTGTTGTTGTTGTTGTTGTTGTTGTTGTTGTTGTTGTTGTTAGGTATGGTGACATAACACAAAGGGAAGAAGGAAGGAGCAAGCTGGCAACTGCTGCCGAGTGGGGCACAACACCTGCTTACTCTTTCAGGAGGAGGGAATAGAAGTGAAAGACGGGTGATTTCTTGGTGGGCCCAGCATAATACACTTTCATGTTAAAAAGCCAAAGGGGCATGTCCTTTCGTTTCTTTCGTCGCTGTTTATGCTGTGCGATTCTCCAAAAATCGTAGAACAACTCTTCTCTCAATGCGCACGCTTGCCTTATTTTTTTTCCTGTCAAGTGAGAGCAACGCACTCGCAATCTTCGTAACGCTTGGCGCATCTCGCCGCGTAAAAGGTTATAGGTGCACGCGATGGTGTTTCTAGGGCTTCCAGCTTTATCTATATACGCGCTGTCGTGTTCTTCTTTGCGCAGCTGTTCATGGAACTCCTCGCGTGGCTGGCAAGACGTGATAAGGCGAAGCATAATCCATAGCTATCATCATCAACAACAAAATAAAAGGCGATAATTTCATTTGCCTTGGAGACGCGTACAGCTCTGTATGCGGTTCGGTCCAGCGCCATTCGGGCATCGTTCCATGCGGATTCGGTGAAGAGGCGGTGTCGAGTGGGCCTCCTCCATGTGGACTCTCTCTTCTCTCCGTAATCTTCAAAGATAAGCGGAGGAGCAGTGTCGGTCGTCGTTGTCGCCTCGGCAGCATTGGTTTCCGCGGCGCACTGTCGTCCGCTATCAGCAGCAGCCGCGGCACACCACCACCGCACTCGGCTATACTAGATATGCGCGCCCCTGCTATCTCCCTCGCGTGCTGCATGCTGCGTTCGGCGAGCAACGAACGGGCACGCGTGCACTTGCACAGTTCCGCTTTTGTCTATATGCGCAAAAACGCGTGCATACTCGCTATGCGTGTATCATTGTATACACATAGCCCGGTATACTTTCGCAAGGTTTCGTTGAGGCACGTCGACTGTGTTTTTGCTATCGCGCGTCCTCGTGATCAGTTAGCATACATCGCAGTTGTCGTGCGCCTGTATGGTGCCAGTCGTATAATCGGCCGGCAACCGCAGTTATCAGCTAAACCTGTATCGTCTAACGTCCTTGTAAATAATCAAGATTCATCTATCTCCATCTCTCCGACTACCTTCGCATACGCGGTTGTGACCTCACTGATTTTTCGCTGAGGTGGCCTTGACTGTCTAGGCTGCTGCAGCGTCCCATGGCCGGACTGCCTATGGGATGGAAAACAAAGCGCGTACCCCCAAACGAGCACTGGCGCATTCACGCGGTAGTGGTTCTTGTAAACTATTACCGCTTATTGTCCCATCCCGTGGTATTAATTTTCTGTATGCTCATTATGCACCGCTCATCCTATAGGCGTGACTGTATTGCGTTGATATTTTACACATTTATTTTACAGCTATCCTTGGGTACACTTTATAGTTACGTCTCGGCATGTCTTTTGCAATGCATCGCTCCGCAGGCATCTATACACTTGGCGACTGCCCGTTGTTTATGTTTTACCCTTGCGCAAACACCAAATCACCATCACAACAACCGTAATGTCCACCTAATCTTGATAAAAGCTCGGTCTTTTACATTTGGAGCCACATTCGGGAACGCTTTGGATAATGCACTTTCGGTGGCCGTTAGAACTGAAAATTGAGCTAGTTGGTGTACATTAATGTTTTGGTTAGCGGTGCTTGGACGAGGGAAAGCGCTGTACACGCGCTGACTGGTTGCGTGAGCGCTGCATGCACCTGCCGAATGATTTTCCTGGGCATCGTGCGTCCATTTCGGAGGCTGGGCATTGCGATATCTGATAACGATAATTTTGCTGGAATTGAACTGTGGTATCCACCCTCGTTCTATAACCGGTACTGACTGTTAGCTGTATACATGACGTCGAGATGGGTATCAATCAGTCTTTGTTGATAACACGCTGTTGTAACTGCAGTATTGTCTTCAGTAAACCTCGCTCCAGTAACCGACTTGTCTAACAATATTTGTATACTGGACATCGGTGTCGCCGATGGGGATGTTTGTTTTCTTTGACGAAGGCGCGTAGAAGCACGTAGAGCTCCCCCCGCCTTGCGTGTCGGACGCTGCACCGCAATCTCTCGCAGTCGACCTTTGCTGCCATTCGGCTGCGTGCTGCGGGCCGCCGTAAAGCAAGCTGTTGATGTGCGGCCGTTAAGAAAAGGAACTCTTGACAGTATACTGAGCAAGACAACGTCGTTTACGTCGCAAGGCGGACGCACATATATACTTCGCAGTTAACGGGCTCAGCAAGACCGTGTATAGCCGAGTCTTAACTATATAGTCGAGTCTTGAAGGTCGAAGGCAGCGAGGCCAACCGTGGGTCACGAAATGAGCGCCGGCTGACAAGCATGCCCGGTTTGGGTCCGTGTTATTATACACGTGCAGTACCACGGGCCGTGGAAAAGAGAGGGTCAATTATCCTGCTCTGCGAGCAGCAGAGCGGTTTGTTTTGCCCCGTCGGAGTGCTGGTTAGCCGCCGTCGCGACGACTGTCTGTCGGCCGTGTGTTGATGTTGAAATCCAGCCTGCTTGCTGCTGGTCCTTAGGCCTGTCCAGGATGTGGCGCAGACATCACCCGACGGCCTTGCTGTACGAGACCAAAGCGATCTCCTTCGAGAAGGCTCCTCGACTACGAGTCAGCATGTAGCTTCGTGTCTATACATGTACTATCAGTGAAATCACCTTCTTTTTTTCGTTCTTCTTTATTTATTTACTTGAATAGAAAAAAGGGAACCATTTAACTCGGTTTGAACATCTGCTATTTTTGTCGTACTGCTTTTGGAAAATAAGAAATTATGAGACGTGTTTACAAGACGATGGAGTCGAAATAAAAAGGAGTGCACGGTCGACGAAGGTTATGTCTCCGGTGAGTCCAACGTTCTGTCCAGGTACCTCTCCCGTTTGACCGCTGCGATGGTCAAGATAAGGAGAAACGTCTGCAGGTCCTTCACACGCCGCGCATGGAGAAATATGAGGTGTCTTGTCGGTCATGCGTTTGCCATCATAGATCGCGTGGCATTGCCATTTTCAGTTCCTCAAGCTCAATTCTCAAAAAAACATTCCGTGCATGAAGGGGTTGCCTTATTGGTCGGGTGGTGCGCCTGCCGCTAGTGGTGATGATGGCCGGCGTGATAAAAGAGTTGATCGCCTCGACGATAGCCAATATATGCGCGGGTGACCACTTGAGTCGTATGAACGTTTTCTAGTTTAGTTCCTGATACTGGCGATGCCTGGCTTTATACGACGCAGTTTTCTATAATTCCTCAATAAGGCGCAAACAGCGGTGTACAGTCGTCGGTATACAGATTTGGCTCATGCTTTCGCTCGTCTTCGAGCTGCTGTGCATTTTTGTAGTTTCTGCGGGCCACGTCGCCAGTTCGACTCACTGCAGCGTGAGAGACGATTCGCATTATGTTATGTGTATCTTGCTGCTTGCGTAACTGGTTTGGTGATAATGATGATTGATTGATTTGTGGGGTTTAACGTCCCAAAACCAGATATGATTATGAGAGACGCTGTATTTAGTGGAGGTCTCCGGAAATTTCGACCACCTGGAGTTCTTTAACGTGCACTGACATCGCACAGCACACGGGCCTCAACATTTCGCCTCCATCGAAATGCAGCCGTCGCGGTGGTTTGATGATGATGATGAGTATGATGATTGTGGTTCGGTTTAGGAAAGTACGCTAATTTCTGCAGCCCATGTCGGGAGCACGGCTAAGCGTCCGTAGGGGTGGGGGAAAGGGAGTGAAAGGAATAGAAAGGAGAAAAAAGCCGTAGTGGAGGGCTCCGGAAATTTTGACCACTTGGGGTTCTTTTAACGTGCACTGAGAACGTCCAGTTTACGGGCCTCTGGCATTTTCGCGTTTTTCTTTTTTTGGGTGGCAACCTGCGTTTTTTTTTTTTTTTTTTTTGGGGGGGGGGGGGGGGGGGTGTCAGCCGCGAGTAACTTAACCACCACCGCGGCGGACACGTAACTGGTTTCCCGTACAATGCAGTGTTGGGCAATGTTAAAAAGTTTATGCAAGCTATCTCTCTCTCTCTCTCTCTCTTTCACACACACACGTACACAAACGCGCGCGCGTGCAGGAGGGTGCTCACATGGGAGTGTTTAGAGCTCCGACAACTTTATTGTTTTGACCATGTATGTTACGTAGCCGCTCTATAGACTGATATTAAAGCAGTTACCACCCGACAGCATTTCTTCGAGGGCGCTCTCTCGCTTCTTGTGCAGCACATTCGAGTGTATCACCACCACCACCACCATCTCTACGTCCACCGCTGGGCAACTGCGACCGTTTCTGTACCAGCTGCGACCACGTTGTCCACGAAACTGTTTAAAAGCACTCAAAGCAACCCACGACTTGTTACCAGCTGCATGCGCCGGCTGGAACGAGGAGAGTCGCTAGTAATGAGGTGTCTTACACGCAGGATAACCTTAACAGGTCGTCATTACAGCTATACTGCAGTAAGAGTATAATAGCAAGGTATATGTTTTAGTATTATTTGTATAGCATTATACTCGTTCTTGCCCTGCCCGGTTCGCAGACGGTGCACAGCCATTGTTCTTGCACATGCTGTCGTTGTCATCGGAGTGTCCTTGCTTTTCTCTGTCTCTCCATGTTTTTTTCTCTCCGCTTATAGAGGGATTGCGCTGTTCCGCGCCTGTACATTGCTGCCGGGAACCAAGTCCTCGCACTAACTGCATCTTTTTTTTTTTTTTTTCTACGTAGTTCACTTTGCGCTGCTTGTTAGGGTTTCTTGCGCTGCTTGTTAGGGTTTCTGACGGCTTCTTGCGATAAGCCAGATGGTGCGAGTCCCAACGAACGAGAATGGAGAAGGAAGAAATAATGATGAAGGAAAAGAGAGGGCTGGCACTGGCGGCCTTTTGGAGATTAGCGCTGCGATGAACTGCTCTTCGATATCGGCGCTCGACTTCGCTGCATTGCATAAGCGGTAGAGATTTGCACCGTATAGAAGTGAGGCTTCCTGGCTATAGTCTGTTTCAGGAGTTCCGTGCAGCACTGCGGAAGCTGCAGGCCCCTTCGGCCAATCACGAGGGCAAGCACGTGTTAAACGTATCCCTCCGCGCCATGGCATCTGCCAGTGGTGGACGCTGCAGTGGCAGGAGCCGCGTTGGAGGAGGACGCAGTGGGCTCGCAGGTGCGTGTCCGAACAATGACGTTTCGTCTGGCCTTGGAAGAATTCAGCGCTCGATGGCCTCGTAGCCTTGGCTCTGCTGCACGGAACTCCTGAAACATACTGTAGTGCAGTCATTAAGATGTAGAGATTATCATGTCCTCGTGAAGGAAGCTGTACAAGTCGGCAGTCGTATGCCAAAGTGCTTCCTCATTATTACGAGTGAGTGAGTGAGTGAGTGAGTGAGTGAGTGAGTGAGTGAGTGAGTGAGTGAGTGAGTGAGTGAGTGAGAAGGGACTCAGTGTTGCTGCGCGTTTCATGTAGACAGCCAGTGTACAGCTCTAAATTCTAGGCGAACGACATTACGAAAAATCCACGCATCCCACGAAGTGAGTTATGACGAGTGGGCGAAGAACTGGGTGCCGTTTGGTGTTACCGTAAATCACCCGTGACATTGCGCACTCATACATGTAAATGAATGACAACGCGTGCGTATATTTACACACGCGTTGTCATTTATGCTCCTGGTCTTTATGAGGTTCCCGTGCTCCCACGTCGTAGATCGTGCCGAGTTCCGGATTACTTTTAGTTAACGCGCGTGCTGCGTTGTGCAGAGCGAGCAGTCGGTTTTTAGATGCGGAGCATCTCTTGCTCGCGGGTATGTCACGAGTCCGGCGTCCGCACTCACACTACGCATGCGCGACTCTCCTCTCCCTTCCCTCCCTACAAGAGCTGCTGCAATAAATAAAGCAGGTTGAGAGCGCGCGCGCGCGGCGTCCGTCCGCACTCACACTGCGCATGCGCGACTCTCCTCTCCCTTCCCTCTCTCCAACAGCTGCTGCAATAAATAAAGCGGGTAGAGAGCGAGAGTGCGCGCTTCGCTTCAGTCGCTTCAGTAGTATCTCCTCCTTCTCCGATGAAAGAAGTTGGTGGTGTTGTGTGATGGAAGCAACAGTTCCGTCAGCGAGTGAGTTGACGCCAGTACGCATCAGCATCAACCCACACTCTGACAACGGTCACGCGATGCGTGGTAACGAACCAAGTTAACAACGTAATAACACGCAAGGTTCACCGCAAAGGTAACACCGAAAACACTGCAAACCTGTAAACAGCGCCGTTAAATGCACCGTTGAAAACTCCCAGCGATGCTCCGCATCACCCCATGGTCCCCTTCGGGGAGGTGGCGTAATTATTATTTTTTTTTTTTCAAAATAGAGAAACTCGCTAGCAAACGCTGCCTGCGTCGGCGTTGTCTCTCGCGGGCGAGGGCGCGTTCTCGTTCCTTGCGAGCTGCTACAGCGTTCATCGCAGAAAGAGCGTTTCCATAGTCAACACGCGCCATTCACTCTCTCTCACGACAGCAGACGACGCTGTCGACAAATGGACGCACGCACAACACGGACGGACAAGCCCAGACCCTAGAGTGCTTCGCCCCTAATACTTTTGAAAGTAAAAGCATAGAATGGCGCGTTTAACGTTTGTCTATTATGGAACACCAACTAGCTACAACCCATGCGTTAAGTTACGTTTACATGAAGTCTTGACATTTCAGATGACGGCAGAATCCCATCTGCCGCTGTCGTATGTGCAGCTTGCGGCTTGTTTCCCAAGTGCAGTCATAGGCACGCGTGTCTGCAGCTGCTATACGACCTAGTTTTCCTAAAGGTTATCTAGGGAAACGTCGCTGAGTCTGTCCATCTGATATCCAGTCTGGGGCGGCATCACACATTGTTCTCAAGAAGGCTCGGCGCCGGTTGCGCCGGTGTCTGGCGGCCTCAGGGCGATCTGACGTCTTTCTCTGCCGTCTCACTCCATCCAGTGTCTTCTGAATCAAAAGGTGGCCTCGTGGCGTGCGTTTATTGTATAGGTTCTGACACGATGCCCTTGTATGTATACGCCAGGGTGTCTAGCAAACCGCTGCATCATTGCTGGACGATGCGGTTGGCGTCGCCTCTTCCTGTATGGTGAGACGAACACTATACAACCTCTCGCGCGCTTCTCAGTGTGCCAGTAAACATTCAAAAGGATATGTTGTTGAGCTAGTTGGTTCATTGCTTGAAGTAATAGTCATGGCGCTAAAACAACGGGACACAGAGAGTGTGTGTTTTGTCTTCTCTGTGTCCCGTTGTTTTTGCGCCATAACTATTACTTCATGCCGGTAAACATGTCTAGCCGTCCTCATGCAACGGTCGTTTTGCGTGCGTACTGCCAGCTGCTCGTGCCCTTTGCGGTCCGTGGTGCAATCGGCGCTCATGGGAACCGATCGCCCATCTCCGCGCCGTCTACTTCCACTTTTCGTACCTCTTCTCTGGTTTCCGTTAACGTCCGCGATCTCATTGCGTCACAGCGCCGCAAGACGTCGACGATACGCGGGTCGGTTCCTCGTTTCATCGAGCGACGCTCTCCACGCCTGCGCGATAAGGCGTGCGTGAAACCGTTTTCCCGTTTGCGTAACAAGCCTATGTGCGCGTGTGTGTACGCACGCGCTGCCGCGTCTGGCAGGTGACGTTTCCTTTCAGTATGTCCATGATCGATTTATCAATCAATCACTGATGTCCATCAGTGACTGTATTCTTAGATTGTTACGTAGTCTTATGCACTTCTATGTCTTCGTGTCATTGGCGATGGCACGTGCGGTGCTCTCTGCTGTGTGTGCCACCTGATCGACTTGTGGCGTAATGTCTACGGCGAACGGAGTCTGGACGATGGCCTCACTGCCAGCGCTGAGCCTTCCGTTGTCAGCTGCGTTGTTCCGCGTCTGACGACGACGCGTGCGAAGGTCACGGTGGGCGTGTGTGCACGCTTCCTGCGCGACGTGCCACAATATGAGGAATTGCCCCCCCCCCCCTTTTTTTTTTCTTTTTTTTCCCCTTTTTACCGGGAAAACCCGGGCGCGTTCCGGCGGTCGATTTTGTCCGTTCTATTTATTTTTTCCCCGTCTCCGCACGCGATCCCGCGCTATCGTATGGTGGCAGCGTTTTTGCGTCCCCGCCGGATACAACGCAAATGAAAAAAAACGAAACTATATACTTATCACCGTTCATGCGCTTTAACGTGCTGACGTTAAATAAATCTCGTAGCAGCAAATCCGGTGTCTGCGTCCCTGGCAAACGTAATCGTCTCGGTAACGCCGGTAACGCCACGCAAGCTCTCCTCCATGGGACAGGTGCGTCAGTGAACAGAATTCAATTTCTCAAAATATGTCAGCAAAATCGTGAACTGACACTTAACACAACACGCATGATAGCTCGGACTGTTATTTGAACGTATACGAGAAAACATATTTCTATTACGAGGAGGCGATGCGAATAGGACTGTAGGCAAAGCCTAAGCGGCCTCCAACTTTATGTTGTGCTTTTCGGACAGGGCGTTGTCTTCATCTGCCGATGCCGCGTGAATGTTAAAGGGCCACTAAACAGGCTCCTACTTTTTTTTAAAGCCGCCCAAACAAGCTAACTCAATCGTAGAGAAGGTCGCGGCGATAACATTCTGCGAATATGACAGCGCTGCGCGCCACACAGACGCCGTATTTCAAAAAACAATTCCCGCGCCTCTTTCCTGCGATTGGCCCCGCCACGGTGGTCTAGTGGCTAAGGTACTCGGCTGCTGATCCGAGGGTCGCGGGATCAAATCCCGGCCGCGGCGGCTGCATTTCGATGGAGGCGAAATGTTGAGGCCCGTGTGCTGTGCGATGTCAGTGCACGCTAAAGAACCCCAGGTGGTCGAAATTTCCGGAGCCCTCCACTGCGGCGTCTCTCATAATCAGAACTGGTTTTGGGACGTTAAACCCCACAAATCAATCAATCAATCTTTCCTGCGATTGACCAGTCGCGCTCGCATCCTAGGTGTCGTCACGTTCTACCGCGAAAAACCTTGCGCAGTTGTATCTCGTTGATTGGTCGAAACGTTTATTGTCAGATCCTGTGGCCATCCCAGCGGCGTGAGCGCAGGAGCAACCCAACGTTTCTAGAACGGGAGCAACCGGTACTGCAGCGCAAGCGTCAATGACATCAAATGATCACGTCAGGTCACGTGTCAAAAGTGGGCGGAGTCTCAACGGCGCGCCGCGCCTACCCTCTCCTCGGCAGAGAAGGGTGCGGAGGCCGACCGAGGAAACGGAACCGACGCAAGCGGCCACTTAAACCCGTGTAACTTCTTTATTATTGCACCTATTCGCAAAATTCTTGCGGGAGCATGTTCACATCGCACAGGAGCGCAGTTATATCTTTAAAACAAATTTTGGACCTCGGGGTTGTTTAGGGGCCTTTTAAGACCGCTTTCGGCATGGTTTGGTTCGCTTATACGATATTTGGAACGACTGTCTTTTAAGAGCAACAGAATTGAATTCAAGAGTAAGGCGAGCAAGTCAGGCCAGTGAGTCAGGCGGAAAGTAGAGATGCATGTGAAGACTGGATTAAGAAGTTTGCGGGGATAACGTGACCGCAGCCAGCACAGGACAGGGTTAATTGGAGGAATATGGAAGAGGCCATTGTTCTACATCGGGCGAACAAGGCTGATGACGATGATTTGGAACGGTGATAGAGCACAAACTGACGGTACTAAAGGGTGCGTCAGTCATCCATTATACATATTAAAACTATATATATCTTCTGTTTTTTATTTACTGTATTCAGTGTATTCAGTGTTTTGCTTGTGTATATATCTGTCTGTTGTGTAGTTTTCTTTTCGTTGTATACATATCGCTGACAGGTCTTTTATATACTCCTGCTGTGATTTCGAAAGCAACACTGTACAGAAAGATTGTAGCCATGATAACTGGCTCCACGATCGAAGTTCAAGTTCTAGAGGAACAGGTCATTTAAAAATGTAACCTCCTTGCTGCACACCTTCGAGGGATGGGCACCACCCTTTCGCTTTGATAACTGCTAATGCAAGTCAGAGAAGACCGCTTTTTTCGAATCTATACTTGTTTCGCAAGCGTCGTGTACACCGGCTCCCGTGCACCGACAAACCCTTTCCTTCGCACGTTTATTATTACTCTACCATCCTGTATAGGAAACAAACAACCACGTGTGTGTATATGTGCGACTAAACCTTCCTGTCCTCTCTTGCCTCTGTCGGTTGCAACGTGTGCAACCGGCTTCTCCCTTTCGCTAATCTCCCTCTGACGCGTCACGATTGCAACTGCCGTTTGGCTCGTGTCGTCCATTTCCTGCCTCCGCATCTTAATGTCCACTCCTCTTCCGCTCGAAAATCGCTACGCGGACGATCAACGACCCCCCCGCCTTCTTCCCGTCTCCCTGACGTGGTCTGTGGCCGAGCCACGCGCTATTACGCTGCGTTGCGTAAGTATTTGTGTACAAGTGCAGTCTTTGTCGCAAGTCCTGTGCAAGCCACACCGCGTGTGACGAAATCCGTCAGTCGAGTTCGGCTACACGCTTTTATGCCAGTCGTGGTGGCGGTGGTGCAGCGGGCGTGGTCCACCTTAGTCGTGGCCTCCGAGATGATCTCGGCGGCGAACAATCTCGGAAGTTATAGTGTGTGGCATGTTCATCCGGCAAGATGGACAGCAAAGTAGCGCCGGTGTCCTCCAAGCATTGAAGGACTCCCGTAGCGTTTGGTCTGCTGCTACTCTCTCGGTTATGGGCAGGATATATGTTAGCAGGGATAAACCATTTGCAGGTAACGTGCGGAGTATAGACCTATTCCATGTTGGTAAACAGTGGTAGGCACCGGCGATATAACCAGGGCTTGTGTCGACGTCGCGGCGAGGAGGCCCCGCCCACCGCTTGCCGCGGCCCCGCACGGTCGCGCCACCGCCGCCGGCGAAGCGCGTGCGAAAGCTGCCTCCGAGCACGGGGCGTCGGAGCGACGACGGCGTGTTTACAACAGTTTGCGAGGGGCAGCCGCGTGAGATGAAGTCGCGTTAGCTCTGTAGGAAGCATTCGATGAATGTAGAAAAGAATGTGCCGACGCCCAGCTATGACATGATGTGAGAAATTGATTGAAAGGATAAGCACCTTGCCACATGATGCGAACGATCGCGAGCTATCATGTCGGCATCGCTTCATGCGTATGCTTTAATTCGGTAACTAGCGCAAGGATGAACCACTTGCATCAGTGAGACTTGTTTAAATACGACTTGAAGATGCCTCAGCTAAAATACTGTTTCGGACTAAAGCCTCTAATCCCTACACGAAATCCTTGCGCAAAAACAATTTAACGGAATGGGTACCCAAGCATGCGATATTGGTGACGCTAGAACCTATGTAAATACGGCTGTGATAACGCACACACACAGAAAAAGCAATAACGTGCCAAGGACAAGGCTCTCAAATAACCGCCAGCAAGGCACATAACCGCGGCTTGCGGCTCTGCCCATACGCTCAGTTCCGATCGTGAAGGCGTGAAGTCCTGTAACGACGCGGCAAATTTCAAGCGTGTAGTTCATTCGAGCAGTCTGACAATCGAAAAAAAAATTTTAAGCGCATCGTAACTACTACAGCATTGCCAAAGACACTTCTCGTGTGTATGCTATCGCAGCCACAAGCAATTTGCAAAAGCGTCGCTGCAATCGGCCTTTCGCTCACGGCTACGTGAATTAAGCTCTTATATATTTGTTTCACTTGAGTGATTGAAATTCATATGACGTATGTATAGCTTCCCCACTTCAATAATACACGGCGACCGCGATTACTTCTACACATCGAGTTAAGCTAACGTCGTGCGTGCTTTGCGGTAAAGCGTGATCGCTCTGTGTCCGCACTTTGTTTATGCCAAGAAATTTGGTGTCGAGCATTACACTTGACAAACTTGTGACAATGCTATTTCTCTCAAATGAAACAAGCCGCACTAATGCCAAATAATTACCCATATGCTTAGTCGTGACGAAAATGTTTGGCGCATAACCGATGCGCCAAACAGCCGGCATTACAGGTTCGTCCCTTTCCTTAAGATAAACATAAGCAGGAAACCGATAAAAACCTATCGCATATATCTTGTGCGTTGCTGAGCAACCAACCCACGGCGCAGGTCATCGGTGAACACTTTTTTTCTTCATTTCACGGCGGTGAGAAGCGCCCGCACCAGCGAAAACGCAGCGGCTGCTACGGTAGGCGCGCCGGCGGATGCCTACCATGCGAAACCAAAACTCCCGACGACAGCGCCACCGCATCTTCGTGACGTAGGCCGGGTGGAATAGGTCTATACAGACTCTCAGGTTATAAGACGGGAGGACAGCGTATACAACCCCGCGGCTGGCGCCCTACACGTCAAGCACACAATTAGTGCAAGCGAGGTTGTTTCATGGCCACGCCTCTCTTTGTCTCGTGTAGTCAACGATGATCCTGCAGTCCTGATTTGTCTTTAACAAGCGAAACAGCACAAACATAGCAAGAACAGAAGGAAGAGTAACCGACAATGGTATATTGCGCGTTTTCCTTTTCAAGCCTACTTTTTGGCTTCTCTCTCTCTTTCTCTCTCTCGTGTGTGCGCTGTAATTCTCTTCGTGCGGTGTGATTAGAGAGGAGCACTACTTTCCATTTCTCATCTTTGTCTGTTGTGGTGGTCGAGGACGGGTGTGGAACTGGGCGGCGCTCGCCGAGTCCGTGGTGTCGCAATGCGCTGTGACGGCGGCGGCGGCTGCCGCGCCTTCGCAGCCAAGGTCTTCCGAACCGGACGCACGTCTTCGGCCTGCATGTGTCTCACGTTGTCTCTTTTCGGTCCTTTCTTCTCTTTCTCGGCTACTATCACAGCCGTCGCCTTCGTCCTGCTTTGTTAATGCACGACGAAGCGACCGTTGCAACTGTGGTCGTATATATATATATGTATATATATACTGCCTCCTTGTGTCTTCCAGCGCCGTCCACGTGGGATCTTCTCGTGAACACTTCGTTCCAACGGTCGCGCGGTCGTATCGTCGCTACCATCATAAGCCTAATTTATGTTCACTGCGTGTCGGTCTTTCCCACGGTTCTCCAGTTACCCCATGTGTTGCGTCAGCTCATTCTTAATCTCATCACATTGCAACTATATCTGGTGTCCTCACAGATACGTAGCAGAGCTAACCTCTCTAGCTTTCCATTACAACCCGCTTCCCTCCTTCCTCCATTGCGTCTTTCAGCTCCCTCGGTATACTCTTATGATAAATAGTCGGCTATCTTATTTACGCGTCAGGTCTCTTGCGCAACTCCTTTTATTTTTATTAACGTCAAAATGCAGTGTCGGCTACACAGTACTGCTATTTCCATCTAGTGGCACAGTCCCTCAGTGTGGTTTCACCACGTTATGTATTGGTTAGCTTGTCAGGTTGTAGGAGGCCATGATGGGGGTGTTGAAATCTAGAAATTGTGTTCGATGTCATTGCCGTTCTGACAAAAATGAGGACGCGCGCAGCGTTGTAGCCACACTGCATCTTTTGCTATATATATTCTCGAATGGTCGCTACATTTTTATCGGTAGATATCGGAAAACACCCCAATGTGCATACTCAGCCGGATGACAAATGGCAAACGTCACGTCGATTTGGGCATGCGTTATCGATTCAGTCAAGAAAGCATCCACAGATGGTGCAGAGTGATTCGTGGGCGCAAGCCTCGGTTTCCACTTTAATTTGCCGCGTGTCGCTTTCGCGTGTCGTTTCTCCATCGCTGGTTCGAGAACGTTTATGCTTGACTTACGTTTCTTACCTTTCTTTACGTGCAGGTAAGTAAATTCAGAAGCAAAATTTCGTGCCTGACCTTCCGACGGCACGGCCTCCTGTTCTTATAGCTGGCTTTCTCCTTTTTAAATGGGCTGCAGGTATATAGCGTTCAAATTACGCAACGGTGTACAATGCGGACGATTACAGATGTTTTAGTTTTGTGTCCATTCTCTTTTGTAGGGAGGTGGGCCGCTATAGCAAAGCGAGGTAGCACTATCGGCATCCGTTTTGCGCGTATATGAAAGCGATGTAGATGTGCTCTTTTGAGCGTGAAGGCGGTCTCACCGAGCCATTTCTGATGGCTGGTCTCCTTCGGTTGTCGATAAACAGTCTTGTCCAGTTTGCAGGCGTTGCGATATGCGGACAGGACAAAAACATAAAATAAAATAGTGTATCTGCGCTTATACGGGAAGACGGTAAAAAGAGAGAGCGCTGCCCCGGCTCGTTGTGGATTTTCTCTCTCCGAACGTTGTTGAAAAAAAAAAGAGAGAGAGAGAGAGAAAAGTGCCGTACATATAGACACAGCGATGCGCGTGCTACAGATAACTCCGCGAAGAATTTGTAAACATGGCAGGGGAAGAGCCATTGGCGGCCGCCAAGCTTTGGCGTCACATCCTGCTTAACCGTTCAGGAATTACCATGTCCGGTTTTCCGGAGCCTCTTTCCATTCGCGGGTGGCCTCATTGTTCTTTTTTCCTTTCTTCCTTCTTTATTTCTCTATTTTTTTCTTATTTTCTGTCTTTGTTCATCGAGATGCGGCGCGGCCAACGCTCTTATGGAACCCGTGGTGCTGAGATACTGGTGCCAGAAGCTGTTGCTCTGCTGACTTTCCTCTTACTCGTCGTCTGTCCTTTTGCGTAATCCCGCCTCTGTTATTGCTCGTACGTCGTCTGTTACGCTTTGATTCGATTTTTTTATTGCTTGCGTTCGTTCGCATCAATAGTAGTTCATTTTGGCGAGACGGCTGAGTGTGTCATAAATGTGATCACTTGATTCTACGCATACGCACAAGTACCATGCGTACCTTTTATGCGATGCATTCGTTCATTTTACGTATCAATCTTTCGCAATGTTTGTCTGTTGTGAAATGTTGCTTGGGGGAAAGCCCTTGTTCGAGAGCCTGATGTTTACGGAGTGTACTATCCGCGACAAAGTAAATATCCATATGTGGTGGCAAATTTGGCCCGGCTTCCGACTCTTGGTCTGTATAGTCGATTATGCGGAATAATACTTCCGCTGTGTTGATGTATGGTCTCCATACCCGAACTACCCCAGTAAACTTTCCGAAGTGACTTCCTGTTTCGCTATCACAGTGTGGACAATGTATAGCCTATGCGCTTCCGCACATCGAGTGTTCCGTGTATATATACATTCGCTTTAGAATATTCCAGATTTCCAAGACAAATCTTCGGCAGGAAAGGATTACTTGGCGAGCTGAAGGGAATACTTGTTGTTTATCGCTAGCGCAGAATAGGTTCTCATTCGGGAATCATTCGCGACTTTCAGCATCGCATCCGTCCGTTAGCTGCAGGTCGTCGGCCTTTCTGCACTTGTTTGTTCACCTTCGGTATATTATAAGGGCGCAGGGTCACATGATATGTCTACTGAACTCTGCGATCCTCATAAGGACACCGAGTGACGTAGCAAGAAGGTCGCGACTCCTCGGGTGACAGATCCGTGAACAGCGAACAATAAATGGCTCGGTCGAAGAAAAGCGCGCGCCTGATTTATTTGTTCGTTTGTTCTGTTTGTTTTTACACGACGTTCACCGACTTTTAAGACGCTCCGCTTCAGTTGCAACCTATAAATACGTTGCCGTGTTTGTTTTTCTCCGCAGCGGTCGATGCTTGTTTACGCGTTTGGTTACCCGTTCGTTTACCGATTTGTGTGCTTATTTGTTTGTTTCGCTGTGTATAAGAGAAGTGCCAGTTGAGAGGCGAGCGTTGCAGCCGAGTCTGTGACCACGGCGTGACAGAAACTGGAGCCGTCCTTTCGGTTGTCGCACGTATGGGCCGCTTTCGGCCCACGCTTATCGGCTTATATTTTATGACTGCGCGGATATTGTGGCCCGAGGTCGTCGTGCTCGTATAGAAAGAAACGGACCCTCGGATTTGCGCATAAACACTTGAGCCTGTCCGTGATCGCCCGAAGAATAAACAAAGTGAACCGGTGCAGAAAAGCCACTGCGACATATACATTTCGCTACGCGAGCGGAATTGTATGCAGTAAATAAATAGAAAACAGTGGAAGTGCTCTTTGGACGGTGAACTTTTCGCATGAGCTTGACTGCAGTACGGTTGTTGGTTTCTCATGTTTCGTTGTTTGTTTTTGTTTAAGAACGGCGGTTGCTGATCCGTACTTTTCCCGAAAGGTCATGCTTAGGCGGCCGACCCCGACGCTTTCCGCATCGCTGGCCCTTTTTTTATTTGTTTTTCCTTTTCTATTTTTATATTCAGGTGTAGCGTTGTAGTTCTTATTTATTTATTTATTTATTTATTTATTTATTTATTTACAAATACTGCAGGCCCTATTCGGGCCCAAGCAGGAGTGGGTACATAAATGTCAGTGGCAATATCAGAAACAGAATATAAAAATGAACTTATAAAATAACTTATAGCCTGTGTCGGCGCAGTTGGCGTTGTGGTTGTTACGCCAAAACTCCCAGAGAAGTGGAACACCTCTACGCGCGCATATATATATATATATATATATATATATATATATATATATATATATATATATATATATATATATATATATGCGCGCGCACGACGATTTTTTACCACCGTGGGCTTTCGAAGAGCACTGGAGAAACAGAGCGGGGAAAGAAAGAAAATATGAATGAAAAAAAAAAAAGAAATAACTTTGTTGTGTTGTCTGCAGCGTGTGGCTACTGCCCGTATTTTATGTGCGGGTATGTAAGGAAAGAAGGAGCGAAAGAAATCGCGTGCATCTCATACCTGCTTTGGATATGCATGCGCGCACGGGCCGCAAGGGACGGAATTCACCAAATGCCTACCCAGTCAACAAAAACTCACGGAACTGCAAAAGTACAAGGACAAGCAGTATTGGTCGGTTGCACTCGCGACAGCCTTACTTGCGACAAGCTTAGTTTGTACTGTGCTTTCTCGACGGGCCAAGGCCCGTGTATTTTTCTTTTATCTTCCGCCCACACAAGCGCGGTTTCGCAAGCGTTTCACTTGGCAGTGTTGGCAATATTTATAACATACATAACATACTCCCACACCCACCCGGTTTGTGAATGGTATAAGCGGTATAATGTGCGAGCATACTATAAATTACTCGCGCATTCCCAGCGCTTCGTGGCCAACTGTTGGCGAGTGTTAGTCAATGTTCGCCAAGTCATAGCCAATGCCGACCATGTGTTGAACGTGTTGTTAGACGACGTCAGATAACGATGAATAATCTCTTATTACAACATATATAGTGCACTCATAGCGATGTTGCTCCGGCGGTTGAGCTGTCTACTAAACTTCTTGGTTATGTCTATCAGTAGTATTTGTTATCGTGCTTCAAGTTGGTAAAAATGGACAGTAAAATTGGCACCGAATACGAATGCATAGGCTGTAACCAGGATCTGATTCGCTCCCTCTGTTCCGGCAGCGGACGTTCGCCCAAGTTCACGAAAGCTCAGCGTCAAGCACGCTCTCTCTCTGACGTCAGCCGTCGACGCTGCTCTTACGTCAGTAAGCCGCTCGGCGCGTTCCCCCTCGATTGTTCACCACCGAACACATTGTCCGGCATAGGAAGCCGGGAGCTCGTACAATGTCACCACGGTTGTTTGCGACAACGCATTATGTTTTTAGAGTTGTTGGAGGGTTGTCGGCGTGCACGCGGGTAATTTTGCGCGATCGTTCGCGCATGCGCTCCTCGTCTTCCCGACAGCCACACTCTAAGCCGCAAAGGACGCAAAGGGGTCTGTGGTTCGTACTTTTGGGGGGTAAATGCATTGCCACAACCATTACTCCCTAAAGGACCAACGATTCGTCCCTCGGGGACTAACTGCGAAGGGACGAATTGTTCATCCCTTAGCAGTTACTCCTCAGGAGACTCACGGTTACTCCTCATACTTGCTCCCTCAAAGGACTAAATGTTCATCCAAGCAGATGCTCCCCCCAGACTTAGTTCATCCCATAGGACTAACTGTTCCTCTTCACACATGCTCCGACCAGACTAAATGTTCATCCCATAGGACTAAAACTTCCTCATTACACATGCTCCCACCAGACTAGATGTTCATCCCTGCAGATGCTCCCCCTTTCCCACAGAGCAACTGTTCATCCTGTTGGTCGAACAGTTTAAACTGGCAAAACCTGGTTTTCAGGGATGAATTGTTCCTCCACTGAGGGAAATAATTCACATGGCTTTTTGTCTCCATCGGCCTCGGCCTCTGGCTGCATGCAGCAATTGGTGAGAATGACAACAAAAAAGGAAGGGTTTGAACATAATTTATTAAATAAACACAAATGGTCTGCCGCCTTACTTCTGCAGCAAGGTGTGGGCAACACGTTTGTTATTGTATTGACATGTTTTATAATTCAAATGTCTTTTGTAATACAATCACAAATGAATACTTGAGTTGCTTTACTGATGATGGCCTAATTTGCCATGTGCTTCCAAACGATGACAACTACAAAGTGGCATTTCAGAAAAACGACATCACAATCATGTTCACACACAGAGCAGTCCGTCTGAACATCTAGGCGCTCGCAAATCTTCTCTTATTCGTGCAGCAGTTAAGATTACAGAGCATCGAAGGAAAGTGTACGCGATCGCATGTGCGCCTGCACAGCTGGACATGGCACGTCGGCGGAGCTAGCATACATCAAGGACCACTGTCAACAAAATGTGGTTTTACTAAAGTGAAGTTTTATTGAAAAGGGAATCAAGCGATAGCGAGTAGCGGGAACAGAGCCCAGCGGGACAGAAAAGAAATGCTCCGCATTTAAAAGTACACGCACCAAGCACGAAGGGGTACCAAAATGAGCCGGAATAACCACGCGGTAAATGGAAAGCCATACCTGTTTAATTAGAAAACAGTGAATTACAGTACCTAGAAAGAGATATCCGCAACAGACTTCGTTCACGCACTGCGCACAGTTCGTTCGTTTCGCACACACTGCCCGTTGGTCTACTTCGTCGTCGCAAACACATCGCTATTTTGCAGTTGCCTGCGTAGGGCCACACTGGAATGCCGACACAAACACCTACACAGGAATACAGCGTCCATATCTCGGTGTTCTCCGCACACGTGGAGTGGAAATAAAGCACATGGTCACTCGCAAACGCACGTACACTGCCGAGACACCGCTCGGTGTTCTCCGCACACGCGGAGTGGAGATAAAGCACATGGTCACTCGCAAACGCACGTACACTGCCGAGACACCGGGAAACTACGTTGACGAGACATGCCAGCGCACACCCCGTACGACCAGTCCGACCCCCGCGAATGACCCCCTTGCTCCCCTCCTTTTTCACCGTCGTGTGCAGCTGTGCGCCTGCTTACAAAAGAAAACACGCAAAAAATGCGTTTAGCCTTGCTTCCATGTCACTCACTTACTCGGAGCGAAAGACGCGCTTGGAAAGGCTGGGCTTCGCTCTGCTGGGCGGCTGGATGTACACACATTTCCCAGAAGCACTTGCGCGCCCACGGGTGGCGCTGCGGTGCTTGAAAAAGGTCTATTGTAAAAAAAAGTTGCCTGCGTGTATCTGCTGCGGATTCATATTCATAAACTTGCGTCTGCAGTAGGCACACACAGACTACGAGCATAACAAGCACATGACCTCAATAGGTACGCACAACACTGCAGACTAGGGGAATCAGAAAGCATGCAATGGCAGGAAAAGAAAAGACTACGAGCGCTACAACGTCCTGCATGTTTTACATCTGCACGATCTACACACACACACCGCTAAGATCAAGGTAAGATTCCAACGGAAAGAATAAACGTCTCCCACGTGTGCCTCTTTGGTAAGAAAATCGAAAGGGCCAGAGGATTAAAGAAAAAAATACCACGCAAGAAAACCCTATTAAAGGGTCCCTGAAACGTTTTTTTGACATTGCGTCACTGATTAGGCAACACAATTGCGAAATCATTCACACCATAAATAAAGCGAAGCACAATGCGCTAAGGCAGCTATGGGCTTATTTCTGTCGCCTTCCTCCTTACCACTGCTGTTCCTCCTCAACTCGATCTGCTGCGGAGTGCGCGCTAGCGACGACAGCGCCTCCCGCGTCAGCCGCTCTATCGAGCCTCCCGTAGTGACATAGCGCCCCGATATCCTCACTGAGGTCGCCCGCCTCGGCAGTGCTAGCCCTCTGTAATGGAGCGCCGGCGACTCGTGTGACGCCGCCAGATGCCGCGATGATACCGTTGGCTGAAACGAAGGAGTACGTTGTAGAAGCACGTTGTTCGCAGCTAGGTTTTGAAAATTACGCGCACGTCACTTGGGTCGGGGCCAATCAGCGACCTCCCATTCGATCGCTCGATGGCGGGGGCGTTTGAAAACGCTTTTTGGCGAGCCGCTGCGACCTTTTGCGATACGCGTGTTCAAAACCTTATTGTAAATTACACACTTTACGCACAGCGCTAAAATCTGTCCTGTAATGGTCCTAGTGACCCGCTCTACCGGATCACCATGTTTGCACAAAATCGTCAAAACCGTTTCAGGGTCCCTTTAACAAAACATACAAGGAGAATGAGCAATACTTAACGCGCGATTAGAAGAGATAGGAAGTCCGATGAGCCGTAAGAGTACTTGCTAACATGTGGTCTTATCCGTGGCGTGCGAGCCGATAATCCATAGAAAAATCAACGGGCTGTCGATTCCTCGCTACGCTGATCTCTGCTGAAAACTGTTGGTCTCGTTCGGCGTGTCCGTGTGCTTGCAGAAAACACCATCTTAGTAACATCACCCTTCGGCCACCCTATTCACACCCCGACCGCGCGCGCACACTTCTCAAAAATTCTGCCCCATGTTGACAGTGTCCTGTCGCCACCACTGACTGCAACGCTGGGAAGGCTACGCAAGTAGTCCGTAAAGAAAAGGAGAGGTGTATCGCTCCGACACACAAACGAGCTACACAAAACACAGACTCGCGCGTTTCGATTGTTTCCCCTGCAATTACGAGCGTGTTTTGTTAAGCTGATCAGAACTATATTATGACGTGAGGCTGCGACCGAGGCATTTATTGTTTTTCGCTCCCGCAAGCAACGGACTACTTTTTGGTCGCGGAAATACACAGAGTAAACACAAGCACCATCTTTTACAGCGCTGCACGTGCAGGCACGCACCGCGACTGCCTACCGTGACTAACTTGATGCGAGCTTCGGTACACAAAGGGGTCTGCGCCCCTCAGCTGGAGGGGTGAGCGCTCTCCTACGGACGCGTTCTTGTTTGTGCTTTTTGCAAATTGCCCCTGCTCCCTCCAAAATAAAGTTGTTTCTACCTCTACCAGCTTCCCTTGACTGGTACATGAAAGTTTTACGTGCCCCCAGTAGTTGATAAGCGTGACAGGCTTTATCTGTGTTTTTATTTTAGTTGTACAAATTCACCTCCTCTCTCGACCAATATACGATGCAGCATATATCAACGAAATTCATAGCTCGACGCTAATTGGTTCACAGTACTAGATATCGGATAGCACGGATTCGACCGTTCGTCTGTTTGCTTCAGTGTTTTTTTTTTGTCTATTGTCCTGTGTGGAATTCGCAGTGTCCAGTTCTTCTGAATGTAGCGGATGTCTCCGTATTAATTCTAACCACCAGGGCCCCCTTGATGTGCTCGAGGACACATTGCACAAACGTTCGATTTCCGTGGGGCGGTACTGGGGTTCCTTTATTTTATTAAAGTTGTTCTCTCTCTGCCCCCGCAACTCCACCACCACATGGAATGTAGCGGTTTCGACAGACAATCGCAACCACGACCTCGTGCTTCGCTGCCGCAGGCCACGACCACTTAGCCACCGGCGGTGGATGAAAAAACAATTGCATATGCCGAAGCATATGCCAGAGGGACTAACAGCGACGCGTAGAGAGACGAAATGCCACTGTTCATCCTTCGGTTAGTCCCTTTGAAAATAAGGACGAAACATTTCGACCATGAGATTTGCGCACGGCACGCGTCGTTTTCAGTTACTCTCTCCCCAGACTAACCGCTGGTCGCGAGGACTAACTGCAGCGGTTACTCCGGTTTTCGTCCTTTGCGGCTTAGAGTGCAGCCGTGCTTCGCGATTCGAGCTGCTTCTTTTTGATCACCAAATTAATTCAACACTGCACAAGCCTCGAAGTCGCGGTTTTATTATGACTTGTACAAGGAGAGAGACGTCTTCGTGGATGACAGCTCGTCAGTCTGTACTTATAATGTGTTAGTGCCTATTGCACTTCGTTGCTAGGCGCGATGGTTGCAGGTTCGATTCACACTCGCCGAGACAGCATTTTGTTGAGGTGGAATCGCTAAAACCTGCATGTTGCGTTGTACGTAAAAAGAAAAAAAAAAGAAAAAGCAAGTAATCGAAAATCTATCCCTATTCGTCCGTGTATATATGGCATCCTTTGTTATTGTTAACGGTTATGCTGTTTTCATCTGGCCGCAGTTTTAGTTGCTGTAATCGGAGTGTCAGGGGCGCATATGTAGGCGACTTTATTTAGTAATATTTTCGTCCCGTTTTGCGTAATTTCCATGCGAGTAGTGAATCGAAATAATGCATGAGTGTGCGTATGCGGGTGCTTTCATCCAGCTATACACACTATAGCTTGTTAGCCAAAGTCCCGGTTATGTAAGTAAGGTTGGAAGCCGGAGTCCGGCTCGAAGCATGACTGTGTAGATAAGCGGATGCACTAAATATGCCGCGCATGTTCAAGTTCCTTAAGAAACGTCATGAGTGTTGTTGCGGTAACTATCCTTTGCAAAATCTAAGTGCTTGGTTCTCTGCCGAATATTTAGCACCATTTACTAATACTTATTTGCAGTCACCTGGAGTTCGTCGCTCCTCCATGAATGCATGCAGTTTCTCTTGTAGTATACGAGAACTGTCAGAAACCAAGTTAATAAATAAAGGTCTAACCGGATGATATATATATATATATATATATATATATATATATATATATATATATATATATATATAAAATCTTGAAATCCGTTGTTACCGGCAGGTTCTTTCGCTTTTTTTCTCCCCCCCCCCCCGCCCCTCTTCTGTTCGGAGATGGCGATTGAATACTTCATCGCGCCGTGTACAACAGTAGTTTCGTAGTGTTGAACGGGACTTCGGCTTACTGAAAATACGCAAGCGTTGAATAGCGCGATAGAACTTTGTTTTTCTATTTTTCGTTTTAAACGCCAGAGTGCAAGAAAATCACGTGTGACAACTTGCTGCCCGAGTGTCAACGATTATGGATAAGCAGTGCGCGATGGACATTTGTTTAAAAAAAAACAAAAAAAAAACGTGCCTTTGGTCGGAGTTCCATGAATACACGAAAAAGTGATGCTACTGACGCGAATAAGTTTCCTCGTCTCGGCCGTATTGTATTATGATTCCATCGCTGAACAGCGATCGGATACATTATTCGCTGCGTTATTAGACATTTTTAGTTTATCGGGCTTAGCGTAATAGCGTAGTTACCGGAATAGCGGGATGGAAGTGCGCATGCGCAGTACCGTAAACGGCCGATACCGTTTACCGTGCCCACGGTATTTCGCAGACTTAACGTTACCGTGTTTGCGTGGTTATCGTAGTTCACGTAAAACATTGCGGCGGTTTCGGACGCCCGCTTCGATCTGAATTTAGCGTTGCTGTGGCAGGATTCACTTCGTTCGCAGCAAATGACTGTGCAAAATGGCTTCGCTTGCCTTCAGGTAGCTTCGACGATGCAGTATTAGGGATAACTTAGCCGAGTTTTCGAGATCGCTTCCCATTTCGAACGTTGCTAAGGCTAGCGTGGGAGCATCTGTTTACATTTCTGCAACATGTCAGTTTATGCTCTTGGCGCTTGGTTCGTATGTATTTATTTCTCTTTATTCTCGAAAAGTTAGAATTCCGCTGTACGCGTGTGTGTACGCGAGCATTTCAAGCTTTATTTATTTTCATTTTTTTAACGCATGTATCCTTCGCTAGATGGCGCCACAATCACAGCTATCGGGCCGCAAACGCTTCTCCGATCAACTAAAGTTCATTTCTGCAACGAATGTTTGCGGTGCGGTAACGCTATTCCCATAGCCCCGCTACCACGCTAACGCGCTAAACTAAAAATGTCTATTGTCCGATATAACTCTCTCTCTCTCTCTCTCTCTCTCTCTCTCTCTCTCTCTCTCTCTGGTGTTGCCACTTGACCAGGGGCCGCTAGCTTATGTCGGCTACAACTTAAAAAAAATAATTTAAAAAATAACGGCAGTTCAAGGATCAAGACAACACTGACTGCTCGGGTCGATGTTACTCCGCCAGCCAATCTCAGAAGCAAGCAATATCGACGTCATGCAGCCTTTTCAAAATGGGGTGGTGGTTCGTCTGGTTCGTCAATTCAATAAGTTCGTCAATTCAATAAGGAATTAGCCTTTCTATGTTCCACTCTAATATCAACGAGTCAAGAACATATGGGTGCAGTCACATAATTTTACTTCAGTTATCGCTTTATTTTGGTTACGTGGAACGCTTGGAGTATAAGAACTATTTGCGGCCTCGCGAAGGAACAGCGGCTGGTGGTGAGGGCGTGGGAGGGGCCTTACTGCAGGCTTGAGTTGTATCCTACTATATTGCAAGTGGAGTTCACCTGCAAGCTTTCTGATAAAGATAACATATTGTCGCGAATGTACTACATGTATACAGTACTCATCGAATGAAGTGAGTCATGTAAGCATTGGATCGCAACAACTTGTACGCACAATTTCTCGTATACCACGTCATGTCTCTACAGATCTGGCCACTAAAGGCGATCTGAGATGTCATTCAAGCTTACGAGTGAGTGTTACTCCGATTTAACACAGGCTGAAGACTATGAAAGCGAAAGTACGAATATTACTTAGCCCTGTACTTTCGCGTTTCATTCCGTGAGCACTGTACACGCCCATATGCTGATCGAGCATGCACTCTAGCGGGCGCTGTTTTTTTCCCGTTCACTCATCCCGCCACGCACGGGCAGGTGTGGCCAGAGCCTGTCACAGCGCCGACCTTGCTCTCTCGTCCTTGTCACAAAAGCGGGCTTACTGTTGTGTGTCGGGTTTTGTGTTAGGCGATCGATAATTGCGCGCGGTTGTTCCGGTCCATTTGGGCGGCGTGCGGCAGGGCTACGCATGCATGGTTGCCGCTTGAATGTGAATGGATCCGTTTCCTGTAAGCGCGTGGTTAGGATTTCACAGCTGTCAGTATTGTTAACCATTATATGACTGAGCGGTCGCCTTGCGGTTATTGATGGTTTGTTGTACGGAGGCTCCAAGAGTTCGGAGGCTGCTTGAACTGTCACGACGAGGTGTACGGATGCCTGCCCTAACTTTTGCTGCGCTTTTTCGAAAGATAAACACCCTTTCCCTCACCTTACGCTTCGAAATAATTATTCCGGAGAAGGTATAACTAGGGAAGGGGGGTGGGGGAGGTTCCTATGATTGACGTGATATGCCTGCGTGTTTGTCTTGCGTGTAAAGCGCACCATCTATCGCGCAGCTTGATGGTGCACGTTTTGAAATGATGCGAGTGCCCTCCCTCCGTCTATGGGCGCCCTCTGGTATTTCATTATACTGCTGGCAAAAACAGTTGGGACCCCCAGAAGGAGGAACAGTCTTTGCTCTTTGCAACCGAAACCATCACCGCGTCACGCGCGCTCTTTGTCAGTGTCATCTGGCACGCGTTTTGTGAACTTGACATTCGGCACTGCTGTTAGCGGGCGCCTGAAAGCTACGTGAAGACAGAGTAAGCTGTGAAGTGTGATAATCGGATGTATGCGTATTAACGTACATATGCCGTTGTTCACTCTGTGCGCGTTGGCCGCCCCCATTGTTTTCACGAGCCGTTAACCGCGGCGACAAAACAAGCTTCGCTCACAAGGTCGCCACTGCCTGTGCTTGCGTCTCTCTCCTCCATTTTTTTTTCTTTTTTTTTTACTCTTTGTGCGCTGTGTTATACGGAACATTATTCTATAGCTGATGTAATCGCGGTCGCCTTGACAGTGCATCCCATTGTACGCTTCACTGACAGTGCGTATACATGGACGTCAAAAGGTAAAAACCTCGTCTACACTTTCGTTGTTTGCATAAAAACGCGCGTGTACGCACATCCGTCTTTTTTTTTTTTTTTTTTTTTGCCGTCCCGAAGTTCATTATCACGCCAGCCGACAGTTATGTCGCAGCTGTTATTTGTTCAGTGTGAAAACAAGCATCAAGGTCCTTCAGATCTAGTGACATCCGCCGCATCAGCGGCCAGGAATTTCCCGTTTGGCATTACACATTATTTAACAAAACCGGCTGTACGTGCTAAACGCAGAATTACTAGGACTTCGTCTGATAAATGCGAACGTGTCGTGCGATGGAGCGGGCTATATATATACTATATATATATGCTAAGTACGTTCCACACATGCATGCAGATGTACCACCACGATTTTCTTCGCGATATTGGATGTGGTTGAAACACAGCCTGTTATGCTTGATATACAGGGTGTCCCACGTAACTTGAGCCAAGAATTTGAAAATGAAAGGCACTTCAGAGGAGAACTGAACCAAACGTATACTATTCGTACGGGTCTATAGATACTCAGGTTATTTTTTATTTCCACCTAAAGTAATTAGTTACTTATTTTTAATTAGCTAACTCCTTAATTATGGGCTGAAAACCCAAAATATGAACACTGAGCTGTAGAGCACCTTCATAAACCACCGAATGAATTGTTTCCTGTACGATATGTCTTACGGTGTTAATTTTTCCGCATTCTAAAGAAAGCCCGCGAAATTTGAAAATGAGCCACGTGACGGACCGCGAGCGCACTGCTATAGTGCTGGTCTCAAGCGTGCAACCGGTGAACAAGGTCGCCTGCGGCTGCCACGGGGAAGCGACATGATGCTTTGAAGGTGGTCGATGTTTGGGCGTCCGTGTTTGGTTCAATGACGGTGCAAATTCACACTGCTGGCCGAGCGCTGCCGCGGTGGTAAAGCGCTCAATACTGCGAGGAAAAAAAACAAACAGCAGTTTGATTCTGATTCACGAAGATGAAGAAAACAGAAGATCAAGAAAACAAGAAAATAAAGCTATTTTCTTGTTTTATTTATCCGTCTTGGACGCTTATCTCGGCAGCGCTCGGCCAGCAGCGTGAATGTGCACTGTCATTGAACCAAAGACGGACGCCCAAACATCGACCACCTTCAAAGCATCATGTCGCTTCCCCGTGGCAGCCGCAGGCGACCTTGTTCACCGGTTGCACGCTTGAGACCAGCACTATAGCAGTGCGCTCGCGGTCCGTCACGTGGCTCATTTTCAAATTTCGCGGGCTTTCTTTAGAATGCGGAAAAATTAACACCGTAAGACATATCGTACAGGAAACAATTCAGTCGGTGGTTTATGAAGGTGCTCTACAGCTCAGTGTTCATATTTTGGGTTTTCAGCCCATAATTAAGGAGTTAGCTAATTAAAAATAATTAACTAATTACTTTAGGGGGAAATAAAAAATAACCTGAGTATCTATAGACCAGTACGAATAGTATACGTTTGGTTCAGTTCTCCTCTGAAGTGCCTTTCATTTTCAAATTCTTGGCTCAAGTTTATTTATTTATTTATTTATTTATTCAAGTACATCACAGGTTCCCATTTGGAACATTATGTGAGGGGGGTAATACATCATTATTCAAACAGCACAGATCGTAAGTTAGTGAATTCAGAAACTGGTCAGTTGTACAAAGTGAATACTAAATACAGATCTTTCAATACGCTGAACATATTAGTAGTAATATGGCTGAAAGCGACAGGCGAAATGCGCAATAAAAGAGACTTGACTCGCCCATACGGATTTAACAAGAGCGAGCATCCTTCGCACAAGCCGAAAGTCGGGGCTGTGCGAAAAAAAAAACATTAAAAAAGCTATGAAAACAAAATGTATAGTTCTTTTTTGAACGCTTCAGGGTCGTGTAGGCCAACAGTTTTATCCGGAAGATTGTTCCAATATTCTATGGCACGAGGTAACGCCGATGAATTGAAAGCCTTTGTTCGACCGAACAGGCGTTCCAAGCTTCGATGATTGTGAAGACGACGAGATATATGATGCGCATGGATAAGCGGTAGTGTAGATGGGTGTTGACTGCAGATTACCTTATGAAGGAGACTGATAAGTGCGATGTTCCTTCGAGACTCCAACGATGGAAGTGATAGCTTCGATTTGATATCAGACACACTTGATGCGCGCCTGTAATCACCGACTATGAAGCGAGCGGCACGATTTTGTATGGATTCGAGTGAATGAATCAGGTATGCTTGGTGAGGGGACCATATAGAAGATGCAAATTCCAGCTGTGGACGGACAAATGATAAGTAGGCTAGTTTTCGAGTCGCTGACGGAGCATTCTGAAGATTTCGTTTTAGGTATCCAAGTGTACGCGAGGCCCTTGTAGTTATTTTTTCGATATGGTTGGACCAAGATAAGTCTGGTGCCAGATGAATACCTAAGTATTTGTACATAGATGTCTGGCTTACAGAATTATTGCTAAGCGAATAGTCAAATGCCGAGTTGGTACGTTTACGACTGAAAGTAAGTAACTTGCATTTGTCCGTGTTCAGGGTCATTTGCCAAGATGAACACCAGTTGCTGATTCTATCAAGATCCTGCTGTAAGGTAATGTGGTCAGTACTAGAGGAAATCTTACGATAAACCACACAGTCGTCCGCGAATAACCTGATGTTGGATACGATTCCGTCGGGGAGGTCATTGATGAAAATTAAAAACAATAAAGGACCTAAAACGCTTCCCTGTGGGACTCCAGATGTGACGTCACTTAACTCGGAGGAATGGTTGCCTACGACTGTGAATTGCTTGCGAGATGATAAGAAATTTCGAATCCACGATGTTGTCAACGAATCAAGATGTAAAGAGGAGAGTTTAGCTATGAGGCGGGTATGGGCTACGCGATCAAAGGCTTTGGAAAAGTCGATGAATATACAATCTGTCTGGAAGCCATCGTCCATATTCTGGTGTAGTTCATGGGTGAATTCGATGAGCTGTGTTTCACATGACAGTCCTTTCCTGAATCCGTGCTGATTCGCAAAAAAGAAGTCATTTTTTTCTAAAAATTGAGCGGAGTTGGAAGCGATGATGTGTTCGAGCATTTTGCATGGTATACTTGTTAGTGATATGGGTCTGTAGTTAGTGACAGATCGTTTATCACCGGTCTTGAAGACGGGAATAATTTTTCCCACCTTCCAATCATCTGGGATCTCACCCGTTGATAGAGATTGTTCAAATATGTAGTTCAAATATTACGTGGGACACCCTGTAGAATGACACACACAGTCACACACACACACACGTGTGTGTGTGTGTCCAATACATCAAGATGGCAGCGCCCCCATTATGTACCTCACAACAAATGCACAACGGGGAGGCGTTGTCTGGTGCTGGCATTGATTGTTTGATTGATTGATTGATTTTTCTTGGGTAAATGATCACATTGGTCAGAAAGCGCCAAACAGATGATAAGAAGGCGTAGCATGCGGTACATGGGTGTAAGAAAGTCTCGACTCAGCCGATGTATAGGTGCGTGAAATTTGCATGCATGTAATAGAGGCATTAGAGTGACAGATGACGTCCGCTATTTAAGCCTGAATGGATGCTGTGTGTGGTAATGTAAGTGTTTAAGAGTTCGCGAGCAGAACTACCGCCTCATCCAGGCCCTTAGGGATCCTGGTATCTACTAACAATCGGAGGCGACCTCTTATGTGATGCATTAAAAAAAAAAAATGTTCATATGCAGGCACACCCAAGAAACCAAAAGCCGCAGCCAGTAAGCACGCGGCTTCAAAAATGGCTGCTTATATCTATACGCCGTACTTGCCTGCCTAACCCCCTTAATAATACTTGGAATCATGTCAAGAGGCAGGTTTCTTTCTCCCGCTTTTTTTTTAACCAGTCCGCGTGTCTGTATTTGGTCGGCGCCTGTGCACCCTTTCGCTCGCGAGAGCCGCTGCTATAACGAGCGGGAGGCTTCCATGCGCGCTCGAGTGCTGTAAGTTGGCCTGCATTAAATTGCTATGTACACACACACGCGTGCATAAGCGCCTAAACACACGAGGCACGCACGGGCGCAGGTGCTCGGCTGAGTGCCCTCTACGTCGGTGGCTTGTTCCTGCGTCAAAACTCCGGGAATAGATCACGTCGTCCGCCCGAACCCCGCTTGCGGGCACGGCTCTTTCCCCGACGCGGTATCGCGGTGCAAGGGCTCGGTGCGGATGCACTGAGAGCAGCACCCTACGCCTACGAGCTCGGATACGTCCAGTCTCCAGAATTTACATCGTGTTTAAATGTGTGCATTGCTGTATAGCTAACTTTAATAGAGTTTATGTGTGGCAACTGTATACTGAAAAATGTCCATCCTTCGAAGCTTAAACAATGAGCTACCAGCTCTGGAAGCGTTATTATATAGAAACTTCGGACCACTGTAGGAGTAAGTGATCCGTGTTTCTTGGCTTTCTCACGTGCGCAAGGCCGCAGAAGCCGCCTGCGGCGCTTCTTAAAGCTAACTGCACTTTACGAAAACTTATGCATTGTGCTCTGTGTTCTTGTTAACAAGGAGCACAGCCAGATTTCGGACCCCCTTTTTGTGTTATACATATGCGTTAGTTTTGCAGAGGGGGTGGGGGTGGCTACGCCAACAACGTTACCTGTCCCTTAGTTTTGGTTTTGACCTACACCTATTCTTTTTGTTTGTTTCTTTGTTGCTCCTTTGTTCTGTGCTGCTTATTCCCTCTGCGAGTGTATAGGTGCTGTCAACAGGGCACATGCTTCGTTCATTCGCCTATTTTGCTGCACTTATTCCATTTCAGTGTTTCCCTGTTCTGCTTCATTTTGAAAACCCGAAACTTAGTGACATCTGGTTTCCTCATCGCCGTTCTGCTTCGACGTCTGAAAGTTAATCCCGTGTGCCACTGATCCTAATGGCGTGTTGATGCGCGCTTGTCCGATTCGCCTATCCCTGGTTCATGTCTAACGCTAGTGCCATTGATGGAGCTTTCACTGTAGGTTATCTACAGGAGGTCCTTACATATACGTACACGGTGTCCATGTCCTAATCTCGCAACCAACTCACTCCTTATAACTCGTGTGGCGGCCTGTCCTTATCACCACGATCGGCTGTTCTTATTGGTGTGCGATACGAGGGGAATGGTCTTGGGCGATATGTACCGTCGTGTTTTGATTAGCTGACCGTACAGCCTTATCTTCGAGGACAGTTATAGGCAGCATTGTAGACGCTAATTATAGAGAGCAGCAGTAGAAAGAGGAAGAAAAGATGGTGGAAGGGGAGAAGGTTGGCTTCTGGGGTTTTATCCAAAACAGCGATATGATTATGAGAGGCACCGTAGTTGACGGCTCCGGAAATTCCGGCCACCTAGGGTTCCTTAATAAACAAGTGTAACGGGCTAGTTGGTATAGATCCATCTTCGTAAGAAGCGCAGAAACTACACACAGGGACAGCTAGAAAGAAAGACACAACACTAGCTAGAAATAAAGACACAACACTAGCGCTTGTGAAGGGACGTATATGTTAAGGGGCCCGCAGAACTAGAAATGCAACTTAATAAACAAGTGTAACGGGCTAGTTGGTATAGATCCATCTTCGTAAGAAGCGCAGAACACAGGGACAGCTAGAAAGAAAGACACAACACTAGCGCTAGTGTTGTGTCTTTCTTTCTAGCTGTCCCTGTGTGTAGTTTCTGCGCTTCTTACGAAGATAGGGTTCCTTAACGTGCACTGACATCGTACAGTACACGGGACCCAACATCTCGCCTCCATCGATATTCAGCCGTCTCGGCCGATCCCGCGACCCTCGGATCAGCAACCGAGTACCATGGAGAGCGAGAGAGATGTTCTAAAGGAAAGTTAGGAAGAGAGGGCGAGGAGTGCACGGTAACTCTCTCAGTGAGGACACCAGTACCATAGCCACTAGACCATCGTGGCGGCGCGGAAGGGGAGAAGGAACAAAAGAGCGAGACAGCGCACACAGGGTATAGACTGCGCTGTGAGCTACTGAGTTGTGTGTTCTGCTTAGGCATGAAGTTCTTTTAACAGTGGAGCAGTTTAGGGGCGATGTGATTGTGCCGTGAAGATGTGATTGTACCGCAAAGGTGGTGAAAAATCACAGGAAACCATAGAAACTCACGAGGGAAACAGAGGAGAACCAAAGCTCCGCTGTTTCAGCTGATTTCACACCGGGTGGAACGCCCTGCCACGGTGGCCTTGTGGCTATGGCACTCGGCTGCCGAAGGTCACGGGATCGAATCCCAGTCGCGGCGGCTGCATTTAGATGGAGGCGAAAAGTTGAGGCCCGTGCTCTGTGCGATGTCAGTGCACGTTAAAAAACCCCAGGTGGTCGAAATTTCCGGAGCCCTACACTACATACGGCGTCTCTCATAATCATAGCGTGGTTATAGGACGTAAAACCCCAGAAATCAATCATCAATCACTCTAGGTGAAGTGCCTTGTAGTTCTTTTTTTTTTATGATTTGATATGAAGTGCGCGCCTATGTCTGGACGCGACTCCTCAGTTTCCCTTCTCATGTAGCTGGCACGCGTGTTTTATGTTGGCTCTTAGGGTTGCGTTGACCCTTTGTTGTAAACACAGCCGCGCCTGCTTGCCTGAGAGGGATCCACTCTAGCCGCCTAAAACAACGAGGGTCGTTAAAGTTTTACGTTTTACCATGTATTCATTATGCTTCCGAAAGTGCGGGCGTCGTCGTATCCGGCACCCCGCCCATGCAGACGTAAACGCGTTGTCGCTGAAACGTTTTTCTTTGCCAATCCCCGCCCTGTTCCTCCGTCACACACGCGCACACTTTCCCGTTCTTCTTGAACAGAGTGAGAGAGACCAAGCGAGGGATAAAAGTGGGTGGGTGGGGGGGGGGGGGGGTACACGGTACTAGAACTGACGGAGAAAAGTAGGGACCTTTCGCTAGTGACCCCGCCTGGACATAATAATAATAATAATAATAATAATAATAATAATAATAATAATAATAATAATAATAATAACTTCTTTATTTCCATCAGTGAGGGAGGAGACTGCGGGTAAAAGTTGCTTGAAACACAAACAACTTGACAAGAGGCCTGCAGCCACCTCTACAGTGCAGGCAGCGATGGCACACATTCACAAAAAAAAAAAAAAAAAAAAAAAGTCATATCGAAACACATATTCAGAAATACAAATATGTCCCAAAAAATTTATAGAATTTCGTACATTATGGTGTTTGTCCCGTCAGAACCATCGACCAGATTGTTATCACTCCTGAAGTCGGTACCGATATGTTTCTTGAATCCTGACTCCAAGTCAACTTTATAAAGCCCCAGTATTTAAGGCATGGGAGAGGTCGTCCTTCAGATGGCACCGTTAGTCAACATTTTGATCAAACCCTAGTGGCGAACTACGGATTAATTTTGACCACGTGAGGTCTCTTATATAGTGTGTACCTGAATCTACTTAATTCACTTGTGTGCTTTTGCGCATTTCGGCCCCGTTGAACTGCAGCCGCCATGGCCGGTGATCAAACCCGAGTCATCGAGCCCAGCAGCATGCACGGCACCTTAGCTGATCAGCTGCCACGGCGCGTCTACCGTCTGAGCTTACGAGGAGGCTAACATACGTACACCTCAGCGCGATGGCCAAATGATCTCCACCTCGAAGCACATGTACTGGTTATATGGCAAATCACTTCCGCGGCAATCCCGTACGTAATGCATGGGAGGAGGCTCTCGAGATTATTTCGATCCTGTCCCTATATACGCTCTCTGTATAGCTTGATCGAGCGAGGTGGGTTGTTCACTTGCGAGTTCCGCTTTCTCTTGCGCCGTATCGCTCCCCGCTTCCGGGCGAAAAAAAAAAAAATTGTCAGAGGTTCGTTTGGTAGGCGCGCCGAAGAGGCTGGCGCAATGTGACCCATTCCGACGGTGTATACACATTGAGATTCCCGATGCGCGCTGGTGGGTGCACGAAATGCGGCCATCGGCGAGACGGTCGCAGGAGGTCAGCGAAGGACCCGTGTGTGTATAATCTTCGACAGTCGCCATGTGCTGGGATGCTGGTATGACTGAACAAACTCTTTGCGGACCAATGAGCGATCAGTGGAAGTCATCAGTTCAACGAAGGAAAAAAAAAAGGAGCGAAGGGAAGGAATAACAATAATGAGTTCGAAGGAATGCACGAGAGAAATAAGCGACTGCAGTTCAATGAGTGATTGAGTGTGTAGTCCTTTGAGATGTTCCACCGCCCCACCATCATCATATTTAACCTCTTGTGTAACGTTAATATTGTTTAACGTTTACGTTTAAGTTGCCACACCACCTTGCTCTCTCTATAAGAGAGGGCATTGCCGAAATGCCGATATCTCCCGTTTTGAATTCAACGCCTGACCTTCTACTACGCATTGGGGAAAGGAAAATACAAGTGAAGAAAGATAGCTGGGATGGGTCTTACATTTCCTTGGGGGGTGGCGGGGTGTGAAGGGAGGGAAGGAAAGGAAGGGCGACTCCCTTGTGTATATAATTTCGTGTACGTGTTCGTATGTGTGTGTGTACTTGCATACAAATTGCACAAAAGGAACACGATTTCTTTTTCGTGTGATTAAATTACCCTTGAACAACAGCAACAGCATTACGCTTGCCGCGAGAAGACACCTGCAACACACTTTCTGTATAATTCCTTCCCATGTACTTACCAATCTTACGAAATAATAAAATTGAATTGAATGGTGTGTGGTAAACTGGTGTGTGGTAAACACGCAAACACACAAAAACATAATACAGGTTCCCACGCCGCTCTGAGGTATGCACACCAAATGGTTTTGGCGTCATAAATTTTGAAGGCGTTTGCTGTGGACCGCATAATTGTCTAGTGATAAAACTTGATTGCATTGTGGTCTAAGGAGGGCAGATTTACATAGCAAGCTTCGTGAAATTTTATTGCACCAATGTGGCCAGAATACGAAAAGAAAGAAAAGGCTTTGAAATTTGTGGCGCCACGTTTGCGTTCAGGTGCCGAAGTTTCGGCGCGAAAGTGAAACAAAAAGAAATGAAACTTTCGCCTGCCATACTTTCACTTTTCCAAAGACGAACCTGTACAATGGTGAAATCAACGACAATAGAGTTCTCAACGTGTCGGTTATCCTTTGAATTTGATGTTTCACTTTGTGCCTTTCGCGATGATCATGGCGGCGATGACAGATAAGTGAGATGCGTGCGCCCGGTTATAGAAGCAGCAACAACAACGGCTTCGCTGAACATAACAGCCTTGATCCCCCGCGCTCGGATCATGGCTTAAAATATTACACGCGCGTAAGCTGAACTTACTGTATGGATCCTGTTTACCACTCTGTCTTCGTGATACGCGACTGCCCTCATATTAAGAAGTACTGGACAGTGTATGACCAATTGCACCAGTAGTATTACTTCTGGATACTTTTAAGCGCACCCCAGCCATCCCATAGGCGAACCACGGTCGACCTCCGACGGGGCTATCAGGTTCGACGCGCCGCCAGACCAAACACGCTGCAACTACCCCATCCAGGTCTGCATGTTGCGTGTCCCGTACCGTATATACGTGCTCCTTGAGGTGAACTCGAGGAGCGAGCGGTGCACTGGCGCCACGAGGTCTGCTGCACTTGATGACTACCATAGTGTTCCCGAGCCTTTGTCTAGACGACTCCGCCTACGCAGTCCCGCATACATAGATGGACGAGCGTGCCTTCGGAGTGTAAACTGATGCGTTCGCTGACTGCGCGCATCCAACACCGTTTACACTTACGCAGCATATGGCAAGACCGTCGTTGGGGTCCTAAAGTTTAAAGAGTGCGCGAAAACGCTTGCCAAATGAAAAGAAAGAGAAGAAAAGGAAAGTAAATGGCACGTAAATGCATCTCAATCGTTCGTCAGAATGCGACCTCTCGCTGAGAAGCTGCAGAACTATATGTGTGCGGTGATCGCTATGCAACATCATCGTCGACTCGTTGTGCAATAAGTTCTATGTGTCCACTTGGCCGTGAAAACGCTTGGCTGTTATAATAGGCGGAAGAATCCCAGGGCCTAGACATCCGTGTTGACGTCAGCGTTACAACGTCGCGGATTCTGCTGTTGTTGTCACGCTTTGCTTTTCCTTTCCCTCCCTATCCGCGTGCTTAATTCATCTCTTGTGCGAAAGCCCCGAAAAACCATGGCGTCCATTTTAATACCACCGGTTTGCTCCGTTCTTTCATAAATGCATGGGTTAGCTGAATAGAGACAGATTAATAGTCCACAATACCACAGCTACACCCTCTCCCTCCCTGTAATCGGTCATCGTTGGTATGAGTAGTCTCCCATCCCCGAGCGCGAACGCGTCAACAATAATGACGTCACCGTCTTTCCTCTGCATCGCTTATATCATCTTACACTGCACTGTGGTCTCTGAGGTCATCGCCTAAGCGCATTGCCCGAGCTCTCGCGAAAGGAGAGAGGCAAGTCACGTGCTCGCCGTTCTCGCCTTTCGCCGCGTTAAGGCCGGTCCCCACTAGCGGCAAAAACGCGCGCGGCGTGTCGCGTGCGGCGAGCGCTTCCGCGGCAAGCGCGCGTCAACAAGTGCCCACTCGCGTTTTGCGGCAAGCGGCGACGATGCAGCCAAGAACGACCTGACGCCCCGACTTGTGTTGTTCCATTCGAAAGGTCTCGCGAAAACGTGAGCTCTAATCACACGATTTCGTCTTTCGTCGACCATGTATGTCTTTCTAGCGCTACGGCTGGTCACGCTATCAAAAAACTGCTGCTGCGAGCATACTTCTTGCTCGGCGTCTCGGTACGGGTAGGCTTAACGAAAACTGCATATAGGTCTGGGCATGGCCTCTGAGATTTTACGACGGCCATGTCACTTTCGAATCTCAGAGGCTGTGTATTGTGGTTCTATGCTTGACGGACAGATGGCGCCACGCGTCGGCACCACCGTCGGCACGCCTCCGCGGCTCGCTTCTGATTGGTGCTTTTTTCGCGGCGGCCGCGGCTGCCGCAGAAAAATGGGTCTCGACCCATTCGAGCATCTGCCGCGCGTTGCTACGTACGCATATCGCAAACGAGGGCCGGGACACTCACCTCGCCTGCGTGGTGGAAAGCAAGCGTTGTGTGTGTTGCAATATCGCGTGAAACCAGGTTGGCAGCGGCGGGCGCGGTAGCGTGCGTGGCTACAGCGTCGGAACATTGATTTATGCGAAAGCATACCGAGGCGTACGCGCGTCTTGCCACCTGATTGCCGAATCCGGTCGGCGCGCCTGTGTGCCTCCGTTTTCCTTCATGAAAGGCTTCGCGCTACCCTTTACGCTACTCTTTATTTTAATAATAATTGATGCCGTTTTACATCCCAGAACCAGCAATGATTATGAGGCGCTCACCGTATAGTGGAGGGCTCAGGAGCAAGTTCGACCACTTGGGGTTCTTTAACGCGCGCTGATGTTTTTTTACACATATATCCTGACTATATATTTTCATTGAGTAGGTGCTTTTGTGTGTTGATCGTACAACGTATAATATTGAGGTCTACTGAAAGGTGAATGGGGAGAAACTACAAAATTGAGCGCCAGTAACTCGAGAGCATATACAATCGCTGCTTCATATCTGGTCGCCACAGACTGCACATATTTATTGTGGTGTACTATATTGAGCTGAAGTCGTGCATAGCGTATTGCGCGAAGCGTCAAAGGCGGAATGAACTTTTTTTTTAAAAAAAAAAAAAGAAGCTCTAATGCGCAGTGCTTATCCGCCGTGTACGCGCCGAGGTAACGCCTGAAAATTTGAAAAAAGAAAAAAGAAGATAGAACTAGTCATCTATATTAGTAAAAAAAAGTGCGTTTACGTGTGAAAGGAACTTGTGATTCAACTAAATCAAAATGTTATCAAAATTCTTATCTGTGGAGTGTTCCTTAGAAAACGAACAACTTACGTAGATGAGCACATGGGCGTTGTCGGTGTCGTCATATGGGGCGCTTAGTCTTCGCGTTATTTGCGGCATATTGCTGGACTACTTTGCGATGCGGTCCGTTGTTCGCAGTTTTCCAATCGTGACGATTGCGAGTGTAGTAGTCGTGATTCCGTTCTGTGCGCTAACTTACTTGTGGGAGTTAAAAAGCATGGTGTCCATGGTGTAATAAATTAGCTCAACTGAACAAAACGCACGCAAAAAAAAAAATGAACAGGAAAACGAGAAGTTTCATGGGGTCACCTGTGTCTCTCTGCGTGCACTGATGGCAAAGCGCGGCGTGTCTGGGTGTTATATGACTTTTTAGAAGTCCACACTATTTCGTCATTCATGTCACGTGACATTTTCACATGGTCATGCGGCCCTTGACATGACCAATGACGTCGTTTCGTGCCGGCATATTGTGACGTCATTCGGTCACTTGACCTTTGGTGCCGTCCGCCGTTTGCGACTTCCGTTCTTTTGTGACACCGGGTGTATGTAATGATTTCGCTTTGGAAGAAATTTGTGTCGTTCGTTTATACTGCGGTGTACGTTGTAATGAACTGAAGGCGTAGTAAACGTGTTTGGGAGTATGTTTCGAGCATAAATTTCAGAATTTTTCTTTCTTGATGGGGCTATGTGCTGATCGTTGCAGCAAGCAAATTATGCCGGCCTATTGCTGCTGCATGCGATGCACTACGTCTGCGACATCCTGTTTACCGAGCCGCGCAATGCGGCTGCAATGCTAATAGTGTTTGCGCGCCGGCGTCTATAAATAGCCTTGGGATAAACTCACGTTCCTTGTACGGTGCAGGGCGTGAGAGACGTCGAGATCGAATCGTGCCGATAGAGAAGTGGTGCTTGTATTGTGCCCATATACGCGACACAGGTGTGACTCCTGCCTCCCTTCCCTTGTATCTGGCATCTTCCAATATACCACGTACCCGACAAGGATGGCGCTCTACATACTGTCTGTCTCTTTCCGCCCTTCTTCTATTATGCGCACTGCGTTATATACGTCTTCAGTATGAATTGCCTAAGCCGTGACAGATCATTCCTAAAAAAAAATGTGAGGTATATATATACCAGGTTAAGTGGAGTTGGCACATATAGCTGCTGTGACGTTTTAAGAAAACGGCAACGGAGACTTTATAGACATTTTTAGTTTAACGCGTTAGCGTGAAAAGGGGGCTAAGGGATAGCGTATACCGTACCTCAAACATTCGCTGCGGAAACGAGCTTTAGTTGAGAGGAATAGCGTGTACGGCCCGGTATTTGTGGTTGTGGCACCGAAGTATACATATATGCGAATATGTTCACTTACACTTCCGCGTGTAGCGGCATTCTAATTTTTGGAGAATAAAATAAATATGTATGAACCAAGCGCCAAGAGCAAAAATTCACATGTTGCAGAAATGTAGTGTTCTCTCGCTAGGCCTAGCAACGTTCGAAATGGGAAGCGATCTCAAAAACTCGGCTAAGTTCGTCGAAGCTACCTGAAGGCAAGCGAAGCCGTTTTACGCTGTTGTTTGCTGCGAACGAAGTGAATCCTGCCACGGCAACGCCAAATTCAGTTCGAAACGGGCGTTCGAAACCTGCGCCATGTTTTACGTATACACTACGATAAACACGTAGACACGGTATAACGTTAAATCTGCGAAATGCCGTAGGCACGCTAAACGGTATCGGCCGTTCACGGTACTGCGCATGCCCATTTCCATCCCGCTATTCCGATAACTCCGCTATTATACGCTAAGCCCGCTAAACTAAAAATGTCTATTAGCAGGCTGTGTACGGGACCGTTAGCTCTTGGTCCGCGAAAGAGATGTTTGCGAGAGGGCTCCTCACCAACAGCTATGAACTTTTCGTACAGGCTGTGTGCAAGCGCGAGCAAATGTCCGCCGCGGTGGTGTAGTGGTTACTCGGCTGCCACCCAAAAAACGCGGGTTCGATCCCGGCCGCGGCGGTCGCATTTTCGATGGAGGCGAAAATGCCAGAGGCCCGTGTACTGTGCGTTGTCAGTGCACGTTAAAGAACCACAGGTGGTCTAAATTTCCGGAGCCCTCCACTGCGGTCTTTCCTCTATCTTTCACTCCCTTTCCCCCACCCCCACGAACGCTTAGCCGTGCTCCCTACATGGGCTGCAGAAATTAGCGTCCTTTCCTGACCGAACCACAATCAAATCATCAATCGAGCAAATTTACTACGTTTATTTACCTCGTCGCCGCGTCGTGATTTCTGATGTCGCGGCCTTGTTACAACTGCTGCAATGTCGATATACGTATGTATACGAGCCACGAAGTGAATGGTCCCGCTGACGCGGCGCGCGCCCTGACCAGGTGAAAGTGCGCGGCTCATGCGTCGCAACGCTACCGCCGGTCGCGCGCGCCTCATTTGTGCAGATTGTTTTGCGAGGGCGTGCGTGCGTCCACCGCTCGGCGTGCGGGTGAACGCCCATGCGTCCGCCGATCGATAACGAGGCGGCAACCTCTCCCTTCGTAGTAATGCGCGCAGTCGGCCAATATATGTGTAGTGTACGCGCTACTCTGTCGGCCGCGTATAACGTAGCACGCACCCCGTCGTTCCGATACGAGCATGAATTATTGCTCGCGCGGTGTCTCCCTGCTGTCTCGCCGCGCTGGTCGCTGTGGCAAGTACCACGCGCTTATACGACGTAGTTAGTTAGTTAGTTAGTTAGTTAGTTAGTTAGTTAGTTAGTTAGTTAGTTAGTTAGTTAGTTAGTTAGTTTCCCAGCTTATTAGGACATGGCAAAAAAGGGCAGGTGGAAAAGGGCGAGGGTGAACACTGACGTGAGGGGATTACGTTCGATGAGACGACTGCGTGGCTTGTCGAAATCTATTAACAGAATATATTGGCAGTCTTCAGTGCACGCGATTTGCTGTCGAGTTGTTAGTTATCAGCCGTGTAAGAGAGGAAAACAGAACGGCGCTGCTTCCCGCATGAGATTCTTCGCGCAAATGCACGAAGCTTTCACTTGTACTGCAATTAGCTGAGACGTAGCAACCAACTATCCCGATCTAAAACCTTGCAGAGTCTGCGCTGATAGTTGCCGTCCCTCCTTCTCTCACTGTTCTTTCTGCGATCGACTTTATGTCATCATCATCATCAGCCTGTCTACGCCCACTGCAGGGCAAAGGCCTCTCCTGTAGATCTCCACTTATCCCTGTCCTGTGCCAACTGGGCCCAATTTATCCCCGAAAACTTCCCGATCTCATCTGCCCACCTAACTTTCTGCGCCCGCTTGCCTTCTCTAGGAATCCGCTCTGTTACCCTTAACGACCAACGGTTGTCCTGTCTTCGCATTACATGGCCCGCCCAGGCCCATTTCTTCCTCTTAATTTCTATTAATATGTCCCTAACACTTTATGTACGCTGCCCTAAATATTCTAATTTAAGTGCACGTGCGTAGAGCACTTCTTTAGTCGTTCTTGTCGCTTCGCCGTCTCCATATGTACACGGCTGTGCATGACTCATCCCTGCATGTGCACGTCGCGAAGCAGGCGTTCATTATATACGCGTTTGACCTTGTCGGCCGCAACATGTAGTTCAAGCGCGCTATTGTTTTGGGCGACAGTACACAGCCGCAGCGCCTGAAGAAATGCAAGTACCTAGACGCATCTCGACGCGTTTCATTTAATCTTCAGTCTGTTTGTGGTATAAAGTCAAACGCCTTTACTTTATAACGAAGTGACGTTCGGTATACTTCGTTGTACAGGCCACAACGTAATAAAGGTCGCGTATAGTTTAACGTATATATGCCCGGAACGTGCGAATCCTTCGTTATTCAAGTCATTTCGTTGGCCGTTGTACAGTTATAATGAACATGGTGGCATGCACGTAGACAACCGCTTGTGCAGTGTGCAAACGCACGACTTCGCATTATACTTCTGAAAGGCTAATACGTGGCTGCACATGCCGTGTGTTTGCACGAGTGTCACGTGTTTCCATGCGTTGCTAGCGCATGTATTTGTAAATGTGCTCTCGTGTGGACAACACGCAGTGTGCGCGAACCTGTTGCCCGCGGCTCGCGTGAAACCTTGCGCATATTGCACTTTACTCGATTCAACCGCATAGCCATACACCACCGCACTTTCCACGAGCCATTGAACGGATATAGTGTTTACTGCATGGCTTATTCCCTCGGCATTGGGTTCTGTATAAGATTACACTGGTTACGCGGAAGAGCCGCGAGTCGAGGGCGTTAACGGCAACAAGGTGACGAGTTCCCGGCGTGTGCTCATTCAGGAAGCACGAGGGGTGAGAGGAATGTGAGAACAAAAAGGAAAGGGCGCGGAAATAAGAGAACCGTTGACGGGTCGTTGTTACGTGCGGAACTTGCAATGGAAACACGTCGACTGAATGGATCGTCGATGCTGCGTGGTCTACTTGAGAAGTTGCAGCAGCTCGTATATACATCTGTTGCGAAGCTGCGTTGCAATCCCACGTCGCGTCAAGTTTTCACGATGCGACGATGGAGCGAATACATATTGTTTTATTTCTTAATACAGTCTAGAACCCTGGTAGTTTAGAGCGGTGTGCCCGATTGCTATGCTCTCTCTGTCACCTTTCGAACTTTATTTCTGCCTCCCTCCCTCCCTCAACCCTTCTTCTTGAAAAACTTTTTGAAACGACACCTGCACCACCTTCTGAACATAGCCAGAAAACGGTGCCGATCAGTCGTTGAGGCCCCTGTAAGCGTGTGAGCCAAATTTTATTTCGCTACGCGCAGCAGGGAATTTGCAATTTGGTTTTGAAATACAGCCGGAAATTTCATATATGCTCCCCTTTCAGCAAATTACGTCACTGGCAGCACCAACTCTAAGAAGAATAAGAGTCACAAGAGAGTCAGTGCACACTGACTCTCTTGACCTGTCGCAGAAACCCACAAATGAGTCAAACTTTTCTGAGGGGGTCAGCTGACTCCCTACGGCTTGTGACTCTTGTCAGAAGAGTCAGGAGATACTAAAGAATATTGTGTGTGTGTGTGTGTGGGGGAGAGAGAGAGAGAGAGAGAGAGAGAGAGAGAGAGAGAAACGCTCCATCGTATTTGATTATTTGATGTTCTCGCGTCCACGCCTCCAAGCTTCAGCTGTCTTGTCTGCCTCGGCTGTTGCAACAACTCTTCTGACGACTTTTACTGCGCGCATTCCCCCCCTTTGCCGCTTGTTATTATTTTGCGCCTCGGACGTGACAGGCCGTGCGGGGCGTACCCTAGAGACGTACGCCCCATTTCTCGTCGCCGACAGGCAGCTAGACCTCGTGCACTTGACCTTCCAGCGTCGTCGTCCCAGTCAGCTTTCAGTAGCCTGTACTCGTCGGGCTGTCTCGACGTCAGTGACAGATGTTCCTCGTGCGTCAGTTCCGCGAGCCACCTTGTCGACGCTCAGGGCTTGACAGTGCCCACGTCTGCGCGCTTGTTGAGGAGCGGTTGAATTCCCTGCGGCGCGGCGTGCTTCTCGGAAACATTCAACGAATTGTGACGTGTTCGATTGCTGGCCATCCAAGGAATAGCCTCGGGAAGACGGGCTTTTGTTCATGTTGGAAGAAAAGGGAAAAAAAAAGAAAAAAAAGAGGGCAGATCCCACGTGCAGTGGGAATCAAGGAAATGCGAAGCACGCATCAGGAACGTAAAATGGATCTGCATTGTTGTCTCGCTATACTAATTGTAGTGCATGTGAAGTTAACGAAACGGCCGCAAGAGCACCAAGACTGTGGCACACAAATCATGCCGCTAATGACATGCATGTCATGATTTTCATGTTATGACCAGCCATTTATGTTCTTCATGCAGTCATGTTGTGGCATACCAATTTTCGTATACATGTAATTAACGAGACGGCCAGGAGAGCACAAAGTCGTAGGCGGCTAGATAGATAGATGCGCTCAAAGTCGCCGAAGTTCGCAAAGAAATGCTTCGCATTTAAAAACAAACTACAAGACTAGTAAGCATTGACAATGGCATCATTGTTTATATATCCATGTTTTCTGCGCATTTCGACGGGCACACATCTTCGCTTGATTTAGGTTGTGTGTGATGCGTCATGCGTTTGGATATAGGCGTATTTGAGCGAGGATATCCTCGCAGGAGCCTTGAAAAGCTAGGTATTTGCACATATCGTGCGAAGGTAGAAATAAATAAAACGTGCTATAGTATAAGCATTCCGTTTCGCGCGTCATGGTGTCTGCAAAGCTGCGCTTTTTTTTTTCTCTTTAATTATGCAATATTTGACTCGCTCCTCTGGCTTTTGGTCGTGTGCAGCGCGTCACATAACAGGCATGACCTTTGCTCGATTGACCATACTCGATCCGTATCCGTGCGTTTTCCCTTTTCATAAGTACAGGCGCATTTTTATTTATTTATTTCATTTTTGGACAATACAAGTGCATTGCCCGCGGTCAGGACAAAAGGAAGTGGTTTGTGCTCGAAGATCCGTGAGTCCCCTAAGTGTTCGTTCACACAGCCGTCAAACGGCCCGTCACGTCACCGTCACGGCGCCGGTTTTCGTCAGGGGAGAGGGTTTCCGAGACGTAACGGGTTGACGGCGACGTAGAGCAATGCTCTACGTCGCCGTCAACCCGTTTTTGAGGAGAAAACGTCACAGAAACCCTCTCCCCGGACGAAAACGGGCGCCGTGACGGTGACGTGACGGGCCGTTTGACGGCTGTGTGAACGAGCACTTAGTGCTCGTTCACACAGCCGTCAAAGGGCCCGTCACGTCACCGTCACGGCGCCGGTTTTCTTCAGGGGAGAGGGTTCCGAGACGTAACGGGTTGACGGCGACGTAGAGCGTTGCTCTACGTTTCCGTCAAACCGTTTTTGAGGAGAAAACGTCTCGGAAACCCTCTCCCCTGACGAAAACGGGCGCCCGTGATGGTGACGTGACGGGCCGTTTGACGGCTGTGTGAACGAGCACTTACTCGGATGTTCTGGCGTCCGCAGTTACTTGCATACACGGCCTTATAAACTTCAGAAAGTGTGGTAAATATAACTGTAACTGCAGAACAATAATGGACCCAGTGAACGCATTATTATTATTATTATTATTATTATTATTATTATTATTATTATTATTATTATTATTCATGAGTAGGAAATCTTGAAAGCACATGGGAAAATGCCTTACAAGTTGAGATTATTAATCCTACTTTTTATGTACTAACTGAAATTATCAGGGCTATAAATTTAGACGGAACACGAAACGATAACATAATTTTGAGCGGGTCCACTGTTCTTGTTTTCTGTGATAAGGCGCTTGCGTGCGTCCGTTGTGGTATTTGCGGCCCGTGCGATTGCGTACATATTTGCATATGTTTCCCATACGATATTTTCATTTTCACGCAGGAATTGTGCTTATGTATTTTATATGAACAGCTGCCAAGACGTATTTGGATTTTTGCACTTTTTGCGGTCTTCTGACCCTTGTCATTATGACTGTTGAATCAGTTTGCCCTGACAGCATTTAAAAAGATCTGTTTCCTTGTTCGCAGGCAATCTGGCCGCTATGTCAAGACCCTCTGGAAGCACGTGCGTGTCGGGGACATTGTCCACTTGTCCTGCAACGAGGTCATCCCGGCGGACATTCTGCTTTTGCGTTCGAGCGACGAGCAAGGGTTGTGCTATATCGAGACGGCCAACTTGGACGGCGAGACGAACCTCAAGCAGAGGCAGGTCGTCCGAGGATACGCCCAACATGTAAGTTTGCACCGCGGAACGCAAGTGTTCTTTTTGGAGAACTTTTTGTTCGAGCTAATAGTCGGCTGATGGAAACAAAAAGAAATCACTGAAAAAAATTGAACAGAATGCTATTCATTATCTAGGCTTGGGGTTTACCGAAACGATTTATTACTTCATTGGAGGGTCTACATCGGGATTAAGCCACAGAGATGTCTGTTCTGCACTCATGAAATATACAGTAGAAACTAAAAGGATCCCATGTTAACTCTTTTCCGACTGAAACCACCGATAGGAGAAGTAATCTTTAAGTTCATTGCTGTCCTGGCGAGGGCTTGTGCCATTCCATGAGAACGCCGTATTACTTCCTGCTCATTCCTCGCACTTATCGTTTTTTTTTTTTTTTCGTCGCGTTACGAATTCCCGCGCCAATTTGCGGGCTACAAAAAAAAAAAAAAAAAAAAAGGCCACAGCCTTGTGTTCTACGTGTACACTCAGCATCTTTCCTCTGCCAACTCTGGCGATTTTTCGTGCCCAGTGGGTCTGAATGAAACCCGCCAGGTACGTTCCTTGGCACACCTGCCATTTGTGCAAGATTACAGGCTCGAGAGATGCGCAGATAGCTTACAAATAAGTGTTTACTGATTACCTCAAACCGCCCACTTGGCTAACTACAATTATTGGTCACACTGTCTGTTGACGTCACCTTAGGCAAAGCGACGGAAGCGCGCGGGTGTCATATACCTTGGCCCTCGAGATTCACACGAAGTACGCAAATCTTCCGGACTTTACTGCCAAGCTAGAGTTATTCTATATGGCGCCCGTATACAGTAACGCTAGTTTCACCATGCAAACAGAGGATTGAGTCATTTGATGTCAGTGGTTTCGGTTTCGCGCTTTTTGTTTCTTTTTTTTTAAATTATTTTCGAATTTGCTGAACAATTCTACTATCAGGGAGGTGACAGGAGCGTCTCGGGAACATAGAATCGCTGTTATCTGGACCTGGAAAAGTCTAATAAGGTGAAGTAAACATATCGTTTGCGATCTGCCCACAATGTCTCAAGAACGTACAGTGGTCAACTCTCATATCTATAACGCCGGAGCGTCGTGCTCGGAACTGCGCGAGCGACATCTACAGTTGGAAACGGGACACCTCTGAGCATGCGCAGCGCCACTGACGCACATGCCTTGCATTCTCGACCCTTGGTTATCACCGCGGATGCAACAACCGCTTTGGCCGTCAGTAGCGCTGTCAACAGTTTAGCGCAATAACAAAAGAAACAAAAGGAAAAGAAACGAAGCGTATTGTTGGCAGCGCCCGACGCAGGCTTGCTGTGTTGTAATTCTCCCTTCGCGGTCACATTGTCCCAACAACAGATTTACGCCCACTTATGAACTGTATATGTTCTGCGTGTTTTTTTTTTTTTTTGTTTTTTTTTTTTTGGGGGGGGGGGGGGGGGGGGGGTCAGGCTACTCGGAAGCTGTCTTTTGGCCGGTATAGAATTTTGCACTTCCAAATGTGAATAGAGTGCTCGAAGCATTCTATAAGGAAGGTCGGCTTGCTGATGCTCCCCGTCATCGGTCATTAAGGGCTACAACCGACGAAGGACCGACTGATCGTCGCATGAATGGGCAATCTAAACTGCATTTAGTCGCAGGCAACGCATCGTTGGTGAATTATAATTAATAGTAGGTTTGCGAAATAAAATGACAGCACGCGGCAATAAACGCAATGCGCTATGAAAAATTCACAGAGCGATGCGCAGTATACATTATGCGGCGCATTGCCGGTACGATATGATACCGAAAACCGAGAATATAGGTACGCAGTAGAAAACGCGTCGATGCGGGTGATTGCACTTTTTTTTCCGGCGCTACATGACTGACAGCGCTTCTGCCGGCCAAAGTAGTTATCGCGGCCTTGGCGATAAACAAGGGGCGATATCTTATAACGGTTCCCGAAGTGGACCGGTCCACTTGGCCTCGCCTGATTGGTCACAATGGCTCTTTTGCTGACGCAAGCGCGGTTTTACCCAATCACGCTAGGGCAAGTGCACCAATTCACTTTTGGAACCCTTATAAGATACCGGCCAAGGACAGAAACTACAAGGCAAGCGCATCAGTGGCGATGCGCATGCTCAGATGTGTCCCGTTTCCAACTGCAGATGTCGCTCGTGCAGTTCCGAGCACGACGCTCCGGCGTTATAGATATGAGAGTTGACCACTGTACACGAGTAAGTTATATATATTCTGCCTCCTGCGGCTGCGCGGCCCATAGCGTCATGTCCGCGTCAGACGCACTGCATGTTACTAGTTACTAAATTGAATGGCACTCAAATTTTATAATAATCCAATGCTGAGCTCCCAAAACCACGAGTGGATTGTGCGTAGCTAGCAGCAGAAAGTGATAATAAAAAGACGAAAAAAATGTTTTGGTAGAACGGTACGTGAAGCACGATATGAATGACTACACGACGTTTCCTAGCTTTATCGACTCTGATATTGAAGCGTACGTATCCAGGTGAGTTTTGTTACGCACGTACAGGAAAAGTACAGGCAAACTAGCGGATAGCTCTCGATGACCAAATGAAAGTCTATGTAAAGCGCAAGCAGAGGAGGGTAAACGCTCCGCGTTGCCTAACTTCCGGTTCAGCGCGTCCTCTAAACATTGACGTAACGCGATCCCCGACTCGATGGGACAAGCTGTGACAGCGCACGCGAAGTCGTGAACACAAACCACCTGGGCTTTCCCAGCCTTTGCACGCGCCTCAGATTACCTGCGAGATGGAGAGATTAAGGAGATTAGCGCGCGCACCGAAGAGCTAGCGCAGCCGACAATGCAGGCTTGCGGGAGGAGGAGGAGGAGAGGAGCGCACTCCTCTCTCTCTCTCTCTCTGCTCTTAGTCAACGCATGTGAAGGCAGCGCATCAAGCATCATCCTCGGCCCGCCCTCGAGTGCCCTCGCACACGGAGCTCGCGTGGCGCAATAGGATTTCGTCGCACTTGTGCTTTACACGGAACATCACGGCGACGGCGAAAACTCTAGAGGTTCTGAAGTATGCCGCCTCTGGGCTCTTTACGTGTACTTGCATTGGTCCCTCTGCGTGGGCGCGCCTCTCTCTCTGTGTGTGTGTGTGTGTGAGTGAGTGCGTGCGCGCTTGTGTTGGCAGTGAAGCGTGAAGCCTGCCTCCTGGCAGCTAGTGCTCGCAGAATTTTTTTTCCCCCTACTTTCTGTAATAATGAATCAGTTTGAAAAGTTCTTGCAGTAAAACTATTTGCAGGCACTGCTTTGCAAATTCCAGTGTATGCAGCTTGACCAAAATCTTTTATGATAACTGTTGAGAAACGTGGTATGAGAAGCCTTTACGCACTGGTCACTTTTTTTTGCTGTTGCACATATTTGTCTGATGTGACAGCCTTGTAGGGTCATCATAAAGGTGCTGTGGGCTATCCCAGATGTGGGGAATGAGGTTATGGAAGAAAGAGGAACATAAACATAGCACCCTTTGTACATGTATTAACATATCGGGTGGTGGATGCGGGACCTCTTTGAGTATGCAAGTTGAAATAGGAAATGCAGCACAGAAAAAAGTTCAAAACGACTTTCCCAAATGAAGAAATTCGAGCTGACCTGGAGGACATACTTGTGAAGTGCTTTCAGTGTGTAACACATCACTTGGATGTCTATGCATTTTTTTTAATGCTAATGACCCTTCCATGATGTTAATGAAAATCTACAGTTGCCAGTTTAAATTAAGCCTCTGTAGAACATACTTTGGCCATATAATAAATAGTGCGGAAGGCCCAGCAAGCTGTAAATTCCATACCTTTGTAAATTTGGGTACTTATGCATGTTTGGCTATTTACTGATATGCAGTGGCTCTCTCTCTCTTCTTTTTTTTAATGCAGAGTGATACCTTTCATCCACTGTCATTTACAAGCACAGTGGAGTGTGACCCACCAAACTGCAAAATCTACAGATTTCATGGATTCATGTAAGTTTCTTTATGATGGATGCAATGTGAAATTCAGGAACTTTGACCGCTACAGTGGGGCGCAGTGGCTATATTGTTCTGATGATGAGCATTAGATCACAGGTTTGATTCTTAGCCACAACACCTATGTTTCAGTGGAGACAAAATGTAAGAAGGCTCATTTACTTTGATTTACTTGTACATAGGAGAACTTCATGTGGTAAGAGTAATCCACATCCCACCACTAGGCTGTACCTCATAACCCCGTATGTTGTTCTAGGAAAGTATGCAGCATGAATGAGTGCATCACATGAACAATGCATAAGCGCACCACATACCAGCTGGACCTGCATTTGGCCAAGAATATTCATTATTTTACCGAAGAGCTACTGTGCCCAGTGATAAGCCAGAAATATTTACATGTGCATATGCAAAAGCATACACCTGTCGTTATACATACTTCTAATTCGACTTCCTTGCAGTTGCCATCCTAGTGGAGAAAAAGTGCCAATCACTTCTGACAACTTACTGCTCCGAGACTGTGTTCTCAAGAATGCTGACTTTGTTGAAGGCGTTGTCGTGTATGCTGGTAAGTACTCCCTCACTGTTTCTTACAGTTCTCACTGTTTATTGTAGAGCAAATTTTTAATGAACTGTGCTAAAACACTGTACATAATTTTTATTTGGACTCCTTTTAATGACCTTTTAAAATTAAAAGTTGTGAGCGCTCAAACATTGAAGAAAAAGCTAAACTTGGGCACCATGAGCTCTAGTTTCTTTGATTCAGTATTAAGTGTCTGACGTGGTAACTGCGCTGTTGTGCGGGTATTTGACACTCAATCATAGTTCATTGTAGAATGAAACTTCTTCTGATTATCTTCAATATGGCAGATATAAATGTTTGTATATTAAATATGAGTTGGGAACTAACGAGCACTCCTTGCAGGATTTGAGACCAAGGCAATGCTCAACAACAATGGCCCAAGGTACAAACGCAGCCGGCTAGAGCGTTTCATGAACAGAGACATCGTCTGGTGCATTGTGATACTTCTTGTATTGTGCTCGGTTGGTGCAATTGGTAAGTGCTTGCTCATGTTGTTTGCTCCATTGGCCTGTATATTATTAATATTTGACATTTCAAAAAGGCATTCAGATAAGTCATGATTACACTGGTCGAAATGTTTGACAAGTGCAATTGGTTTGTTTTTGTTGATGGAGAAAGTCTCTCAGAACAAGTGCCTGCTGATGGAGATCATTATTTGCCCTGTGTAATGAAAACCAGTCGGATTGACTGTCACTATTTTTAGAGCTTGGATGTCTTGTTGCTTATTACCACGACAGAAAAAACAGGTTCTCTGTGATACCGGTTTTGCTTAATGACTGACGGGTTAACACACTTATGCACAATAGAAATTTACCACAATAGTTAATCAGCGTTGTTTTTTAAGTGTAATTAGTAGGCCTGGTATACTATCCTTATATTAGCCTGTCATATTCCGAGTGAATTTGCTGCCTGAAGAACTGTCTCTTCACCACATTACATTGTTTTTCATTCCTTCTAAATCTTAGGCTGCTGTTGAGTGCCTTTGTGCCCTATGGTTGCTTTCAACCACTCCCTCTCTTTCCAACAGGTTGCGCATTATGGCTGAGATCTTTTGAAAACCGCAAGGAAGTCATATTTATACCCTATGAACAGGAAAATAGGTATATACCGGCTGTTGAAGGCTTCATCGCATTTTGGACATACATAATTATTCTTCAGGTAACTATACTTTTAGCAGTATATGTTTAGATTTGAAATGATATTATGTAAGTTGCTGCAGTATGTGAAACTAGATGTTCAAATCTGTTTGGGAGTTCTTTCATTCTTTTTTAGGGATTATTAGTAGCAGCTAATTAATAACAATTTTAGTCTTTCTTCTTATTTCAAGTGTAACGGAGCACTGCAGCTGCTTGTAGGATTGGATGTACGTTTTGTTTTTATCTCATGGTGGATCACTGATGTATAACCTCACAGCACACAACACAATGATTAAAGGTGTCAACAGTGTTGGTTTTATCACTGAGCTCGGCTTTAAGCGGTATCTTTAGGAAGTGTGCTACTCTAGAGCTCCAGACCACACTGTATGCATGATGGGCATTTACCTTCATTCTGTCCCCATCGATGATTTCAGGTGATGATACCACTGTCACTGTATGTCTCGATTGAGATAATCAAGCTTGGCCAAGTGTTCCACATCCACGAAGACATAGAGCTTTTTGATGAACGATCAAATCGGCGCCTCGAGTGCCGTGCTTTAAACATTCCTGAGGAGCTGGGCCAGGTGCAGTACATATTTTCAGACAAGACAGGAACTCTCACCGAGAACCACATGGTGTTCCGGCGCTGCACCATTGGTGGCAGAGACTACAACCACCACCACCCGAGCGTGTCTGAAGGTATGACCCGAGGTGGCTTTCGGAATTGGTATAGCTGCCGTTAGCCATTTTAAAGAGACATTGGGCACGTTTTAGTTTAGTTTGTTTTAAATATTGCAGCAAGGCTAGTGATACAATCATAATGTCTTTGAATGTTCAGTACTGCAGATGCTTTCTTTTTTATATATATATAATTTTTACAGAACGACTTGTAATGCACTAGCACTACAACTTATGAAAATAATATCTGTGCTCCTTTGTGTGTGAGAGTGAATGTATTGTCAGATAAGTTGGCATATGAAGCAGGGGTGTAGCCAGAATTTTATTTCCGGATGGGTCCGAGCCCCCTTTGTGCATGTACGTGTTTGTGTGCGCTTGAATATATATATGTGCATATAAATTTGAAAAGAAATTTCGGGGAGGGTCTGGCTCCCCCGTCACAGCCTGTGATGTAAAGTGTAGAAGTACAGATTACTTGTGTACTCTGTCCTATTCACAACTTCCAGTATCAAGGGTAAGCTGGTCATGAGTGACTAGAAATTTAAATGCAGTTTTTGACCCCATCAGCATTCCATAATGCTGTCAGTGGCATCAGTACACGCCTTCCATGTTCATCATTCCACCACTAAAATCTTTGAAGGGAAAAGGATAGTGAAGGGTGTTGGTTTAATGTTACTCAAATTAAAGAACTGTGTTTCTTTCTGCACCATTACTTGCTGTGTTCACATACTTATTTTCCATGTGCCAAAGACATATGCTAAAAAGTCACAGTAATATGCCAAGCAGAATAAGTGTGTCTCATAAATGTATGATATTGAACAACCTAGGTTTTATTCCGGATGGTAAAATATGACAACGAACGTTCTCATATATCTATTTTTTTTCTGGTGCATGCTGTTTCTTTTCACTTTTCTTGCAGCTGAGGAAAATGACATCAAAATACGCAGTTACAGCTGTGGGTCCAAGCCATCGAAGGCAAGTAGTTGCTTAATTTCTGTTTTGCTGTCGTTGTTCTGTATATAATACAACTTTGAGAAAAAGGGACTTTCAGCATCGCAGAAGCTCAACCATGGACACTCAGCCAGAATGTACTATCCGTACATTAGTAACAAAAACAGCAACCACAAAAAATTATTAGCAAGCTTTTTAATGTTCTTTTATGGTTCATGGCAAATACTAAAAAAAAAAAAAGAAGACATAAAGAAAAGACAAGCAGCTGTAGCAGTTAAATTGTGGTGTGGGGCTTTGCTGTGAAGGAATGTAGGCAGATAGTGGGAGCACTAAGGCTTCGTAGTGTTTGAAATGCTGGGGATTTTGCCAGTTGCTATAGAATTCGAACCCATGATTCACTGTGGCACCCTTTACATCTTGTGTTCATGTGTGGACCAGTGTTATTCTTTGCAAGTTGCAAGTTTCTGCAGAACTGGCCCAGATTTCATGGTATAGGGATGAGCAAGTGCTGTTGTCAGTATGTTGTCATCTGCGCAGGCATAGTGTATTGAGATATTGTAACATGAGTTTCTGGTCGCTTGTGCTAATATTTTCCACTTGTCACTGTGTCATGCCGTTGCTCCTGGGTGTGTCGTATTGAAGTGCAATTTCTTCCCTTCCACACAGGATGACACGGTGTTCACACTGAACCCTCAGCTGCAACGGGAGCTGTCCAACATGGAGTACCAGCTGCGCATGGATGGGAGTGGCCAGCAGCTGTTCCTGAGTCCAGAAAGCCAGCGAGTGCAGGAGTTCTTTCTCCTCATGGCCACTTGCAACACTGTCATTGTTTCAAAATACCCCCACAAGGACATAGTGAGTTTTCACTTTAGCCTGTCCTGGCTGTCCAACCAAATAGTTTGTTACGATCTGCATTTTTATAGTACCATGTTCTTGTGCAGCTTGGTCACCACAATGGTGGATATGTATCAGCAAGTTGGTATGGTCCTTTGACTACATGTACACTCCCACTGAATGCAGGTGCTGCGATGAAAGCACAGAACTTCAAAAAGATCCAAGAACCACAGTTGCAGCCTTCTTGTAAAGGCGCAATTTGTTTTATACTGCAATGAAACGCATACTGATCCAGTACACCATGTGTCTTCTATAACATTGAAGTATCTGTGAGTTGCTGTAAGCTGCGGCTGTGAAGAGCAGCTTTTGCCCTCAGCTTTCTCCACCAGCATGGTGAAAGATTATTATTATTATTATTATTATTATTATTATTATTATTATTATTATTATTATTATTATTATTATTATTATTATTCCAGTACATGCACTTCTTTTATATGCCTACCAACTGCCTATCTGTAGGCAGTGAGGGCTACTTATCCTGTGAAATGGCACTGTGAGCATGGTTAATATGAGCCTCCTTTCTTGCTCTTCCTCTCCTTCCTACTGTCAACCATGTGCTTGTTTATCTCAGTCTGAATATGTCCTCGAGAGCAAACTGGCAAACTCTTTATGGACTTGTTTCTACATACCCCCCCTCTCTTTTTCTTTTTGTTTTGCTTTTGTTGCATCCTTGTTCTTTCTGTATACTTACGCCATGCATGTTGAGTGCAACATGACCTACAACCAAGGAGCCTCACCCACAGCTGCGATGTTTCATTGTGTTAAATTCTCTTGTGCCCCTACACCAACATTTGTTAGTGCCAATCTAGTTCCCCGACTGTTCCAGTGCTTCTCAGCGTGTTCTACCTGCGTTGTTCACTTGAAGCTCCCAGTGCTCACTGAGCCTACTCTTTTCTCGTTTTCAGATGAACAGCAGTGGCTTGTACCTAAACAATGGCAGTACCCATCCCGATGGTTGTAGGTCACCTCTGAAGCCTTCGTGTCCCCTTCCTTCCTCGCTGCCATCGCCCGTGGCACGCAGTCCAGCCGTGGCATCAAGTCCTACAGATTCCCGTGCGTCAACGCCAACGCGGCCACACAAGCTGGCCCTGCCTTTCCTGAACTTTGTCACCAGCCCGTCAAGGCGAACCATGACGCCATCGCCTACTCCAGGCCCTCAGCTCCAGCCAATCTATGAAGCTGAAAGCCCAGATGAGATTGCGCTGGTTGATGCTGCTTCACGTTATGGCTGCAAGCTGCTCCGCCGTACACCGGATGCTGTCACTCTCATGCTGCCCGGTATGTAGGAGGCTAGTGCAAGGTGGCATGTGGCTAAAGAGGAGATCATTTTGAAAGTTAACTTTTTAAAGTGTGGCTTTAATTGTTAACCGAGGGTCCCACTGCAGTCGCTCGACCTTGGGACCCTCGTCTGCATTCTACTAACTGCAAACTTTGTATTTTGAAGGAATAATAAACTGAACTGAACTAGTATGTGAACACTGTGCCATGATTCAGGAACTGGCAACTGGCCTAAATATTCTTTCCTGTCCGACCCATGGAGGGAACTGGGTATTATGTAATCAGCTCCCATTCACAACTTGATGGCAGCCACAATTTTCATTTTATAAATTGTGCTCCTCATCAACATATAGAGGCTGTGTGTTCCCTCTTCTGAGCAGCATGTTTTTTTTTCTTTGGCCTTCTTTCTTTTGTTTCATGTTGATGTTTTTAAAAACGGTTTTCACAGAAGTCTCTAAAATTCTTGTAATGTTCCTGCTATTTTTTATGCATGTAGACTTCTTTTCCAAGAAAGTAATATGTAGCCACTGTCAGAATGTAAAGATTTTTCCATGTCACATTAAGATGACAAAATGGAGAAGAAAAATTCCTTGGCATTTTCATTGTGCAGGCGAGGGGCTGATCGAGTATCGGGTGCTGCACCTGCTGCCATTTGACTCATTCCGCAAGCGCATGTCCATCATTCTACAGCACCCCATAACCAAGCAGAAGGTGCTGTACTGCAAAGGGGCAGACTCAGCCATCCTACCACTGCTAGCCCCTACCAAAGATCAAGGTGGGTGTCCTTGCAGCTGGATGGTGAAGGATGGAAGCTACTATCATTTCTTATTGCTGCAGTGGCATAGAATTCATATTCCTTTGCAATATTGTATCGTTTACAGAAGATGCAGAAAGCTAATCAAAAGCAAGCATATTTGTCACGTGGTATAAGCAGTTTAGTATATGTGGCTGTGGAATAAAGCTTCACTGTCTGATAAGCACAACAGACGAAATGGGATCTTTGCTTCTGTGTTTTCAACATTTTACTGGATGTGCTTTAAAGTTCAGATAAAAGAACCATTATCAAAATGGCTGTTGCGAAGAACAGACACAGTTGCAGCTTACTGTATGTCGTTTCTAAAGAGCACTGCATCTTTGTGTTACATTTTTCTAATTTCACAAGTTATCTAAAAACACTGGACATTTACCATGGGAAAATGGTTCTACTACAGAATGAGATTTTATATAAGGGAAGGAAAAAATTAGCTTCTATACTCTAGCTTGCCATTTATTTGCAATGGTTTTATTAACAGGCTCATAGGCCTCACATATTTAAAAGCTTCTTTCTGTCAGTTGTATACCTATTGCGTGTTATTTCATAGATTGTATAATTGCTTTATATTTATTTACCACTAGGATTTGTGTAAGTTCTGCATTTTTCTTTATGTCAAAGCAAAACAGCATGCATGTACTGTGCTGACATCAGAATATTAAGTGTTACAACCGGTATTTACAGTTGCTCGAAATAACAAACTCTTGTAATTATAAATCTGACCACTGGAGGTGATGCTGACTCTGATGTAAGCGTATGAGCTAATTTTACGCCAATGCGCCAAACGTTGGAGACAGTGAAAATAAAAGCACAAGCATTACTTTACCCTAAATTGACGCATTTTATTTTATGAGCTTGTACATTCACAAATACAAAGCACTGTCTAAAACCATTGCATAGGAAGCACTATTACAAATAAGTGTGTCACCTTCTTTACAGTCATGCGCCAAGTTATACTACGCACTCAGCAGCACCTGAACCAGTACAGCAAAAAAGGCCTTCGGGTTCTTTGTATGGCCAGGAAGGTGGGTGGACTGCTTACTCTTTCGTCTACAGTACGCTTTTGCATTGATGATCATGTTTGTTTCTCTAGCACCCTAACTAAAGAGACAAATACTAGTAATAAGGGACAAAGGTCTCTCACAATACTCTTTGACTGCCTTTGTCTTGCACTTACTGTACATTAAAAATAGTTGCAGAAAATGATTGTACGTTTGAGGTAATATACATACAAAAGGAGGGAAGATCAAGGGAAATTTCTACTGATGGCAGCACTCTTGCTGTCTAGCTTGAGGAGTTGACATCTGAATGGCAATCATCACTGAATGAGGGGGAAGTAAAGTACAGGGAGAGAAAGAGAGGATAGAAGAAGATGACACACTGTATTTGCATGATTGCAAGTCAACTTGAGTGTAGGTCAGCTCCTCCTCCCAAATTCAGGTTTGATCGTAAGTAGTCCCTTCCACTTTTGATTTTAAATTTCAGAAAATCAGTGGTCGACTTACAATCGTGTAAATATGTTATTTACATAGGCACACAGAAGGGCATAATGTCTTGTAGTCTGCTTGCGTAGCAACGTCCTTGAGAATGTGTATGGGGATCTCAGGGCTGTCTATCTGTCCTCTACTGTTCACAACTTCGCATGACATAGCTAGACAGAAGTTATATTCTTCTGCTTGATTTAGTCTAATGTACTCTCATCCTCTGTTTCTTCTAAGCGTTCTTCACCTGTTTCCTGATCTTAACGTTTTCGTTATAATTCCTCACTGCACTGTTGTGAGAGCTTTTTAAAAGTTCTCATTCACCACCAAGTTTGGTTTCACAGGTCATAGAGGCATGTTAGGTGCTTCACAATTGTACAATCTCCTGCATATTTATTTGGGCACACAGATAGAAGACGGTAGTTCCAAAGAGAGAAAGATTTTCTTCTTTTTTTAATGGAGGAATCAACATATATATATATATATATATGTATATATATATATATATATATATATATATATATATATATATATATATATATATATATATATATATATATATATATATATATATATATATATATATATATATGTGAGACAGGGTGGTCGTAATGGATTATTAGCACAGTGCTGTACCTAAAGGCAGTTAGAACACCTCTGAGCTAGTGTGGAGAATTTGACAAACAGAAACGTATCATGGTATACTACCTGAAGTAAATAATTAAAACTCAAGGTGGACCTCTCTTACGACGGCTTCATTGTAGTTCTTGGCAGTTTCTCAGACAGCATTCAGCTTTTTGGGTTTTAGTAAATGTTGCTACCATCCAAACTTTAAAGGGTCAGTGGTCATTCAAGTCTTCCAACTATTGAATATATTCACATATTACATCAGGTGCTGGAGGACGAAGAGTATGAAGAATGGCTGGAGCAGCACAAGGCCTCCGAGCTCAGTGTAGGAGATGCTGAGGAGAGGCTTGTCAGTTCAGCCCGCCTTATGGAGACAAACTTGGAGCTGCTGGGAGCGACTGGCATTGAGGACAGGCTTCAAGAAGGGGTTCCCGAGACCATAGCAGCACTCAGAGCAGCTGGCATTGTCATCTGGGTCCTTACAGGGGACAAACAGGTCAGTCTCGAGTGTTCCCTCACTTTTAGGGCTCATTCACAGTTGCGATTAATAGAGGTTGCACTACCTCTTCAACACCATGTCGAAATTTCCTGCGACTGATGCAGATAACGTCTGCTTGCATTGCCATGGCCTCATGAAATAACCAAACGTCCTATTCCTGCGCACCTGATTGGTTCACACACTCTGTGGCTTCAATCTTGAGACTGAAAAATTCAAGCATCAAGCGACAAGCCAGAACAGTCGCTTTTCTCGCAACTATTAGCGCGTCGTCACCTTGTGATCATCTTGGTCATGTTACCACTGCGAGTTACAGCTGTGAATAAGTCTAAACAAATACCTGTAATTGGCTCATTTATTTTGACATCATCGACTTGCTAGCACAAAAATTTACTTTATCTTGGAACCCCTGGTTCACATACTTTTTCTCAGGTGATTACAATGCAAAATACAGATACTTGCTTGTGTTCACTTTTGCAGGAGACTGCCGTCAACATTGCCTACTCCTGTAGACTGTTCTCATCAGACATGGAAGTTATCACACTCAATGCTCGTTCACAGGTAAGTCAACCTTGTCTTGTTTCTGAGTGCTTGAAGATCACTTTTATATAGTGCAGGCGGCACGATGCCCGTGAGCTTTCATCGCCTGGATATAGAAATGGCAAGCTTGATGAAATTATGTCAGGTGTCTAAATGAGCACTGAGACATTAACTAACATTGATGCAATTCTTCTTTATGACAGTTGATAAAATTTTATTGCACCCTTGACTGCATTCTGCTAATTAACATTAAATGCTTGCAGGAGGCCACCGAGGAGACCATCCGCTTTTACCTTGAGCAGGTCGACCGGTGCCTTACCTGCTTCACTGCAGACATGGAGGAAAACCAAAGACGGCGCTCTTTTTCCACGCTACTGTCGCGACTTGCCAACTTTCTTTTCGGGAGGCGTGGTCCAGTCAGAAGTGAGCCAGTCGACGACACGCAGCCCAAATTCGGAGCTTCCCTTCGGCACCGAAAGAAACGGGCTCTGGTCATCGACGGTCGGACACTTAGCTACATCCTCGAGCGCTCTGCTGATCAGTTGTTTCTTCGTCTGGCGCAGCAGTGCAGCGTGGTGCTATGCTGTCGAGCGACCCCCCTACAAAAGGTGAGCAGCACGCTGTAAAGCTGGGAGGAGTTCATGCTTGTGGGGCTGTTGTTGTTAAAGGGACACTAAAGAGGAAAACAATTTTTTTCGTATTACCAAGTCACCCTGTGTCAGTGCCAAAACCACCGCTTTTGCCGTAAAAAGATGGTTGAAGGCGACAAAACATGCAAAAAGAAAATACAAGTGTAGCATCAGTCCCATGCTCTTGCGTAGCCCTTGTTTCTTTTGCATATTTTTTTTCTTTTTTTTTTTTAACAGTGGAGGCTGTTTAAGCTTTTTGTCGGGCTCTGGAGGGGGCGATAAACTATCATCACCATCATTTCATCGTTTTGAAATAAGTGCACATGTACTTCTGTCAAAAACCCAATGTGCAACATTTGTATGTGCACTTCTTGCTCTTCTTGTGCCCTGCCCTCAGCCCACTACCACATATAGGTGCGCATAGGGCACAGAAAGCCGGTGTGTGCCAAGCAGCTCTTAACATAACATAGCCGTGCATAGTATAGTACAGCACGGGGGTGGGAAAGGGAAATGAGTTATGTGAGGGTGAGAAAGAAGAGGGAGAAAGAAAAGGGGAGAGGGTAAAGCATGGCATAGCCTTGTATAGTATAGTTTATGCACCACAAAACGTGGGTATTTGCCAAGCAGCTCTTAGCATAGTGTAGCCATGTGTAGTATAAGGAGAAGTTTTTCCTCAAGTCAGGACTGTTAAGCCAAAGTGGTCTTGCGATTACTGAGAAATTGGCCAGTTGGTGTTCATTTATTATGCAATGTGCTGCATGTCACTGATAGCTACAGAAGTGCACACCAGACAAAGCATGCTCCGCACACAATGTGTCAAACCAAACAGAAACTGAGCCGGAAACCACAGCTACATCATTATTTTACTGAACATGAGCTGCAAAGTTATCTGTCTGCTATCTTGGAGCCAAACAAGAGCTTATAGCAGGAACCATTCAACCCAGTTCCACAGAAGGTGCAGAATGGCTTGCTGATTCTCCTATACAGCACATTGAGAAGGAGCGCTGGCCATAAAGCCTCCCATAGTGGGAAAATTAGTTTTGCGCTGCAGGCAAGACTCGTGTAAAAGTGCAGCTAGTTCTGATATTCATTTTGTTGTTCATCTTTGTGCAACAATGGCTAGCCCCTTATATGTGATAATGAAAAATGCAGACTGTTTATTCTTGCTTGCTTATGTTACTGCAGCATAGAACTGGAGCAGTTTTGTTCCACTTCATGTTCTGTTATAATGCTGCAGGATGAAGAGTTCACTGAACTGCATTCGTAATCCTGCTACAGAAGAGAAATGTATAGCGTAAAACTCGTGACAGTGTCAATTCCTGCTTGACATGTGTTTCTGCTTGACACGTGTGTCAAGCACACGTGCTTGATACATGTGCTTCATGTGACAGTGATGCAAGAGGTGGAAAAATCGTCCTACTGAGTCCGCAGGCCAGATTATAGATACAGGAAGTAAACAATTTTGTTCAAGACACCTAAAAGGTTGCTCTATTTTCCAAAGGATACCAGACTGTTATGTAACCTTGAAAAATAAGACTGCCAAACTAGTTAAAGCATAACCTTGGCAGTCATTTTTGGTCGCCATGCTGGTCGGTGTAGCTGACTTTGCTGATAATGTTTTCTGTCCCTCTTCCAGGCATGTGTTGTGAATCTTGTTAAAGACAGGCTGAACGTGCTGACCCTTGCCATAGGTAAGCTTTAGGGAGCAATTTTTTATCAGGCACTAGTCATTCATTTTGTCATGAAATTGAAGTACAGTAAAACCTCGTTATAACGAAGTTGAAGGGGGAGTGGTAATTACTTTGTTATAACCATTAGTTCGTTATAACCAATATCGATTTCATCTATAGGAATTTCAAGGGGAATTGCGATTACTTCGTTATATCCGATAGTTCGTTATATCCGGGTTCGTTATAATGAGGTTCACCTGTATGTGTGCTTTAAATTAAAAGCCACTAGTAATATGAACAAGAACAGTAACAAGCACACAACATTCATAAACAAGCACCGTATAAACGCATGTAAGGGCCACACTTATTTTTCAAAATACGACAGCCAATGTTCAGCTTGCGGCCCATACACGCGATGCAAAAGCAATCATTTCGTCAGGTTGTTTCTGACAAATAAATGAGCCCTTTACCCATACCCTTCTTTCATTATTTCTGTTCTGTAGCCATTTATAAATAATGCGATAATTCATCACCACATTCAGTCAAATAAGGTGTAATGCTGTGTAGTATAACACTTGTGCTATGATGCAGTTATCATTTAATGTTAATTTATTACACTGCACAGCTGACCTGGTCTCTGCTGTCTCTTTCAGGTGATGGTGCCAACGATGTAAGCATGATCCAAGCAGCTGATATTGGTGTGGGCATCAGCGGCCAAGAAGGCATGCAGGCTGTCATGGCTAGCGATTTTGCCCTTGCCCGTTTTCGCTACCTCGAGCGACTGCTTCTAGTCCACGGACACTGGTGCTATGACCGGCTGGCCCGGGCTGTAGTCTACTTTTTCTACAAGAATGCTGTACGTCCCTCCCAATGTTTCATCTTGCAGCACATATATAACGATGTTTCGCTGCTTAATTAAAGGCCAAGTTGCAGGAGAATATTACACCGTGTGTGAATTTTCGGGCTATGTGAACGGCAACATTTTCTGTGCAAAGCAAATTCAGATATTGATGTTTGAGTGTGAATCGAATATTTTTTAAAAAATTCCACGTTAGATTACACTGAAAATGTACTGCTAAAGTAACAGTCCTGATATTGGCTCGCTTTGGCTTTCTGAAATATAGTTGAAAGTTTGTGCCTGTCCTGTTTACTTGTCTTTTTTTTTTGTCTGTGCTTTTTGCACGCAGCCCCCTTTTATGTTTCCAAGTACTGCTAAACGTGGACAAAACTATTATTGCACAAGCAGTGTACTCTCATTGTGCCGTTCCTAGACGAAGGAATGGTCGAGTCCTAAAGAACAGTCCCACAGAGAAATGCGTAGATGCATGTGTTAACCTTGCTGCAGTACGGTAGTCTTATGCAGTTAAGTGTACTTGTGTTTGGGAAGGCGCTACTTGTTGCAGCATATAGCACATTTTGTCCCATAATTACAAAGTTCAGATCATTTGAACAAAACTGATTTGGTTCGAATTGGATTGAAGAGAAAACACTGTTTGAAAACTATTTAATGGTTCGAATTTCATACGTTCCTAGCAAATTTATTATGCCCGAGTAGTATATGCAACTGAACCAGTTTTTACACAACTTCAAGGCTTGTACTAGCACTAAGGTACTAGCCCTTAAGCACTACCTGTGCAGATAGTGCATGCACTTTGTGATTGTCTCTGCAAACTGTGACTCAGCATGCTGTCTTATCCTAGTGAAGAAGTGTCCTTATCTAGGATGCCATGCCTATAAGGAGGCATGTGTTCTAGGTCGTGCTCTTGTCTGTTTCATTCTTGGTGAGTGGTAATAGCACCAACTTTTTCAGATTTGGTATCAAAGCACCTATTCTTCTAGCTTTCCCTGACACCTCTGCTTATATACCAAACATTAAATTTTACAGGCGAGCTTCTGTATGTCTGTGTTGTGTGGAACTAGACATATTATGTGGCCTGAAATTTTTTGTCGTTAATTGACCTACAACAATTTCAACCTTTATAGTTTCAGAGTTGTTTGAACATCCCTTTAGTATTAATTGCCCCAATCTCTCCCACGAATGCTGGATAGTTCATTGTGAGCAGGTCTCATACCCATTTTTTAGCTTTCCTCACATTGTATCATTCATCGGTTTGGACGGCACAGATCAGTAGGTCATTCAGCAGAGTAAGGACAGAGGCAAGTTTGCCACGAATAAAAAAATTGTGACTCTCGCTTTCTTGCTTGTGTGACCCTTATGCCGTTGTCCTTGTTGCAGGCGTTCATCTTCATCCTCTTCTGGTACCAACTGTACTGTGGCTTTACGGGGGCGGTCATGATAGACCAGCTCTATTTGATGCTGTACAATGTGCTGTTCACCTCACTGCCTCCGCTCATTCTCGGCATCTACGACCAGGACTGCCCTGCCCACCTGTTGCTCAAGAGGCCATCCCTGTATACGCCAGGCCGAAAGTCCAAAGTGGGTACCTTCGTGTTGGGATTGGAGCAAGTGGTCATGTAGGCTTGGCAGCCCAGAGCTGTTGTGGTGGTAATGGAATAATACAGTTGAAGCTGGATATAACTGAATTCAAGGGGGAGTTCAAATGGGTTCCTTATATATAAGCCATTTGATATGAGAGATCTGGGTAGTACACTTCACTGGTGATGCAGCTGTATTGCAGTGAAGCTTGCTGAGGCAGGTCTGTGCTTAAAAGGTCCCCGAAACGTATTTTTGACATTGCGTCACTAATTAGGCAACACAATTGTGAAATCGTTCACGCCATAAATAAAGTGAAGCACCATGCACTAAGGCTTATTTCCGTCGCCTTCCTCCTTACCACTGCTGTTCCTCCTCAACTTGATCAGCTGCGGAGTGCGCGTTAGCGATGACTGCGCCTCCTGCGTCAGCCGCCCTGCCAAGCCCTCTCCAGCGATATGCCGCACCGATATCTTTACTGAGGTCGCCGGCCTCGGCAGTTGTAAACTCTGTAACAGAGCGCCGGCGACTCGTGTGTACGGCGCCAGATGCCGCGACGATACCGTTGGCTAAAACAAAGGAGCACGTTGTTCGCAGTTAGGTTGGGAAAATTACGTGCACGTCACTTGCTAGGGCCCAATCAGAGGCCTCCCATCCATCGTTCGATAGGCGGGGGCGTTTGAAAACGCATTTCGGCGAGCCGCTGCGATCTTTTGTGATGCGCGTGTTGAAAACCTTATTGTAAATTACACGCTTTATGCAGAGCGCTGAAATCTATCCTGTAATGATCCTAATGACTCGCTCTACCGGATCACCATGCTTGCACAAAATTGTCAAAACCGTTTTAGGGTCCCTTTAAGATACTCAAATGAAGTGCTAGCTGCATGTGCCATTGATAGCTATAGACACGAACTTCACTCTTTTTTTATGGCGCTAGCATATAGTCACATTACATTTCTTGTGAGGCCCCCTCCGTTCACCTCGAGCAAGCCTGAAATTAAGGTTGTCCGTAAAATACCACAAGTTCTGATTAAAATAAGAAACTCGTACGAACAGGAGGGAATGCCATAAGATAGCAATTTCATAGGACACATATATCAGGGAATATTTTTAGTGCAAAAAAGAGCCAAATAAACCTCACAATAATTAAGACCAATTGAAAGCACCACAAGTTGCGGGCTGTTAATATGCGGGTATAAGCCATGCTTAGAAAGAAAGAAATCGTGTTGCTCATACACGCTTTGGATACATGGGCACAAGCCACATGTGACTGAATTCATTTAATGTCCACCCAACTCAACAAAGAGCTCACAAGCTGTTGTGTAATGTGTGTTTTCTTTCTACTCTCGGCACAAATTTACCTTAGGGCTCTATGTCTTGTTTCTTGTTAGCAAGCTTCTCCCGAAACAGCACAACTTCCTTGGAATATCAAGACAGTGATCAGCGCACTGTTAGAGAAGCACTCGCAGGCATTTTTCACTGTATCCAAACTAACAGCGCATGTTTTCGATATACATGCAATACAGTGTACTGGCAACGTTTTTGCATGGGATCTCGAGAGTGTTACAGCTGTTTAACACAACAGCAGTTAAATATATTTCAGGCTCAATACACCTGTGGTTGAGTGTATAACATATACAACGTAAATTTTTCTGATAGAAACTTTCAGGGCTTGTTGCTTGTCAGATGAACATGGGTTTCCTTTCAAGCTTGTATTTCTGCTGCTTCTTAGCTCACATGTAGTAATGCAGGGTCATGACCGTAATAAAATAAGTGAAACAGCCTTGCAGTGACACCTAAGCCTACAGCAATGCAACACACATTTCTGAACATCATCTAGTAGTTTGCTGTTACTGTTGCCAGCAACCATGCTATCGTCTACTATGCACAGGAAGCCCCAATTCACTGGGGCTTCCTGTAATGAACCTTCTTCTGTAATGAACTGTCCGTAATGAAAACATTTGAAAATAATAACTTTGATTTTAATTCTGCATGCAAATTAGCTACATTTCCATTGTTTACAGATGAATTTATGATAACTGTTTAATCACAACATATTTGGGAATGTGGCGGTTTCTCGAGTGGGTGCCTGAGCTGCTTTGGCATAAGTTCTTGGCATAAGTTATTTGGCATAAGTTTAGGGTAGTTGTGGTCTGAATTATTTGTTTTCCTCTTACTTCTACAGATATGTTGGCACAGTAGGATATCAAGGGCTAGATACTGTGCTTCAATAGGTTACAGGAGAGATGATGAATATAGTATCTCCTGTAATGTGACTCGTCAGACAATTACAGAAAGTGTGCTCTGTTGCATGGCTCTTAGAGTGGCTGATTGCAGGCTGGAAAGCTAGAGGTCATGCTTCTTTGCAGTTTTTGCTCACTCATGTGCAATCAATTTCTTTTCAGACATATACCAAGTACTCGTTTTGGGTCAACATGCTTGATGCATTGTACCAGAGCATTATCATCTTCTTCGTGCCATTTTTTGTGAGTATAGAGTTTTTTTGGCTCCCATGTGCTCTCAGAGAGCACATCATTAGCATACCCATTTCTCTGTGTCTGCTTCCTCTGTGCTCCAACTAACTACTCTCAACACATTTTCATTTTTTTCTTTCATTCCATTTGTTCAATAACCCTCTCATGTCTGTAGTTTGGACCTAGCTGCAGTTACTTTGCCCAGCTAGTTGTTGCTTATTTGTTGCTAGCACAGCAAAAAGGCACTTTAAAGCTTCCTTGCTATTGTTATGCATAGCTTAGCTTAGCTTTTGTCAGCTTTTGTCACAAGCAGAGCAATCCAACAGCTGAATAGGGCACAAGATTTTAGCACATGGCAGTTATGTAAAGCACAGTACATACATTGCATAGATGTTGGATGGGAAAGATTGTCCCATGGAATGCATAACAGGGGGGTGTCAAATATCCTTGAGTAAAATTAGCGCCATAGCGAGTCCTTCAAATTCATCTCTAGAATAAAAAAGTAGGTTTCGTAACCTATGTTGGAACCTGGTATTATCTGTAACCTGTGTTTTCAAATTGCCAACGTGAAAAGCTTTTTGAGTGAGCATTCCGACTATCTATACGCATTTCTGCCTGTTTGATGAACCTGCATGTATGCCCCTTGACCTACCTGCAAATGCAGAGGGCATGTCAATATTGACACTAAGCCCTACTTGCCTGCTACTCCTTGCTTATTTTTGTTTTGTTTCTGCTGCCATGGCTCTCCAATACTTTTGCTGCAGCAACAGTGACCTTGCAGTAGAGAGCCTTCTTTAGTTGACATGCATTTCGTTTGGTTGTCCCCCTCCACCAACCCACCTCCTCCCGCCTTCCCCTTCACCCCTGGCACCCCACATGCCCTTCACCTCCCTTCATTGTCCCCTCTCTCCTTCCCTTCTTCACGATCACATGTGCACTGCAACAACATCGCATCGAAAGGTGTATTATGACAGCGATGTGGACATCTGGGAGTTTGGGACCACCATATGCACCGCGTGCTTCTGCGTCCAGATGCTGCACGTTGCCATTGAGTGCAAGTCTTGGGTGAGAGGACCCTTCCTGCTTTTGCATAGTGAACAATGTTTTATGTTGTTACAGTGATGCACATGAAAGGATACTGAATTTAGATACAAAAGTGCCAAGTGTTTACAAAATAGGTCAGATTTATTGTGGCAATAGGCTAAGCCAGAATGGACAGAAAAAGAGACAGGAATGTTACCCTGAAATTCCGACACCAGCTTTCCGAGACATAGTGATTCAGTTTGACGGCAATTTAACTCTTCGTTTGCAGTATCGCACCCTTTCCTGTCACAGGACATGTTTAAAACCTAAAATATGTTAACTAGACTTTGTCACTGAGATAAATGATTCTCCCAAAAAGAATAAAACAAGATAGACATATTTTTGTAAGTACAACAGCACAAAAATGGAAGACACGGACCAGAAAGACACGTGACAGAGCGCTGACTTCAACTAACAGTTTATTTTGGTTCAGCTTGCATATTTATGGGATGCCCTTTCAATAACATCAAGATAAAACCAAAATAGCATAGAACAAACAAACAGAAAACATGCTGATATCTCGAGTGCCACCACATCATTCACACGAGACCAGGCGATCACTCCTTAACTAGCGATAGGTAATCATGTTCCTTCTTTGTTAGCGAAATAGAAGGAGCGCTAGCCCACGATGAGCCCGCCCGGTCAATCTCCCGAGCTTCAATGATTTTACATGCCATTTTATTCTGGCATATGCGCACCACTGAGGCCTGCCCGTAGTGCGGAATACGGCCACAGTCCCAGCAGTGCAACACCAAGTGACCCTGACATCAGTCTTGTCATGTATAGTGGTGCTCTATGAGTGTTTCATTTAAGCACCTCCCGGTCTGGCCTATGACATTCTCCCGCAGGATAGTAGACTGGAGTACACCACATTATCCATGCAACCCACAAATGGCGGACGGTGTCGTTTCGTGCATCAGGAGGCATGTTCATCAGTGTTTACTGCCTTGCATATCCTAGCTAACTTTTGAGGCACGGAAAAGACAATGTGAATGCCTGCGCGATTACCCACCTTTTTTAGATTGTGGGAGATCGCCAATTGTTTTTGTGCTGTTGTACTTACGAAGATATGCATCACCAACTGGCCTGCGAACATTCCTTATTGAAGATAAACATCATAATACTGTTAGTCACCTGCTTTACGTCTTGTGGTAAATGCAACTTCAAGCAGTGCGTATGCTACAATAGTTCCAAATGGTATCGCGGCACTTGTACATCTTAGTAGTTGTCACGGCACTTTTCTATCCCTTGTACATCTTAGTAGTCGTCATGCACATGATTAACAAATGCTGGAAAATGATCATGCCTGTGTGCATTGCATTTCTTTAATAATCTCCTATGGTCTAAATAAAGGCAAATGGTGGAGCGGCCGTTGATTGACTGGCATAATTGTTTGTTAAAGAGAAAAGAGAGAGAGAATCTAAACTTATCACAGCTATCACCACTATTCTTATTGCACTTACAGCATGAACTTGCAATCACAAATATGGATTTAAAATTCTGAAACTCATGATTAACCAAGAATAGGGCCATGACCCTTCATTGGTGAACGTTCCTTCCCTCAGTGTAACCCATCCTGTTGGTTCACCTTCTACTGTACTGCGCTTTGATGCACAAGCGCCAGGTGCATTCTGATGAGACTGAAACTCAATAACTCTCGTGCACTTTGATTTAGGTGCACATTCAAGGACACTGCGGTGTCGAATATATAATCTGGAGTTCCCTACTACAGCATGCCTTATAATAAGTGTGTGGCGGTTTGGCATGTAAAACTCCCAGAATTTATTTTGAAAGTGAAATTAAAATTTATTTTATTCAAGTGTTCAAAGTTACACTTAGGAAAGAGAGGACAAAAGGCATTTGCATCTGACGTGGTCCTCCCATCCCTCAATTTAGTTACTGGAACTTTCTGGCTTGCATGAACATACATTGTGCTTTACTTGCATTCCATAAGGCAAAAAGATGCGCTCTTCAATGCATACACAGTAGGTGCCAAATGAACTAGAACAGAACTAATTGCCTTATCATATAAAGCGTGTTTATCTATGTGTGTTTTTGTCTTTGCTCATTTCGCACCATTGCGTTTATAGATTTAAGTACACAACGAGTAACTTGAACTCGCAGTACAGCTGTTCGCTGAATACTTGCATTTGACTGGCCCCTGCAAGTACTGTCTTTCATGGCATCTTTCCAGACCCTTATGCATGGGATGTCTATAGTGGCCAGCTTCTTTGTCTACTTCGGATTTGCCCTTCTATACAACAGTGTGTGCTACGACTCCCCGACACTCCAGAACCCATACTGGGTCATGCAACACGCCATGTCAACCGCCCAATTCTGGCTGTGCCTCTTGCTCATTCCAGTTATCAGCTGCTTGCCCAGGTGAGAGCTAGCTGCCTCCATCTGGTTGCACTTGCCAGTGGAAGCACGATATCTTGAATGCCGACACGAGTTGTTAGTTATAATTAAATAAATTAAAATCATATTGTCATTAGGATAGTCATATGAATATATGGTCATAACTAATTATTGGATATAGTGAGGTTATTGTCGTGTTACACTGAATTGCTCACAACTAGGCTTGACAGTTGACATCATCCTTGTCAGAGGGGCACAAGTAACTCTGTTCAGGTAACCTGTTGTTAGTGCCATTCACAGGCAATCGCATGATTAATTTTATATTAGAGAAGTCTCGGTACATTTAGAGAAGCCACCCATATAGATACTGCTGCTTAAAACCTAACCTCATCTAGAGCACTCTCACGAGTGAGTGCAATCAGCAGCGCACTTTGCTGCATAAATGTGTAGCCTTAATAACAATGCTTGTGTAAATCGAATTATGTTCACAGTGGAATTAGTATGTAGTAAATTTGCACTCATCACAGCGTTTGTATGCACACGTGCACTTTGGTTAGCACATATTTTATAAGTAATCAATGTGCGCCATGTGGTTATCAAATGCTACTTAGTGTCGGAAGTTTCGTCCCTGTGTCCACACTAATGGGGATGTGACGCTGTCTTGTCTTGACTGCGAATAGGAGAGTAAGAGATAAAACATCCTCATGGCTTAAGTGATTAAAGTGCAACAGTATTGAACTTTGGTGCAAAGTATGCATGTGAAGATACTACCTCTAGCATTAGAAATATTCTTCAGAAAAGAATTTTCACAGAAACATGTTGCTTGACATGTTGTCTTTACCTTTAGAGTTATCGGGATCAGATTGTATGTGCATGGCATGCAGAGGCTTGTTGCATTGTCTAAACATTGGGAATGTGCATTCCAGCAGAGATTATAGTTAAGACATTGTTCCTGAAATTATGTATGCCCCTTGCATGCAGGTTTGTGGTGAGAGCTCTGCAGACAAGCCTGACTCCAGGAGATGTCATGCTTACCCTAATTGAAGAGAGGACACGCAAAAGGTGCCGTGACTCTACCCGTGGCTCAGTGTCGTGGTCGAGGAATTCTCGGGGTGTGTCAGTGGTGTTTCAGTCCGCATGCCGGCTTCCATCAGATGACTTGCCCTCTGTAGCATCATCGGCACCAACTACATCTACACTGACCTCATCGCACTGCCTTCAGCCACGGACTTCGTCATCTGTCGAAGACGTCAGGGCTGCATTGCCTACATAGCCACATGAAGGGTTGAGGTACATTGTTAGGCTTATGTTGTACTATTTTTCAGAAATACGATGTTTTTCTGTTGCCTGCGGGCTCCCTGTGTGCCTTCTGTTTTATTTATTTTGAACAGGTTTACACGACAGCACTGATGCTAAAATGTTGCACAAAAATTGGGAACCGAGTCTTTTGTGCTTGGAAACATTTTGCGCATGTAGATGTGCCTTTTCTGCTATATCTCACAAATGTCAACACTGCACTAGGTGTAAAGATGCAGTGTTACAGTCGTTTCCGTAAGGTGTCAGTTGCGGGACACGACCCAACCTGCTTATATCTTGTTTTTGACCACATGCCATTTCAAAGAGTAATCCGCTTTATGTAATTACAGTGGCTACAACTGTTTCCTAAACATTTCACTCCCAAATTACGTCTTGAATTTCATGTGAAAGCAAACTGTAGTAGATCGTAAAACGGCATAACACAGGGTGTATTTGCTAGTATGAGGTATTTCTCACCAGCCCCTGTGGTGTGTAATTTGCACTTTATAAATGGTGCACCTGAAAGTCTGAATGTTATGCACTTAAAGAACAGTGTTTGGAAATTTGGATATTTGTAACACATTTCTGCGTCACTTGATTCATCTTTCAGTCTTTTTAGGCAACATTCATTGGGGAAGTATGCTAGATAAGTCATTCACGTCATGCAGTTAGCATGTGACATTTTTTTACATGTTGGCACAACCATCATCGAAGAGACATTTATGCACAAGGGAATCACCGCAACGAAGTACTGAGGATGCCAAAATGTAGCAAAAGATCTTTTTATACTGAAGTTTGCATTCACCTTATCGGAAGCATATGTTATATAAAATACCTTGGCACGATTAGCCTGTTTTATGTTAACTTTATAAACATTTCAGGTTGCATAAAATATGGCTGCAACCTAAAAGGCAGCAGTAGGAATGTGAGAAACCACTGCCATCAATGCGCGATTCATGGAAGTGCTGCATAGTTTGCACACATGCAGTCACACTAGTCATGTTTTTGTCGTTGCGCTATAATGGCACAAGGAGGCAGTTGAATGCAGCTGAAGTGCCATGATTTACTTCTTTTTTAATGTGCTGCCTGGTGGTTTATCGTCACGATGGTGACTGTTTGAAATGCGCTGTTTCATTTTTTGCCTGCAGTTACAGATGATTAATTGTATGCTGTGCAGTGTGTATGTGTTTATGTGTGGCAGTGTTCTTGCTTCGTTTTGATCCCTTCAGAATTTACATTCATACTGGGGCCAAGAGTCACTCTTCAGCACTGAAGCATCATCGTTGTGTTGCATCGTCATCATCATCTTCATGTCACAGTCTTTGTTGAGTCAGTGTTGAGAAGCTGCGCTGTCTTCCAAACTGAGTCTGTGTTGGTGTACTTATGTCAGTGAACAAGATAGTTCTTCTAGTTGTCGGGGCACAGATCTTGTATAACATTCCAATTTTTGGAGAGCTCTTTTTTTTCCGGGCATTGGTACTTCGCCGCTCAACTGTGCTTGCCTTTTTCCCATGTTACAACTCAAGAGCACACGGTGTTGTGCCTCCTCGCTAAAAGTTTTTTTTTCTCTCTCTCTCTAACTGTTGGGAAGTGTTCTAAGGCGAGATGCAAATGTGATTTGTGCAGTAAGACCACTACCATGGTGTTCTGGTGTCTGAGTGTCCTTAAACATAGCAGGGTGCATTGTTTGGCACTGAGACTTTTCTAGTGCCTGGAACCTCTACAGCATTTAGACTACCATTTCAGCCATACTCGATACCTTCGAGGCCACTGACAGCATATTAGTGAAGAATGAAATTCTTTACACTCTTGGAAGCTCTGAGTGAAGAATAATATAGTGATTCTGGTGCACTTTATCACCTGCACGAAATTTTTAACAAATATACTTGTTATCTGTAGCTGAGAAGGAAATGTATTGGCACATTCTGAGCGATTGCTTTATCTGTCCCTTTTTTTTCTTGCTATGATTACACCTGATGTTTGGTGCATTTGACAAGTGTTGACTTTCTTGTACTTAGAAAATACTATTTCTGTTTTCACTTCATTTTTCGTTCATCATGTCATTGTTTCCCATGAGAAGCTTGAACAGGTTTTTAATTGTGTGCGTGGCTCCAACTAGTAGCCTATGCTGTAAAATAGCACAAGTCACTGTCCTGATTGTTTTGCATGTGCAACACACACTGCATCATTATTAGGTTTTTTTTTTTTTTTTTCTTCTGACCTATGATAGTAATTGCACAGAGCTATTTATGTAACTTCGAGCTGCTTGTTGGCATGATGTATGAACTGCCCATTTCCAAGTACAATGTACATTTTGTACATACAACAAGTGCTTGTCAGCCATGTAAATACTTGTGTTCTCATTCATCTCTTCGGGAAGAGGTGTTTTTACTGAGTGTTCGCAGCAGGGTCTGGTGCTTCCACTTGTCTTTTTTTTTTTTTTTCTAATCGTGGCACATGGACAGCGGCCACCAAATGTGATAATGAATGCATATCTGCAGCCCTGAGCGTGTGGGGTACCGGACATGCTACATACACTTTGTTTACAGACTACAGGAGAGGTTATGAAACAGTGCCTGTCGGAACACTTACTTTTGTTGAAATAGAGCAATTGCTCATTGCAAGAATAAACATTCACAGTATGTTGTGTCACTTTGTTTGTACTATACCAAGAGTCCTGATTTGTTGTATCATAGAGGAATCTACATGCACAGCCATGTACACCATATGTGTATTGCAACACATGTGCTGTAAGATAGTGTTACGGTGGTAAGGTAGAGCAACGTTCAAAGAAGCAATGCCTGGCAGACATAGGCATGCTCAAGGTTCTCCACTAGTGGTGAGTATTCATTTGGTCAAGAAAAGGTGAGGTGATGTGTAATGTAGCCAAGGAGAAAATCAGCTAAGGTGAGGTATATGTGTGGGTTGATGTAGTTTGGATGATGCAAAATGATCGAGTAAGAGCTACATATGTGACAAACTACTGGCTTTACCACATTTGATAGGATCCAGCGATAAGATTAGTGGCTATTGCAGGAAACATGTCTCTGGTATGCAAGTCTGCACACATGCCACTAAGGGCAGTACAGAAGGAGTTAATTATTCATCTTTCCTGTCATTGAAAACAGTCTGAACTACCCCGTTTCATGCATGCTTGAGTCATTTATTTATTTCAACGTAGTGCAGCCCCGAAGGGCTGTTTTGGAGTGGGCAAATACTACAGTAGATAGTAAAGCATACCAAAGTGCACCAAACATATAGATGGTTAGTAATGTACAATAAAAACTCATTGATAATGGTTTTACCTGAATCGCATGGAGAAGACGCTACAGAATTTCCGTGTCAGCTACATTCCTGGGAAGCCCTCTCGCTGCACGTAATTCCCTACCCTCTGATGCCAGATTTTCCGACTAGTAATCAAATGCTTTCATGTTAACTACGCTGTAATGTTAACCTTATTTGCGACTCCGCGTTTACACACCGGTGCTAACGTTTCCGCGCATAATTCAAAATATGTAAATTTAGCTTTTGCGTGAAAAGGATATGGAGCAGCCCGGCTGCAAGTTTCACTGGTTCAATGATCGTTCGGCATCCTGATTCCGAAATATTTCGGCGCAATATTTGGCCTGCATTTAATAACTCTGGAACCAACCATGCGACACCACGCGCGGCATACACACTATTCAGTGACGTCATGTCAAGACATTTAAGTAAACATATTAACATTAGTTTCCTTTAAAATAATAGATTGCTATGAAAGCTAGAAAGTAAAAAAAAAATAGTTTGACCCCGTGCGGTGCCACGGTACCGAAGCAAGGTTGGAGTACGGTTTTCCCGTGGTCTGCGAGGAAGCGCCAATCTCGAAGGCCATGGTGGCGACTAAGATGACGTTAGCTGCAGAGTTGAGGGGGTATACGCGCGGTGGGCAAACCGAAACCGCGTTTTTTGTCGCCGTAAATCAACCCGTACAATGTAACGAAACAGTGTATATTATAGATTCGAGCTCCAGGAGTCTAAAGAAACACATAGTACAAAATATTTAGACCTTTCACGACCCCTTTAATATGCAACTTATCATCGAAAAATTGAGAAAACAGAGCTCGAATGGGCACTTTTTTTAATGCATTTCGACTGCTCTCGTACGCGCGCTTCTCTTTCGTGTAGCTCAATTTAAGGGTTCCAAAGAAAATGGTATGCACGCATTGAAATTGTACAATGTCGAAAATTGGCCCAGCTTTATTAGTACAGGCGATCGAAGCTAGAAACAATCCCAGAGCACGACTCCAAGAACGGAGTATAATTAAAACGTATCCTATGAGTCCGTGCTCGCAGAGGGAATATTTCGACGAAAGTCTCCTCGCGTTCCACCGGTCTTCGGAGGTCAGTTGAACGTCGGTTATCTTCAAATCCCTGCTCGACGCCTTGCACATATCGTACACGGTTAGAGCAGCGACAGCCACGGCGCTCAATGCTTCCATCTCGACGCCAGTCCTTCCCGTGCATTTAGGCATAACTTTCAATAAGCACTTCGTAGGTGGTCTCCAAAAGAGTCAACTTCACGTCCACTTTCGTCAGGGACAACGGGTGGCACAACGGAATCAGCTGGGAAGTCTGCTTCGCCCCACCGATTCCCGCAATCTGGGCAACGGTGAGAACGTCGCCCTTCTTCACGCTGTTGGATTTCACGAGCTCGTAGACGTGCTTCCCGAGCAGCACGCGCCCAGATGCAGTCGCTGTCCGCACTGACTCTGGTTTTTCCGCGACGTCGACCATCCGTGCCCCGCCTTTTTCGTCCACGTGCGTCAGTTGTCCGATCCCGCTACTTGAGAGCAGACGACGTCCAAGACGCGCGCCGGAGAAGCCAAGTGGGACCACTTGCCTCCACGAAGCCACTATGGAATAGGCATTGCCAAAACGCCTAGACAACGCATGTGCGAAAGGTATCATAACTGCGTATGGAATCTTCCTCGGCTTCACAAGCTGCTAAGCGCCCCAACGTTATGACAAATAACGAGAACAGCTGCATCCGTTGTCCTTGTGCAATGAACTACGCGTTTACATCCTGATAAAAACACAGCCGCACAGCTGCTTTAGTTGACACAGGTTGTTCTCTGGCCCTGCACTACACCAATACTGCCGCAATGGGTTTCGTAGCGCCGTCATCGGTAACGATTTCGTGGGTGGGGGGTGTGTGCATGAATGGGTGTGACGCACGTCATGACTCATGGTCGGCATAACATGGTCTCACCTAGTCCCTATGATGAGCTCACTTAGCAAAGATACGAGATAGCACAAGATTGCGCTAGCGCACGCCCAGCGGTACCTAGCCGCCAGCAAACACACCTATGAAAGAGCACACGCGCGAGCTATGTGACCCTTTCCAGTGACAAATGCGTGTTGCGCACGTAAACACCGGCATACCGCACAATCACGTGGTAAGTTTATTTATTGTCTGAAGGGTGCATGTTCCATTGGAAGGCCTGCCGACGGTTCGCGGTCTCGTTGTACACGCAACAGGTATATCTGAGCATCGTCATCCTGATATGTGTCATGCTGAGCAACTTTTATGGTCGGTCGATTAGTGTCACACTTACATGCCGGAAACGTGTGACAACTGTCGCCGTGCGGTGCACTAACGATCGCGATCGAGAATTTATTTTTACCGTTCCGCAGGTTGCGCAAATGAGCCGAATTTGATCTGTATCAGGACAGATCATCACCGAACCAACGCGCGGTACATTTTCGATTGGGATCGAATTTCTTGATTGCGATTGGCCCGTTTGCGCAACGTTGCGGACTCGGAGTCGTTCATGGAGTTTTTTCCTTCCTCCATGGAGTCGTTAGTTTATTTCTTTTTTCTTTCCCTTCCCCTGCTTTACATCGCTTGCGATGAGAGCGTCGACGTTTCTACAAAATAACAGTGTTTTAATATAACTCTACCACTGGAAGTTAAACACAGTAATTTTTTTTTTTTTTTTGCGCCCCGTTTCTTTCGTTTTAGAAAGGTATCGAAGTCGATTGTTGTGCAGGGAAGCATGATGGCTGTAAACAAGTATGGCGTGCAGTGATACCCGTCGTCTGTGCAGCGAAACTGTGAGCGCCGCTCGAAATTTGGCCCCGTTTAGCGCCTGTTCACTCGCCTTTGCCGTTCACAAAGCCACCTTACACTTTTCGCTCCGTTGCGTTTAGATCTCGTTAGTGTCCGGAGGCGATTTCTTTAAATTGAAGCTGCTCCAAAGTGGTACGCCCATCGCTCTGGCTGCTACATCTTTTTGTGTTTTCGTTTTGCCCGTGTTTGTCTTCGTGATCTAGTGCAGCTCCGTACCAGCTATAGCGCGGCTTTGTGTCAGCGCATGTGTACACTTGTGTCGATCGATCGTTTGTACTGCTAGCGTGTTCCGCGAAATTTGATGACAACTTGTGCTTGCAACTGGTGCGCCTTTCTTGTCATCATCTCTCGAGATAACGGTACAACTGTAGCCGTTCTCGTTGGCGCTTGCGGATGTCGCGTTTGTTTCTTTGTTGTCTGCTGCGTAAAGAAAAAAAATATAATAGAAGTAGAAAGGAGGCGCAGATTGGACTTGTAATTGTTTTGTTTGCGCTCGCGAACTTTATGCAGGAGTTCGCCATGTCGTTGCCGCCGTACAGTGACAGCCCCGCTCCGACGCCCTTTCGGAGTCCAGTGGAAAATGACTTGCCCCCATCGTACGACGACATCACAAATCCCCAATGGTATGCACTTACCGAGAGCTGACCGTGGCGCGCTACTTCGCGCGTGCACATATTGTCAGGTTGTTGCACGTTGAAACGTACACGTGGATCCCACTGCTCGACGTACTGCCCTCTGCAGAATTTTTTTCTGTTTCTGCTGACGGTCGATGAAACGAAACCATGATGTACCCTCCTTTTTCAAGTTGCGTTGACCAGCTTGCCGGATGAGAACTTTTCCTTGCCACATGCATTAGGCAAGTGCGAAAAAAACAGAGCCGACCAGTCCATTCTGGTATTTTGGAAGCCAATAAGCTTCGCACTGCATGATGTCTTTGACAAACTGCTCTACAAGCGCTTTCGAAGTAGGCATGGTGTCCAAATTAAAACAATACAAGCAATAAGGCAGACTGGAAAAGTACTGTTCACAGCCAATCGGGGAATTGGTGAATGTACACATGTAACTGTCGTATCTGAACATGAGATTGCGCTAGTTTCATTAGCACGTCATTGTCAGTCTATGGTTATGTCCGTGGCAAGATGTAGAGCTTTCGTAGCAACCCTGATTACGCTTGTCTTGTGCTACTTGGTTTCAATTAGTTGTACCCCTGCAGATTTTCTTGTTTCATGACCCCGTCTTATTTCTGCCATCCTAGACTATGTGTCACTTTCATGATGAAGAAAATGGCTGTGAATTTTGCATTTCAATATAGACTACATATATTACTGACATGACAAATTGTGCAACTCGCTTTTCAAAAGTGCTGTAACTGCTGTTGCTGCACAGACAATGACACATCCGATCTCATGACAACCCAATTGTTTCACGTAGCTTGGCATGTTTGTGTCAGTAAACTACAGACACATGCATGTGCATGCGTGCAATATGCAGTCATGTGTTCATAGTGCACTTTTGAATACATTGTTCAACACCTTCCTTTTGTTGCTCTATGTTTCCTTGTTTATTTTCTTCATTTCAGCTCCTCCTCCATCCTACCAGTCACTCTTTGGACAGGTCCGCGAGGTACACAAGTCATCCAGTGGTGTGCTTGACTTCTTGCGAAGCGTGATACTCCTCTTGCTTGGCACCTGTGAGTCATCTACTATACTCTAGATTTGGCCATTTAGGCAGAACTTTATTGAGTTGTCCCTGCATATGAAGAGTTTACCATTAAGTTGATATACAGGATACAATATGTGCCCAAGCAGTGAGGCTTGGAGAAGCCACTCTGCGCATTCTAGATTTTGCAAAATAAAGTGGGAAAAAGAATTCTGTATGTAGGTTAAGAAACAGCACTTGTCCTGTCTTTTTTCAGATTCAGCCTGTAGTTTGTTTTCATTGCACGATCACAATAACATGTCGACATATATGGCTACTTCCACAGCAGTTCACTTATCTAGGTGTGCCTTGTTTATCAGTAATACTTGCAGCAAATGAAAGTGTGCAACAGCAGTATGTTAGTAGAGGGCAAGTCGCTTCACTTGCACCAGTGTGTTGCCTTACCTTTGCGTGCGGTGTTTGGCACTTGGTTTCAATTAGTTTGCCCCTGCAGATTTTTTTGTTTCATGGCCCCATCTTATTTTCTGCCCTTCTACACAACGCTTCACTTCCATGATGAAGAAGGGCTGAGAATCTTACATTTCGGTGTAGATTACACATTTTACTAACATGACAAATTGTGAAACTCACTTATCTCTCTGTTTTGTAGTGTGCATAAGAGAACAGTAGATCTGTGCGAACAGCGAAATTCTGGCTCTGATGCGAATGTGAATATTTGAAGCGTGGGAATATAATAGAATGTTTTTTTAATATTGTTTGAACTATTTCATGTTAAATTATGCCCAAAATTACTGCTCAACATTGGCAAAAGTCAAATTTACTCCATGACTAGTGTGCTTCCACAATGTCATTCCTGGAAAAAAAATAAAAGTCGAATCTTAAAGAACAGTCTAACAGAGAACTGTGCTGATGCATGAGTTAGCTTTGCCACAGTACACAAGTGCTGGCTTCGCTGCAGTGGGCAAGTGTTTTGCGGTGAGGCTTGCTGCATGTGAGAATGTGCCACTTTTCGTTGGAAATAGGATATTCTACAAGCATAACGTAGGTGGAGTAATCGTCTTTCTTTCTGTCTTAACTACAAAGCCGTAACACTTCCGTTAAATCAGGAAACCACTTCCAACATCGTGACATAAGCTAGAGCACCGATCAACGGACACATGGAATTTATTCATCACGGCGCTTCCGTATGTGCGAGATAGGCTGATACGCGTCCCCCACCGCTTCGTGCGCTACCCCCCCCCCTCTACTTCTCTCCCGGAGACCACCACCTAGCCGCGTTAAAGAAAAAAAAAAAAAAGGAAGGAAGCGCGCTTTCTCGAAATTCGCGAGACGGCGAGTCAAAGGCGGCGGAAAACGCCACGAGGCAGACGACGCGACTAGACATGGCGTCCTGGCATTCGGAATCAGCAAAAATGCTTCATCGCGGACATTGCACCACAGTACGCGAGACGGGGCAGGAGGAACCTGTTCGCAAACACATCCGCGACCCGGCCACCCAGACGACTTGGCCACGCTTTCGTAGCAGACCGAAGGGTGCCGAGTTCGAATCCTCGAGGGCCTATGTATATATATCTTTTTATATTATTTTTCTCTTTTTTTTGTTTTTTTGGTGGTCTTTTCCTTCTTTGTATCTTCTTTCGTCTTACCTGCTGCTCTTTAATATTGATACCCTCACCTACCCTAACCATAAACTTAACATGTCTGAAAGAACTCTCCCCCAACGGAGCATTGGGACAAGGTGCATAAGGGCTTACACCACCACCATGCCTCATCTGTGTAACTCAACTACGCACCAGAACAGGAACTGGCCTCCCTGGTGCAACACCATGGCCAACACCTCCCAAGTGACCGAACCATCCAAACCCTGGACCTACGACGGTGACATCAACGGAGCTTCTAACAGCGGAAGCGACCACGAGGGGATAGGAACAAAAGACTGAAAGCTTCTGGACTCGGACAGGAAACCACTGGAAACTAAACGTAGCGACTCTTAACATGCGAACTCTTTCAAGTGAAGCCAGACTAGCTGAACTACTAGAAGAATTAAGGGGAATTAACTGCGATATCATTGGCCTTAGCGAGGTTAGGAAACCTGGAGAAGGATACTTATCGCTTAATGAAGGGCATGTTCTCTGCTACAGAGGACTGCCAGAGAAGTGCGAATACGGGGTGGGATTCCTTATACACAAAGACCTAGCAGGCAACATTGAAGAATTTTATAGCGTCAATGAAAGGGTAGCAGGTATCGTGTTAAAATTAAATAGGCGATACAAACTAAAGCTAATACAATGTTACGCACCAACGACAAGCCACAGTGACGAGGCTGTAGAACATTTCTATGAGGATGTAGAAACGGCAATGAGCAAGGTACACACCCAATACACAACTGTCATGGGGGACTTCAACGTGAAAATAGGAAAGAAACTATGAGGAGAACAGGCGGTCGGGAACTACGGCGAAGGTGATAGAAACAGCAGAGGAGAGATGCTAGTGGAATTCGCAGAACGAAATCACCTCCGTGTTATGAACACTTTCTTTAAAAAATGTAAGAACAGAAAGTGGACATGGAAAAGCCCCTACGGAGAAACGAAGAACGAAATAGATTTCATAATGTGCAGTGATCCCAGTGTAGTACAAGACACGGAAGTGGTTAATAAGGTCAGAATTAGTGACCACAGACTAGTAAGGGCAAAGATAACCCTCAATCTAAAGTGCACAAGGACAAAGTTAATCACGTGGAAGAAGGCCAACCTCGATGTCGTCAGGGCCAAAACAGAAGAATTTAAAATTGCACTTAAGAACAAGTATGAGGCTTTAGGACAGGAAGAACATGAGAACATAGAGAAGATGAACGAAGACATTACTAAGCTGATCACCGAAGCAGCGATCGAAGTAGGGGGCAAAGCACTCAGACAAGATGTAAATAAGCTCTCTGAATCTACTACAAAATTGATCAAACAACGCCAACAGATGAGAATAACTAACTCAAGACACAGGATAGAATTTGCCGAGCTGTCTAAGCTCATCAGTAAAAGTAGAGTCAGGGACATACGTAACCATAACGTGAAAGAAATAGAAGCGGCCGTGAAAAAAGGAGTCAGCATCAAAACAACTAAAAGGAGGCTTTGCGCGGGAAAGAACATAATGCATGCCGTGAAAGATAAGCAGGGCAACACCGTTACTAACTTCAGTGATATAACCAAAGTGGCCGAGGACTTCTACTCTGAACTATACAGCTCAAGTACGAGTCCCCCCACCATGAGGGTAATAAATGTCGATCAGGACACCGAAATTCCATGCGTTACTGCGGACGAGGTTAGAAAAGCAATTCAGGGCATGTCCCACGGAAAAGCAGCTGGAGAAGGCGGCATAACAGCCGACTTGATCAAAGACGGAGGAGACTTCCTAACTAGAAAGCTCGCGACACTATACACACAATGCCTGAAAACTTCAAATGTACCAGTCAGCTGGAAAAACGCAAATATTCTACTATTACATAAGAAGGGAGATGTTAAGGATTTGCGAAACTACAGGCTGATCAGTCTACTCTCAACAATTTATAAAATTTTCACAAAGGTTATCTCCAACAGAATAAGGGCCACACTTGAATTCAATCAACCAAGAGAACAAGCAGGGTTCAGGAAAGGATACTCCACCATAGACCACCTTCATGTGATAAATCAAGTAATTGAGAAGTCCGCGGAATACAACAAACCCCTCTATATGGCTTTCATAGACTACGGAAAGGCTTTCGACTCGGTAGAGATACCAGCAGTTCTAGAGGCATTACGCCGGCAAGGAATATGCGATAGATACGTAGACATAATAGCCAACATCTATAAAGACTCTACAGCCACCCTGCTCCTCCATAAGAAAAGCAGAAAAATCCCAATACAGAAAGGTGTCAGACAAGGAGATACAATTTCTCCAATGCTGTTTACTGCATGTTTGGAAGAAATCTTCAAAAGGCTAGACTGGGACGAGACAGGGTTAAGGATTAATGGCAAATATCTAAGTAACTTACGATTTGCAGACGACATAGTACTCTTTAGCAATGATGGCAACGAACTGCAAAAGATGATTGAAGACTTAAGCCGCGAAAGCTCTAAAGTAGGATTAAGGATGAACATGCAGAAAACAAAGATAATGCTAAGTGGCACGGCGAAGAAACGTGGCTTCACGATCGGAAACCAGACATTAGAATTCGTAGAAGAATACCTATATCTAGGACACCTACTGACAGGAGAACCCGCCCATACAAAAGAAATCCACCGTAGAATAAACATGGGATGGCGCGCGTACGGGAGACATTCCCAACTCATGAAAGGAAATCTACCACTTTCACTCAAGCGGAAACTATATAACTACTGCATTTTGCCAGTACTGACATACGGGGCAGAAACTTGGAGAATTACGAAGAAGCTCAAGAGGAAGTTAAGAACGGCCCAGCGGGCGATGGAACGAAAAATGATAGGCGTTACATTAAGAGATAGAAAGAGAGCCGAGTGGGTCAGAGAACAGACGGGAGTCGCCGACATAATAACCGGCGTTAAGAAGAAAAAATGGACATGGGCAGGCCATGTGATGAGAAGGATAGATAACCGATGGACAGTTAGAACGACGGAATGGATACCAAGAGAGGGCAAGCGTAGCCGCGGATGACAGAGAGTAAGATGGGGGGACGAAATCAAGAAATTCGAAGGCATCAAATGGAATCAGCTCGCGCAGGACAGGCAAGAATGGAGAGGATTGGGAGAGGCCTTCGTCCTGCAGTGGACATAAGATAGGCTGATGATGATGATGATTTTGCACCTTAAGTATAAACTTCAAATAGTTTGAATAGTGTAAGTTGGTTACAAATGTAACTGAATAGGAAATACGTTAAAAAATTTTGAATATTTGCACACCCTTAGAAAACAGCCATTTCCACATTTTCTTTTGCTATACTGTGTGAAACTAGGTGGCAGAACCTTTCGGTATTCTTGCGGCATTGTGGCATCTTTGCTTTTTATGTTTTAACAGAGAAACAGCGTGCATAGCATGGAAAGGCTAAATGATTAATTTGTGCATTTCAGACTACTTGCTGTTTTTCAGAACAGATTCTGCTGCAGTGTGCTTTTCGTCAAATTTTCTCTGTTATTCATCACAGGAAGTTCTAGTGTGATGCAACTTAGCAGCCGCATTTCATTTGTGTCCAGTGCGCTCACTTTTGATATCACCATTGAAATTCGGTTATGGACATATCAAATTATGTGTGATTTCTTGGATTTCTAAACAATAGGCGTGCCAAATTTTCATGCTGTACAACTCTGTGGTGGCGGCGTGGCGTTCTTTATCAAAAATGGCATTGAGCACGCGACACTGCCTGACCTCCTTGAAACGGAGTCTGTCTGGCGTATGATTAGGGTGTTCAGTGTGTTTGTAGCGACTGGCGCTGTATACCGGCCACCAAATGAAGGTGACAAGTGCATATTGACAATAACTGACTATATCGTCAAGCACAGACTTCACTACCACAAACTGATCATATGCGGGGATTTTAATACGCCCCACATTAAGTGGGGATCCTTCACCACAACCGGGCATGACAAGGTTCTCTGTAATTCTTTGATTGACTTCGCTGTATCCCGTGATTTTACTCAAATTGTTCACAGCGCCACTAGAGGTTGTTCAATCCTGGACCTTGTTTTCGTTACAGCTGACCTATTGAATGACTTTGAGTGTGCGGTTGTAGAAGGTCTTTCAGATCACAATGCAGTCTTTGTTAATTTTTCTGTTACCTGCGAACTTAAGAAACCAGAATACAAAGTTGTTACTGATTTCTCACGTGCCTACGATGAAGGTGTACTTTCCCTGCTTGTAGATTCCTATGACAATTTTCTGTTTTCCAGCAACAGATGTGGTGTGAACGCGTTAGTAGAACACTTTGGTGCGATTGTGTCCGAATGTATATCAAAATTTTTGTCAAACAAACGTGTCAAGCACAATCCTAAACACCCATGGTACAACAGGGAAATAATACAGCTTATTCGCCGCATAAAGCGATTACGTCGCCAATGCCGCTCCAAGCCAAACCACGATTTTCTTCAGTGCACGTTAAAAACAACACTAAAAAAATAAAATGCATGAAGCCAGATACTTCTATTACAATAACACATAGTCAACGTTCATTAGGGATAATCGGACCAAGTTTTGGAAAACAATTAGTCCACCTCCCACCAGCCCTTGCTCATTCATTATTGGAAACGAAACCTGCTCGGATGCTCAGGCGATCTCAGAAGCCTTCAATAGTTATTTTAAGTCTGTGTTTACCACTGATAATGGCACTGTTCCTTCTTTTGTCTCCTATACTGTATCGGTAGCTATTCCGGATATTGAGTTAAGTTGCTCTGGAATTTACGATCTCTTACTAAACATAGATATTACTAAAAGTGCCGGTCCAGATGATATCCCCAACACTTTTTTGAAAAGGCACTCTGAATGGTGTGCATGGTACCTCATAATTATATTTAAGAATCATTTAACTCTGAAAGGGTTCCGCGAATTTGGAAGATCACCAATGTTGTTCCTATCTTCAAATCGGGTAAGGAGGAAATCATTTCTAACTACAGACCAAGTTCATTATTATCTACATGCTGCAAGCTACTGGAGCGCATCATTCACAAGCACATTATTCAATTCCTAACTGACAACGACATCCTTTCACAGCATCAGCATGGATTTTGCAGCGGTTTTTCCACGGTTACACAGTTGATCGAATTCACGCATGACATCGCCTCATCACTTAACAACCATGAACAGATCGATGCCATCTTTATTGATTACTCCAAAGCTTTCGACAAGGTATGCCATAAAAAACTTCTCCTCAAACTTCGTAACCTTCTCACAGGCCCATATGCTGACAAATTACTTGGCTGGATTACGGATTATTTACAGCTGAGGAGTCACGAGCAGTCATCATCAGCTCATATTTCCTCAGGTGTTCCACAAGGCTCTGTTCTGGGACCCCTTTTATTCATAATTTACATTAATGATGTCTTTCAAGTTGTCGCTAACACTCTAGTTAAGCTACGTCTATATGCTGATGACTGTGTTTTGTATTCTAGTGCGAATAGCGTCACTGACCAGGTTTTGTTCAATAATGTGTTTTCTTCTTTTTGCGAGTGGAGCAGAACGTGGCAGATGGAGCTTAATTTTCAGAAAACTGTGACAGTGACTTTTACTAATAAAAAGGAACCATTGCAATTTACGTATGGCAATCCCGATCATGCACTAGGAAACGTCCAGGAATTTAAGTACCCTGGTGTTGTATTCTCCCCAAACTTAAAGCGGCACAAACACGTTAACCTTATTACTGCAAAATCGCTTATTAAGAAATTAGGTAACCTAAGAAGAACGTTAAAAGGTGCCACAAAGGAATGCAAGCTTATAGCCTATAAGTCACTGGTCAGGCCTCTTCTTGAATATGCGTCAGTTGTATGGTCACCACATCTTGTAAATGACAAAGATAAACTTGAGTCCGTCCACCGAAAAGCAATCAGATTCATTTTTAATCGCTACGACCGTAACTTCTCTCCTTCAGAGCACTACCACGTTTTATCGCTGAATCATTTAGAACACGGACGTATGTGCGATTTGCTTACCATGTTACATAACATCGTGCACAAATCTGTCAGCATAGCTACACCCATTTCTTTCACCAGTCATACTGCCCAAGTGACCCGCCGATACAATCCATTGAGCATCGTGCCGTTCAGATGCTATATTGATTGTTATAAATACTCTTTTGTTCCGTGCACAGTTGAGACTTGGAATAACCTTGAAATTTCTTTGAGATGGCTACCACATGCACAGTTTGTAAAACAAGTGTCCAATTATGTATTTTGATGTTTTCATTTTTTTCTTTCTTTGTTGTTCTTGTGTGTTTCTTGTAACCATTCCTGCAATGTCTCAAACATGAGACAGCAGTATCTGTAAATAAAAAATAAAATGAATAAAAAATAAGCAGATGCCTTAAGTTTATAATTAAACAGTTAATTAACAGGCTCTTGTTAATCAGTCAGTTCACTGTAACTTTAGTATTTGCAATGTACTTCCACCTCAGCGTAGTGTTCGTGTGTGAAGACATGCTATAATAAATCTGTAGCGTCTAAAAAACAGTATAACACATTTATACATATTTATACAGTCAACTCACATTGATTAACATCGCTTGAGACATTGCATTTTTCTATGAATTCTAGAATTTTTTATTTGTTTGACACTGAATAAACAGGAGTACATCTTATTGCTTAGGTAGGCACTCCTGCCTGGTGACACTTGAAGAAGATATAAAACTTGCAGAACTGAAATTATGAACTGGTATGTATTGTGCAGCTGCATTCAAAGCATCTGGACAAGTGGTGGTGCAACCTTCAGCATGCGCCGCCACAGCCCCAATATTACATTTGCGCTTGTTTTAGCTTTTATAAAATATTCATGCATGCTTTGCATTTTCTAGTGGGCTCTTCACTCTGGTAATCCAAAATCCTAAAGCAAAAAGGTCTTGGTTGAAATAACTATCTTCAAGACCTCAAAAGCAGAGCCGACTGCACATAAACTTCAGATCTGTCAGAAGGGACCGCAAGTTTATGTCACCCTTGTTTGAAACCTTACGAGGCGATCGATTTGAGTCTACAAGCATTTCATTTTGGCTGCCTTATCTGTCATTCACTGTCTGCTGTAGGTGAGGGTAGTGATGTTGAACGCTAGAAAACGTGGTGCTGTTAATGTCTTGTGTCGAAAGCAATCAAACTCGCTTTTCTGATTCAGTATCAATCCTTTTTTCTAATTTTGAAATTGATTTTCACTGATGTTTAGAGTTCACTTTTGATGCATCGGCGATGACGAGTATGTACCTAATTTGTCTTCGTTTTGTCCTCTGATAGTGTTTGCTGGTAGTGCATGAGGTTTCCATGGAGATCAGTGGGGTCTGGAGACCACAGTTTTGAAAGATAGACTTGTAAACTATGTGTCTTTTGCTTTTTCCAGTGGGATGTTCAATCTTGGTAGGAGTCACGGTAATCATTCCTGTCAGCATGATAGTGATAGGTGAGTGGATTGCCTCCACCAGAAAGGCATATAGAAACACTTAAGGCAATTACAATGTTCCCCATACTGTAAGTAAATGACCTTTTCACGTTACCAAACACACCCCTATAGTGTGGAGAGTACACTTGGTGAACTATGAAATGCGCAGAAAGAAAAAGAAGTGGGGACGCCTGCGCGGAGGTTCTCACACCAACATGCGTGACATCATACATTTTTGACTGCATCTGCTAAGTACTACACAATTATTTATGGCTAAAAGAGATGTAGACTGCATTCTAAAAAAGCCAGAGACTTAACCTGGTGTATTCCAGACAATTTTACTGAGCCATGTGGTGAGAAAATGCAAGAAGGGAATAAGGTTTGTGACGTAATCTCCTTAGAGTTATTGCATTGGATTCAAAGATGAAGCTAACATGAAAATTTGACCTTGATTTTTTCTTCTAATGTTGAGCATGAACTGGTGAAATTAATGACCGTGTAGTTCTCCAATTAAGCTGTCAGTCTAAGCCATGTTACTGTTTCACATTAGTGTCCCCTTAAAGAGGCTGCCCCCATTCCACTTTTTTGGGATGGCATCCTTTGTTTGAGTTCACTGATGGCAACCACGGAATGTGCACTGATGGCAACCACGGAATGCTCATTGTGCGGCAACCACAGAAGGCTCAGGAAGAGTAGTAGTTTTGGCCAGGCTGGTAATTAAACTGATTTGAAGTGATTTATTTAGACATGTACCTAAAGTGAACTACATTGGTACCAGCAAAGTTAATGAAGAGGTTCTGTGATCCAAAAGAAGTGTGTGTATGTATAACACGAAATATACATGCCTATGGCAGAATCTTTAATGGTGCATGCTGTTCCTGTATCTGTTGCACTTGCGAGGTACTTGCAATCACGATATTAAAAATATTGTAGACTTTAGCAGCTTGGTACATATGTAAGTTTCGTAGTTTCAGTGGTTTACATTTGTTCATCATCCAACGTAATGTGATCAGTAAGGCGTGCCAGGGCTACCTCTCCCATCACAGATACCTAACCAGTTGCAGTGATAGCTTAGTGGCTAATGTGTTGGAACTGATAAGGTCGAGGGCATGGTTTCAATTCAATTTCTGGCTACTTAGGTCACATTTTGATGAGGGCGATGGGAAAATGCCAGTGTACCCAAGTTTAGGTGCATAATAACGATACCCTGGTGTTCAGAATTGTTCCGGATTCATCTCCTATCACAGCTTTTGCATATAAAACTGTATTTTTTTACAACCTTAGGTATTTGAATGGAGTGATTTTTAATAAAACAAGCACTGCTTTTGAAGTGATTACCAAACTCTTGTAGAGAAAAAGCTTGCTATCTTAATGGCAGCAGCTTCGGTAGTTTTCTCCATTATTTTCTTGTCTGTTTCAGGTACCACGTACTTAAGTGACTGCCCAGCAGAAAAGTACATACCAATTTTTCTGGTGATGGGTGGAGTGTTCGGTGTGCTGAAAACGGTACTTGACGTCTGTAGCAAGTGTCGACATCCTGACAGCAGCGGGGAGGCTGGCCGCAACGTTGCAGAAGAGCAGCGGGCTGAAGAGCGTACTTGGGGTACGCTCGTCAATTGTTTCCTTTTTGCCTGGTATGTTGCAGGTAAGCGCTCACGGCACAGCATTATTTGCTGTCTTGCATTACATGGCATAGCCTCTTTTGCGTGCACAGCATCATCTGTGCTTGATTTGTTCTGTGTGGATAAATTGATAGGTTAAACAAACGGCAAAAATATACAATTATATAAGGAATTCAGACTCCAGTGGTAATGCTCTTTAACGATATGATCATACTTGTGGTGTGCACACAAAACTTCGTTGCTCTTCAATTTTATATATTCATATATTCATACTCACACACTTTTTTTTCCTGCCACTGGTACTTATTGAAAGAGTTGTTGATAGAGATCAGTGAGTCACAATACCACTGCTGCTGAAAGAAGCACACTGTATCAGCCGCTCAGTTTCTTAGTGTGTGGTGCACCACAGAAAGTAGCTTGGGACTCCTATTAGGTGCGAAGCATCTTATGGCGGAGTTCAATCTGGTGGTGGTGGTGGTGGTGTGCGCCCTTACTGCACATGCGCAAACCCTCTCCACAGACCTCCTCTCCACTCCCCCTCTCCATATGACCCTCTCCACACACGTCCTCTCCACACACCTCCTCTACTAACGGCGCGTGTTGACTATGGATACGCTCTTTCTTCGATGAACGCTTTACCAGCTCACAAAGAATGAGAACATGCCCTCGCCTGCGAGAGACAACGCTGAGGCAGGCAGTGTCCGTTAGCGTCAAACCAATGCAAACGCGACAGCTAGTCAAACCGGTGCAAGCACGGTGTGCACCCCCCGTGCTGCTTCGCATCGCGTCGTGGTTTCCTTTAGCGGGAGATGGTGTAATTTTTAAAGAGTAAATGCCATGCTTATTTTCAATTCTTGTCATCCTTAGTTATTGGCCAGCACAATGCTTCCTCTTCACAACTTGCTCTAGCCACTCACAACATGAGATATAACATGGATAAAATTATTGGAAGGAATCCCCCTTACACAGTGTGGTCCCTGAAGTCTATTTGCTACGCAGCAGAAGAATGCTTCCAGTCACTTTTTTTTTGCTGCATGTTTTCCTGCATGTCTTCCTGATAATGTTGCTTCGCCAGTCTACATTTTGCACTGCATTAAGAGTGGTCTTGGGGTGTGCTATTAACACAACCTGCAATAATTAAAAATTGTGGAACAGGTGCCCTGCATGGTTCACTGCTTCTTAACTGAGCCTCTGTTTACGTGTTCTTGCAGGCTGTGTATGGGTGTATCGTGTCTACCCTCCTGACTACGTAAACGTCGAAAGCCCAGCATTTTGTGACAAGACTTTGTACCTCTTCGCGTTTGGCCTTGTCACGGCCGGGCTGTTGTCACTCGGCTTAGCAGCAGCCTGCCTCTGCTGCCTAACGCTCTTCTCATTGCTCTCAAGCAAGGATTGATAGCGGCAGAGCCCAGCCACAGATACCGGCCTGAAAAGCCTGCAGTCATGGATGCCACGGTAACCACTCATGAGCTCAAGACATCCATGCCCAGCTGCCCCTAGAGAGAGCATGTACAGAGGTGCGTTTTGATGGCAAGTGACAGAGTGATGCTGGATTCCTAGCGGTGCAAAAGCAGTGTGACACTTTCCAAGAGTGCCACTTTCCTGAGTGATGGACAGTGCTTCAAGCAGTTGTGCAGCTGCTCTGCTTATTACTGTGAAACATTTGGCAATTTAAATGTCTTGCTGATAAGGAAGACAGGTGTAAAAAGCCTTTTGACCCTACCATAGACACAGGGGTCGCATTCCTTGGTGCTTTTTTGTTTACTTACCACTTTGGATGCTGTATTTATCTGTTCTGATCAGAATGCATTTATGCCAGCACCACAGTGCACTTATTTTAACAGTTTTATTTATTTTGAAAAAGAAAGGAGAAATAATGTATTCAGGTTCAGACTTCACACAGGTGTCAGTCTGAACCACAGTCATCAAACACACATGGTTCAATGATCTGTATAACACTCTAAAGTTGGAAGTAAGAGGTAGAGAGGTCCCTGCTACAAAAGATTGTTGCATGGTATATGACGAAAGCAGAAAGGTGAAGGTCTGGTTTCTTTGTTACACACAACCTCATGAATCTAACACCTATTGATGACATTCATGCCTCGGGAAACATATTAATGAGTTGAAAGAACTTGTGCTAAAAGAACTTGTGCAAAATGGTGGGAGTGTTCATGTATGCATGGTGTCGCAAGACATGTCCAGCAAGTAAAAATACTCAAAATGGATCTAACGCAATACTGCAGACTCTGTTTGCAGACTCCATTGTCATGAGCAAACAGTTATAACTTGAAAAAGGTATGCTAACCATATGAGTGTAGTTATGAACATCCCACAACTCTCATAGCTACCAGAAACATCTCTAAGCACTCTAGATAGCCCTGCCCAGCTCACTTGTTTGTAGCTGAAGCTTCCTCACAATTTTTTGAAGTGAAACACGTTGTGCCTGTCACTTTGAAAGAAGCCATATGTCCCTGGCCTAATTTTTGCTTATTTTACACCTAATATTCCAGAGTACTATGAAAAGAGTACTGCATGTCCGCACTTCCAAAGGGCTATCTCTTATGCTTTCTCTACCTTATGCATGAGATGATCCTTGTGTTGATACAGAATAGTGTGCTGTGCAGATACTAGTGGGGAGCAGCCTATATACTATTTTGCTCCATTAAAGGCTGTAATTTATGAGCTCGGGAACAAAAAAATTTTGGTTTATATCCACAGAATAAAGACTAAATTTTGTTGAACTTGTAATTAATGTATGGGCAGCGCTACAGAACACATGCCAAAGAGACGAGTGATTGGAGTGGACATGGGCTCTATGTTTTAACAAAATTTCTATGCGAGGGAGCCTAATGTATGAAAAAATTTTAATTGCAACCCAAAGAAAAATTAACCAGGTGTATATGCGGAGCGAGGCTGATAAAAAAAAAAGTGGGAAGAGGATATGTTTGAATAGAAAAATGTAAACTAAAGGTAAAAACAATATTACAAAGCTGAAGTGATTTGTCCTTGTTGCAGTCATTTTGTCCAATTTAGCGTATAGGCAACTGAGTGATGCGACCCAGCTCTCGAGCAAGGAAATTCAATTCAATTTCTAATTTCCTGATTAGACCGTTTCAAAATGAAGTGTTTTCTCTTTGGTTGTAGCCCAGAGACTTTTACCCTGGAATGTACATCCGGATTACTTTGTAATCGTGTTCTCTGAGACTATTGTTTATGCATCCAACCAGTTCGCCCAGCATAGTGCATTTCAGAAAGCTGCACTTGACTTGTAGCATTTACATGTGGCAATATCTTCATCCAAACATTATTGTTGAGAGTAGCATGCTACAGTGTCACATTCTGTTTCTTTGCCCATCTGCTTTTAGTTATAACTGTAGTGAGTTAAAAGCTGGAATGTACAGCATCCATATGTGGTAATAAACAAAATTTACATGGTGCCTCTGCTTCTTCAAATTTGAGCTCAAGAAATTCAGTCAGAAAAGCCATTTATACCTGGCTGCCTTACCAGTGTCATACAAGTACTATAGAGCATGGTGAGGCGCATCCTTTGACCGAACTGTTATGTGCTGGTTGTGGCTCAAGAAACTGGCCTGTCATCTTTTCATATATGTTTTGACCAAAGGAAAAAGTGATGTTGCAGTTGACTTCCATTAATTCAATTCCAGATGTGCAAAACTGGTTAAAACTGAATGACATTTAACATTCAGTATTTACCCAGAACATCTTACATTATATCTACAGATGTTCATAAGATGAACCATACACGGGCATCCTTGCTAGAAAAACCCTAAACAGGTCTTTAGTGTATATGGAATTTTGATTTGGGGGACATGTTGAAGGGTAGTTGGGAGAAGGGGGGGGGGGGGGGGCTATAATTAACCCCTGAGCCTAACAGACTTCTTCATATCTGAAAAAGCATTTCATAAGGCAAAGTACCATTTACACTTTATTTGAAGGTTATCAAGAGTTGTCGATGTCATGTCATTGCTATTGCTGCAGCTCCTCATTATTTTGTCTGTGCCATGATGTAAAAGGAATATTGTGTTCAGCAAGTTATGTGCTTCTCGGTCAGTGTTTGCAAACTTTCTTATGCTGACCATCCCTGGAACTGCTCGGACTTCAACGTGCAACTACTTGTCTGGACTGTCCACGCTGAAACTGTTATATGGTTGTGGGCCAAACTATAGATCCTGAAACACTTTGCACTTTCTGGCAGTTTCAGAGTCATTGTGCATCTCTTCGAACATGAATTGTGCATTTGACCTGACCGACAACACTTATATTTTAGCTGCTACTGGTTGATCCTCAGCTTATTCAATATGGATCATCTCAAGTATGAAGTAATAGTAGATTACTTCTGTGTATGAATGTATGAGCATTTTCAGTGCATTTTCAGTGCATTTTCAGTGGCAGCACTGCCAATCTCATAGGCAGGATGTACTGCAATTTCCATGATTTTGTGGTTTATTTTAAGCAAGATAAGAAAGCCGGTCTTGTTCGTGAGAGGAGCTTGGGCTTGTTGATGCATAATGTCAGTGGAATAGCACATAATCAAAAATGCTATAGCGAGTGTAATTATGTGTATGGTACCATGTGTCGACTTGCTTCCTTGTCCTTGACTCATTATGTGCTATTCCACTGATGCCAGTGTTTCTAGCGATCCCACAGCATTGCACCAATTCGACTGACTTTCAAGCTCCTTTGTGTCAGTAAAGCTAGTCCAAAAAGCACTGCAGAACAAATTTAAGAACCTATGATGGCTGTAGAACACAGCGTGCACATAAGAACAAAGTTGCTGTACTCTGTACAGGCTAAGCTTGTAATTGAAGTTTGTGCTTCTGTAAAACATCACCTTGACTCATGGGCCAAGGTTACGCCACCCTACTTGCTTATTTAATTTGACACAGCCCTGAAACAAATGGTTTGTGCATATAAAATGGGCTGGACAGGATTTCATCACGACAGTAGTGTGCTGGTTGCTTGCACAATACTTCGTTATACTGCATGAAACACTGAAAGTTGCAGTGCACATAATACACACTTGCTTTAGCAGTTTTGCATATCGGGTTAAAACTGCAGATGTTTTTCCTTTGCATAGTAGTACCATTCGAATGGCCAAAACTTTTAAAAGCAGTCAGACCAAAAGAAAATGAATAAATGGAAGCCGACTGTAACGTATTAAAAAGAAAGCATTCTGTACTTACTCTGTAAGCTCGTCAGTTCATTAAGGAGCTTCGCATTGATATGCTGTCTATGGGTAATACAACGACCTGCCCTCAGCATAACATACACAAGTTTCATTGTTATTTTTCTATTTTAGAAGTGGAAGGGCATGCTTACCAATTGCTGAACAGTTGTGTGGCCTCGATAGGTGATGCACAAGCAATGGAATACTGAGTTGCCCTAGGGTATGGTGTGCATTTTTACCAATAGCCGGATGATGTTGCAGCTTGCATGACTGATAGCATAACATCCTATGCGCTTTGGTATGGCACTGCAGCCCTGCGACTCATGGTTACTCCTTTGGCGACCGTTGGAGACGGCTGTCCAAGCCATCTCTTGAAAATGTTCTCCTATCGAAAACAAAGTCAGCCTGTCACTACTGATATTCAGCTACTTGTCTTTAGTAATCTCTGTGTACACAGTTGTAAGATATTCATTCATTAAAGCTAACTTGCTGGCTATATCTTCTAAGGTGAACAACCCACAGGAAGCTGTGCACCTAAATTTCATCCAAAGGGGGTGTTTAGCTGGCATAATGTGTGCAAGTGTTCAAGGTGGCATTAATGCAACCTTCTGTATGGGTGAAATGTTGTGCCTGCCTCTGATGTTTTTGAAACTGTACAAGCCAGGTTTTGGACATGTTCTATTGCAGCATTACCTTATGGGGAGTGCCGCAGTGTGATGGCCCAACAAGTGACATTTGAAGTGTTAGACTGTATAGTAGATTGTATAGTCTCTTGATGGCGTGCTTGAAAGTTTGACGGCGTGCTTGAACTGGTCACAGTGATAGGCAATCTAGGAAACTGCTAGAGGCTCACATGTGCAGCTGCCATACGTAATATGTGACGGAGATGTGCTGTGCATTGCAGATGCTGAATTCTGAGCTTATAGCCAGTGACTGCTCAAGAGTGCAGTGGAATGTGCTACTCAAATGCATGCATGTACCGTTGCACCACTGTCCATGGACCACGTCCAACTTATGTTTTGCTTCCTCCATATCTGTGCCCCTTGTCTAAGAGCTTATTGTTCATGAGGTATAAATTACACTCGCATCTTCACGTAAAGGGATCAACCGAGCCATTGGGAATACCATAGTGCATGTTTTATGCTGCTACTATACTGCTATGTTTTCTTTCACAAGAACGAAAAGGCAGTGGAGAGGGTCTGAACAGCTGCTTGGATGGGAATTTAGGACCATTTGCTCCTCTAATTTCTTTTCACGCCACCTGTTTCTACTGAAAGCTGCATCCCCCACAAGCCGGCAAATCTTGGCCACTTTCATTGTTTCTGATAAACTTCCGAGGCATCTGCTTTTAGTACTGTTGCAGTCTTAAGGTAATTATCAAAGGGACCCTGTAACACTTTCTTCTGATATCATACAATGACCTCACAAATTATTTTCTAGGCATACTTGATTATGGTATAAAATGCATTTCATTAAAAGAGGACAGAAAAGAGAGCACAGTGAAGAACCAGTGTAACTCTGACACTTCACTGTCTTTTCTGTACAGTTTTCACGAAGTGTATTTCGTACCACAACAAAGTATACCTAGTAAGCAAAGCAAAGCACCAGCTTGCCCTTGGAAGTGCTCTTTTGGAATGCCTCACTATATTGGCTCTTTTTAAGAATACCCCACTATAGTGGTCTCTGTTGCCTCATGAACCTCCTGCCACAAATGTTTTTAAAATCCGTGAAGTGTAACTGGAGTTATTCAATATTATCACATAAGCCATGCACTTGCCCTCCTTTCTTTGCCACTAGTGTGCTGGAAGCTAGAGCGAAGGGGAAAAGGCAAATATTTGTGCTCCAATAGTTGTGTTGCATCATGTTCCCGAGCACTTTTTATTTTTTCATTGACCACTTTGCAGCACCCCGTATGGTGAAATATACGACATGGCACATGACCTTTGTGGTGGTCATGCCAGCTCGCTCCCAGTTTCTGTGTAGTCACCTACCTTCTATGTAGCTTGCCGGGGGGAGAGCAAGGGATTTTTGGCTGTCTTTTACACCATAAGTTCTAAATTTCCTTCCTTGGGCACTGTAACCATATTTGGCTCACATGTTTACGGGAGCCTTGTGTACAGATTGCCAGCATTATCTGACTTATGTTCAAGAGGTGTTGCAAAGCCCCTTTTGATGAGAATGGTAGCCCAGTGCTGCAAGACATTTTGCTTCTGAGTGTGTGGCCTTAGGTTAGAAAGGCTTCTTTAAACCACAAAGTCTTTCTTTCAAAATGTTCGCTTTCTGTAATTGTTTTTAGAGCATACTTTCGTCACACAAGTCCTCTGTTTCTCACCGATTTTGTGTATGTACTTACTTGCCCACTCAGTCCTCTAACTTATGGTTTGATAAATGGTAACACAAACAGTGCTGTCAATTCCAGCAAAGCACGTCATGTAAATGCACAAGTTGGTTTGTTTAATTGCTGCATGACCTCAGAAGTGTGCTCTGAAAAGTGACAGTTATTGTAAAGAAAAGTTGCAGTTCAAGACAGAGATATGAAGGGGTAGTTGACATTTGGGGATGTTCAGTGTCCAAGGTGCTACTGTATGTGTGCGGCACACAAGAGTTCTTGTGGTGGGCCTTTCTGTGGTGCTAGTTAGCCAACCACGAAGTGTATTTGTGCAAGACATTGTGAAGTTTAATTGTTCCTCACACCTTTCTTGTCACAGTGTTTGCATAATCTTGTCAAGTGGTGAAACTCTAGTGTTTTTATGTACAAGCCAGCAAAAGTATGATGTGTAAACCCAGCCTGAGACATGCAGGGGTGTTGCAAGTGCCTGAGAGCCGGCTAGGAAATGGTGAAGAAATGGTTAGTTTGCCCTTTGTACTGATATATGTATGCGTGGATAAGACCACATGCTTGTTTGTGTCTGCAAGCCTGAAACTAAGGTAATTGAAAACAAGCTGACTTAAGAAAAATCTCTTTGCCAACATTGTTAGAAATGTGACACAGCCATGACTGCCTGCAAACAGCATGATGTTGCGCTTTTTACCCCGCATTCAGGCTGTGTTTTGGCTGCGTTCTTTTTGGACCTTCATGGCTGTAGTCTCAGTTTAGGGATTGCAGTTTGAAAAGGGGGCACATTCATGCTGACAGCTTGGGCTGTGCGATTTTGATAAAGCGGAAGGACATTAACTTGCGACATATCAGGGGCATTTTCTGCGCCTTGTGATATTTTGTATTTAACGATCTAAGTCATACTGCTTAAAATATGTTGTGTTGTTTGTGATTACTCTTGTACATGCACCCAGGAAAAATGAGCATCATGGATAAGCTGCAGTTATCGCATAATGTTTTAACTGTCCATTGCCTTAATTTCGGCAGCGGCCAACTGTTCCGCTTTTTCTGTAAAAATAAACTACGGCGTGCTGTATTATACTTGGTGTTTGTTTCACTGTTTTTTTTTTGTTTTTTTTTGCGATCTCGGTCGTTTGCAAAGCCACGGCCGCTGTGGCAAAGCGGCCGCTCGTGGCAGCACGATCGTTTTCGATTGCGTTGGAAGGCGCCGGCGATGCGTTGCATCTAACGTGTCTCAGCTCGGGGACAACAAAATTGACAAAAAGAAAGTCTTGGAGGCGCCTCCGGACCGAGCGATTCCGCCAGACATATCATTTTAAATTGCCGTCGCATCAGCAATGACCAAGGGGTCTCTGAAGAGCAGGCTCGACGGCAACAGCCTCGATTTGAGCCTGAACGAGCTTACCGAACCACCCGTGAAGGAACTTGTAAGTAGTTTGAATTTTTGATGTTTTTCATGCACAGTGAAGACGGTGTCCGCTTACGTCTGTGCCACTTGACGTAACCGATTGTGTGGCGTTGCTCCGTGTTTACTAGAAGGCGATCGCTCGCCTGAGGATGTGTACCGTCCGACGTACCATAAGCGGTATCCATTTACCTTTTGAATTTTTCTCATTATCAGGCGGAACTACCGAAAGCCGTGAAGCTCGACTTATCGTGCAATAAGATCGCCACACTTCCCGTAAGTAGGGCTTCATATCGTAACGTTACCGGCAGACGACGCGGTTCAATGACATTTACCCTGGAAAACAAGCTGCGTGGCCTTAAAAAACTAACGACGCGCGCTGCGTACTACGTTTTGCCCTGCGCAGGATGCGTTCTGTGCCTTGACGCATCTCAAGGAGCTGGACCTGAGCAAAAACCAGCTGCGAGAACTTCCGGCGAACTTTGGCCGCCTGAGTGCCCTCCAGAAGCTCGACCTTTACGGCAACAACTTGACCACTCTGCCTTTGAGCATGTGCCGCATGAAGGCTCTGCGATGGCTCGATTTGAAGGGAAACCCGCTCGAAGCCCGACTCAAGGCGGTCGCCGGCGACTGCCTCGACGAGAAACAGTGCCAGCAGTGCGCCAAGAAAGTAAGTCGCCCTGGACACGCGTGGCATTGCATCGCCACGCCCACATTTGTTTTGACGCGTCACGGCCATCTGGCACTTGCACATGGCAGCCGCCGCAGGTATTCATGCTGCCTTGTTGGGTGTTTGCCAGCATCGAAACCACGTTATAGCGTTTAGCGCGCGCTTGCGTGTGTACTTTTCGGAATATTTAGAATCTCAGATGCAATTGTAGTGGGAACAAATATCGCCGAACTGACATTGATATTATGTAATGTGCAGGGCTGGCCACATTTAGAGGAAACACTTCGTTAGCATTCAAGAGCTCATAGGAGCTGACGTTTATGTAAGGTTAAATAAAAGCTAATCTTTAATATATTGACATCTTTACTTGTGAACCAAACAGATGTAGCTGTACCAGCGCCTGAATACTAACGGGGAGTTTTCCCTAAATGTGGTCGACCTATACTCTGCATGTTAAGACCACAAGTGCTTTGGCCAGTTACTAAGTGTGAGACTGCAGGTTTACTTCTCAGGAGGTGACGACGACACCCGAGTGGCGGCAGATTCTGGAAATGCTCGCATAACAGACTGTACATGCACATTATAGGAAGAAAGAATCCTTGACAAACTTAAACATTGGCTTAGGGACTGCTAAACCACAATTTCCCATCGCCGTTGATTTCTTCTCATCTTCTAGGTTGTCGAGTACCTTCAGGCACAAGAATCAGAGCTGGAGCGCGAGAAGCAGAAGAGGCTCAGGGCACAAAGGGGTGAGCCATGAGCAAATTTTTGTCTTCTGTCAAAGATCCTTGCTTCTTGTGACTTTCTGTACCTTCAGCTGCTAACTAGTCAAATTACTACAGACACTACGTTTTGGGAATGAAAATCTAATTCACATTTCTACACAGCCTTGAGCTTTGTGCAGCAGCCTAGTGGACATCCCACTCGATGGAGTGATCAGGGAAGATGCATGTGCATTTATACATTGTTCTTTAAGCAAGGCTTCCTTTGGCTCTTCTTTCTGCTTAGCTTGGGTGCCTCTCTGGCAGAGTAAAGTGCGCTCATCCCAGAGGCAGTGTAACCACTAGCTTAGCCATCATGGAGGTGATGTGGCGAAAGGCGGCAATGCAGAAGGTTAGTCCAGATATCATATGAACCCTGATGCACAGTTTGTAATGCAGGACGACTGTGGAGGCAGTGCATCACTCTGTCTAAACACCTCATAGAATTTATTCAGGGTGATTACGTTGATGGTAAACTAACCAACACATGCCTTATCAGGTATATTGGAAGCTATCACTTCACCTTCAGAATGATTATCTGCTAGTTTCTATCCGCCACTTACAAGTTTTATGTGAGTATGAATACGCCTTGCGCTGCTGGTCTTGAACAGGTGATCGCATGTAAATGTCCTTTACATAGTCAAATACGCTAAAGACATTCACCTTTTACAAGGTTTACCATGTTACGGTAACCACGCCATTATGTATGAGCCCAATCCACAGTGCCACCTAGTGATGCAACATAATTGAGAAGCATCCAGGCAAGTAAGAAGTGTTACATAACTCACAAGAATCATTGTTTCCTTTTATTTTGCCCTTAAAAGCACAGATTTTGTAGGAGAGATTGGGTACATAAAGTAACCAAACTAAACATCAAGAAAAAATGACATCAATTTAAAACACCTACAGTATATATGAGGATGTGATGTCACGCTGACACAACCATTAAATCATATACACACAATGTGAAGTACAATATATAAAAGCAACAAGTGAGTGCACCATTGTATGATCTGCACGCGATCAATTACCGTAAAAACCCCCATATAACTTGGACCCGCATATAGTCCGGGGTGTAATTCGGGGATTGCAAACGCGAGAAAGAACGTTTTCACCTGGATGTAGTCCGAGGAAAAAGGAAAAATGGGCATTTATTTACACCCTTGATTATTCGTCGTCATCAGACACGCTCTCTTCTGAAGCTCCCTTGTCGGAAATGTCCTCCCACAGCACATCATCCTCAGTGCCATCAAGTGCATTTGAGATGGAGCACTTCTTTAAGGCCCGACGAACAAGCGCCTCCGGAATACAAGTCTAAGCCTCGACTATCCATGAGCAGAGCATCGCTGGCGAGGCTCGTTTCAGCCATCCGGCAGGGGTCACTTCTGGCTCTCCAGACCTCATCCACTTTATGGACAGGCGCTTGACGTGGTCCTTAAATGGCTTATTATGGCACACATCAAGCGGCTGCAGCTGGGATGTCATCCCTCCCAGGATGACGACGAGCGTGATGCGGGAGTCACACAGCAGTCGCTTTACAGAGCCGGCCAGGTGACACCGAAACGCGTCGAGCACAAGCATCAAAGGGAGCTCCAGCAGTGCTGCGGGCCGTCGACACCATACAGACTTAATCCAGTCCAGCACTAGCGATTTGTTCATCCAGCCCTTGCCCTGGCAGCGGACGACAACATTTTTTGGGATCTTCTCCCCCTTTGGCAGCGTCTTTCATTTAAACATCGCTTAAGGTGGCAGCTTGTGACCATCTGCTGTGCAGGACAACATTACAGTTACCCGTGTTTTCTCATTCCCAGTCAATCGCATGGTAACTTGCCTGGAGTCTTTTTGATGCACAGTTAGCTCCGAGGGCATATCTAGGTACACCGACATTTGATACGCATTGCCGATCTGGCCCGGCTGAAAGGCGACAAGCTCCTCTTCATAGTTCTCTGGTGGCTTCTGCGAGATCGACATACGCCAACGTAGGGAGAACCCAGCGCGGCGCATGAAGCGAGACACCCAGTGCTTGCTCGCCTTGAAGTCCTCCGGCTGAATGGCCTTGTCTCGAGTTGTCTCCCTTGCCTTTGTTTGTAGCAGCTCGATGTTGACAACAAGATGTGCAGCTCATTGCTCCCGAACAAAGTTCATCAGTTCTGGTTTTACGTCAGGAAACACTCCCTTTTTGGTCCGTGAGAACTTTTTCTCTGGCCACTGCATGCAAAGAGGGCTTCCTTCTGCTTCCTCCAACCACGAATACTCCACTCGTTGACTCCGAACTGTCGCTCCGCAGTACAGTTGCCGACGGTTTCGGCAGCAGCGATAACTTTTCTTTTAAAGGCAGCCGAGTACTGCATGCGCGGTCCTGACATGGCGTACAATCACAGGAGCAAAATCGTGGCCGTCATAATGTGCACCGCGTTGTAGCAATGGCAACTGTTGCACGCCTGTAGTAAAGTGGGCTAGAATAGTGTAGGGAGCTGTCTCCAAGGGAGGGCCTACGTTGCCGTGTCAGCACATATGTCAACGAGCTTTAGCTTTTCTGAGCGCCCGCGTAGTGGCACTGCCATCAGCTTCCATGGAAATTCTTCGCAGTGCTGCGGTGGCTGCAGTTGTTCCGCCATCGCTGTGGGCTTTCGCTTCAGGCATTTCATTTGTCAGTTTTGTGGTTAGTAGATATGCCGTGAGTATGTTGTGGTAATCAATACTTCGCGCGAAATGACATCACAACCAGCATGTCGCTAGGAGTGACTCCAGGATTATATTTTACATTGCTGTCTATGTCACGCAAAAGTGCATTTTGAAAGCAGGTCATAAAGACCGCTTGACGGCTCTTAAAATGCGGACTCCAGATTAAAACTTTCAACTTACCAGGATAACGTTGTTTCGTGACAATGGGGGACATTTCTAGACAAGCAGTCGCCTGTTTGGCTTCATAAAGAAGCTTGAAGACCTGTTCACAGGTTGCTTCTTCCCGTGAAGAGCTCCACGCAGACAGCATTTTAGATGTGTTGACAGTTGAGAAAGTTTTGGCAAGAGGTTGGTTGCACAATCCATGCTTCGACTTTGACTAATGAAATACACTTTCATGTTGTAACAAGGCCAGACACTTAAAGATAGGCCGCTTGCTTCTCATTTATTTTTAGGTGAAAGAAAGATCTGTTTTTAAAACATAAAATCGATCCTGTGTCTGCATTGTACTGCATGTTAAAGTTGAACTATTCAACCTTACTGAAAGTAAACATTCCAGTCGCTATTTTACTGGCACATATACAAGAAAATACCAGTATTTGTTAAAAATGACAAAACATACAGCATGGCATATTCCCACTCCTCATAAGTACTAAAGAAATACATGACTAAGTGGCGCCTTGGTTTAACGTATTCATGAACGATTACTTTGATCCTTTCTGTAACACAAACACAGCAACTACAATGACCTGCCAGAGTATCAGCGCATCTGAATAAACATATGCCCGTGTTATTTGAGTTTCGATGTGTGCTGCAGACTGAATATGTATGCTGCTTATTGGTCACTTTGGTTGGTGTTACTGCTTATTCATAGTCTTCATGAATGATATGAATAATATGTATTAAGCATCATATTATTTTTTGTAAACCCGTTTATTTATGGGCTACTGATAGTTCTTTTGTCCCTTTATTGTGTTTTTTTTTCTAAGTTGTCAACATTCCTTTGTGCATGAGGATGCTATAGAGAAAAATTCCTTTCTGTATGTGTGCTGTTGTCTGTAAAGGGGAGCAAGTCCATATTCAGGTTTCTTCAATTTTTTTCTCTGTCTCCTGTTTTCGCTTTGACAAGGAAAGGAAAGTGATTTAATGATGTATATGCCTTCAGGGAGTTAAAAGTATTGTGCTGCTCCAGCAAATAAACTTCAATATTATGAACTTGTTATCTATGAACACTTGTTATCTACCTATTCCATGTCCTCACTGCATTCGTGTTCTCAAACAAAGCGAGTGTGCACAAACTGTTGTGTAGAAAGGAATGTAAATTGACATTTAAGGCATACTAGTGTCAGAACAATTTCTAAACCGAACTTTGCACTCGGTAGTGGTGTTTTGCGTACAATTTCTCGCGCAAATGTAGTTCACAGCATGTAACATGTCCTGAAGTTTACTGCGGTGAAATTGGTGTGATGTGAAGCACGTAGGAAGCTATAATGTATGGCCACCACATTTCCTGCAATTTGCCTCTACTTATCTTTTTCTCCACGCATGGTTAAAACGCTAGGCCACTTTAGCATGGTGTGCTGTCCGAGTCTGAAATTTGCAATTTCTAGGGCAATATAACAGCTGAGAGGGCGTAAGACTTAAGATTGCGGTAGTAATGTGTTATTAAACAAGTGCATGATCTCTCAAAGCAACTATTGCATAAAAATGCTTTCATATGAGTCCCTATAGCCCTTATTTTGCCGCCCCGGTGCTTGTTGTAATAACTGTCATAGAGATACCCCAATCCTGTTTGCTCTAAAGGTAGTACAACCGTGAGATCTAAACATCATATGTGAAATCAGAGCTCCCCACCGCAATAAAAACTGCCTATTTACGGCACGTCTGGCGCTCTGCTACCGTTGATCACGGCTGCAAGGTTGGTGTGATGTAATGCACCACTGCCAGCAATGGAGGGGCGTGGGGGGGGGGGGGGGGGGGGAGAATGCATCGCACAAAATCAGTTTGTGCTTGAAGCCGATGCTTCGGACTGAGGGGAACAACGGGGTCGCTTACATTGAAAGTGGTGGTGGCGCCATCTCACGGGTGAGACATAGACCACGTCAGCGGCGGAACCTCAGTCAGCCCACTGCCCTATTCCAGCCCACTTTACCTGTAAGTCAGTGTAGGTCTCCAGCCAACGCCGCTCACACTACCTAACACAGAAGCGTGCAGACAGCTGCTGCTGCTGATGATGATGATAGCACCACGCTATGCTGAAACCGAAACTATGAATTCGGGCCAAAGATTCTTGGGACCCGCATATAGTACGTTGCCGAAATTTCGAACCCTAAAATCTGGAAAAAACCCCAGGCTATACGCGGTTTTTTACGGTAAATATAGTTGCATATGGTTGAAGAAAACAAGGTATAGCCTGAAATGGAAGCAGCGTTCATTAGTGTAACAAAGACAGATAATGAAGAGGACAGTACTTGTATTGAGTTTTTTTCTTTGTCCTCTCCCTGGTTCGCTTTGCGCATTTCACAAAATTCTCAAGAAGTGATTTACTCGTCACGTTAAACTTGGGCTTGACAAAATTGTCAAGGTGGCTGTGGTGGTCTCCTTTGACAAGTGGGTGAAATGACATGAAGGCCAGGGTGCGAACAACAGTGCTCTGTCTGGGCAGTTGTGCAACTTTTTTTCTTTCTTTCGTTCTTGTCTTGTCCCTTTTCTTCTTTTTGCACACTGTTTTTATGCTGTTTTCCATGTTGTCATATTACAAGCCAGACAGCCTAAATACAGGTCCTTCACGATTATACCTAGTTTTACACTGGAAAAATTAGAAGAAAAAATTGGGAGCTATTATACTGTGTGAAGGTGGGTGACCAGCAAAGCTGTAGCACATAACTGATGGCTAGACAAGGGTAGACATATTCACTCTCATTATGTTATAGTGGTAGTGACATTAGCATTGGGATTACTCAGATGTACACTGATTGGTTTGGTTACAACCTCAGATTCTTGGCCAAATTGAAATCAGTAGACAACCATTGCTGAGTAATTGAGTCGCTTGGATTGGAGTTAAGTTCACTTCAAACGAAACTCTTCGAGCACAAACTGAATGAAGCAATTCTGACAAAAACACACACATTTCCCTAGAGGGTGCTGGGTTCATTTTACTTATATTTTACATATAATTTCTGCCAGTGTTCTATGGGAACACTGAGGGTTTTTATATACGGACACTGTGAAATCAAAGAGGTATGCCGTGTACAGCTCTACTGTAAAAGAGGAAGGATACAAAAGGACAAAGTGTAACATTGTTTTGGTGTCCTTTTTTTTCATTTCTTGTCATTTCTCTGGCGTAAGAAGCTTGGTGCGACATAATCTTGAATGTGCACCAACTATCTCCTCTTATTACTTTATACGTTTCTCTTCGGCATCCTTCGCTGCGTCATACCTTAAAGCAAAATATTGTAACCTGCTTTTGTCAACAAGTGAGAGGCACGTTCTCTCGCACTGTATAAAGCGCATTGATATTTTTTAAGCTGGTTTGGGGACATAAAGCCCCAGAAATCAATTAGTATTTTTGAAGCTACACCACCCATCTAATAGCGATTTTTCTAAATCTGACACCATTGCACGAGAGATAACTTTTAATCTGTTCAGTTTTGTCTAGAAGAGGATGCCTTCTAAGATTATTGAGGTTTTTAGCTTCACCTTTCTCTCTTTGTTAATAGGAAAGCTCATTGAAGAAGAATGAATTGAATGCTCAAGGCATTGATGAGGAGTGTTCATGTTTTCAGAGCAAGAAGCGCTGCGGAAAGCGGAAGAAGAAAAAGAAGCAGAACGCCAGAGGCTAGAGAAGAAGGCTGAACGTGAAAAGAAGAAAGCAGAACAGCGGCAGAAAAAGGAACAGCAGCTCAAGCAGAAACGGGAGCTGCTGAAAGAGATGGAAGTAGCACAGGGGGAACTCAAGCAGGCAAAGCAAGGCAAGTGCTGTGTTGAAAACTGCCCTTTGCTATTGCTTGTGGAAAATGTGAGTCTGAAACATGATGACAAAGATGGTTACTGCAGGAGGTGTGAGTGAACATTGAACTAGCAGCACTGTAATATGGGGTTGCAACGCATCATTGCCAGTATCTACACTTGCAAATGACAGCGACCTGATGTGTCTTAATTATATTGTCATTCCCTTACTTAGTGTGGAACCTTGTATGACAGCTGTGGCACTAGGCTGCCTTTAGTAACTTAAGAAGGTAGTAAAGGCAGACAGGTACTAATCTGGCACCTGCCTGTTTGTTATGTTGGCCTTAGTAAACTTATGTATTTTGAATTACATGATGGGGCATCTAGTTCCTGTAAAGAGTGCAGAAGCAAGAGAAGACTTGCCACCTGTGCATTGTCAAAGCCTTAGCCACCACTTGAGAGCTAGTGTTAGTCAAATACTTTCAGTTCTTGATACTGGTTTACATAACCTGCACCAGCTACAGTCATGTGGGAGCAGCATGCAAATATACTTGTGAGTATAGCTTTAGTTGAAAGCTAAATTGGGTAAGAACCCAACTTAAGATGTACTGGTGGGGGCAAGTTGCTTAGTCACAGTGGCAATTGGCAGCGCACAATAGGTGATGGGACAATACAAACAAAAAATACATGGGAGGCAAGCACAAGCACTGAGCTGCAACTGACATTTATTATGGATGACTTTCTTTAAGTACGACTTTCTTTGAGGTCTCTACGGCTCTTGACTGATGCGATGGAAATGCGCTGTGATGTTTTTGAAATGCATAGTGCTTTGTCATGTGTCCCAACACATGCACTGCGGTTTTGTACCTAAAGTTATGCACAGTAAGTGTCATTCACAGTTCAGCACTCGTGCTTGTCTTCCATGTGTTATTTTGTTTGTCTTGTCCAGTCACACTTATTGTGTGCTGCAAGTTGTCACTAAGAACCCAACATTGTCAAAATTCAAAATTAATTTGAAGTCCCTCACTGCAGTGTGCTTCATAAATGCATATTGTGGTTTTGGCATGTGTGTATATATATATATAAAAGCCCAGAAGCTAATTTACTTTTAGGCCTTGATATTTGGGTAAACTCTTTCTCTTGTTTGGACTCTTAACACCTCGAAATTTCAGGGTGCTCAGTATTGTTAGTTGACACACTTGTGTGTCTAGCCCTACCTTGTTTTTTCCATTCTGTGTCCTGCCCCCAACAACAAGCCCGGCTTACATAGTTTTTTCACTCATTTGTTAGTGGCCTCTGTGTTGACGCATGCTTTACTCTGGCCATCCATGAGAGGTTTGACTGGCAAGTATGAACTGATTGTGTCTCAATTTTGTTGCAGATGGGAAACCAAGTGCGAAATCAGTACCTGGCAAAAGCAAGCATGGAGGTAAGCGTTAGTAACATTTAGGTTAACTTTCCAGCTAAATTTAATTTGAGTTAATGTGCCAGAAAACTGCATGGTGATTCATCAGTCTGTGCTGAAGAAACTTACTCCACTTGTAGCTGTTGTGTGCAGTTTCAGACTGATTTGCCTTGTGTTATCGCTTATTCATTTTCTGGCCTTAAAAGGGCCTGTCAGCACATTTTGAACCTATATTAAGAAAACACTGTCAATCAGTAGTAAAGGCTCCCGTGAACATGCAAGCCAAATGCTATTGCAATGCATGCGGTGAAGAATCTGCTGTCTAATTTCAAAGACAGCTAGAAATTCTTCACTTTCCTTTCGGCAAATTACATGGATGAAAACGGCATAGTTGGGGGGATGAACATGGCCACTGGCTGATTTCATGATTGTGAAAACATCTTTGCTAATATCTACACTGTTTATTTTATGTTCAATAAATAAAGTATATAACATGTCTCTTTGCTCAGATTTGAGTCTAGATCAGCAGTTTTCTGCTGAACGTTTCGCTTATCCTACGTTCTTGTAAAGTGGCACATACCATGCTGTACCTTGGCTGTTTCAAACGCTCGGTGCCTGAGTCTAACGTGCATCGTGAATCTGTAACGTGCTTAGCCCACCACAAAAGTGCTTACCGAGGCACATCGTTATTTCAAAAACTACTGGCACGCTCGGCATTGCATGCTTTGTCGTAGGCAGACTTTAGCACAACAATAGGACTTCTTTTGTTGTATACAGTAGAACCTCGTTATAACGAACCAGTATATAACGAACTATCGGATATAACGAAGAAATCGCAATTCCCCTTGAAATTCCTATAGATGGAATTGATATTGGTTATAATGAAGTAATTACCGCTCCCCCTCCAACTTCGTTATAACGAGGTTTTACTGTAGTTACTGCAGCTGCTATGGTGTGCCGCTTAGTGCCTGTAGTAGCAGCAATTAGGCAAACAAAAGGGGCACCTGCCCACCTATGCTAAAGCAGCAAGACATGCACCTGAGCCAACTAGGAGGCTAGTAGATCATGAGTGGTTTCCATAGAACAGATTTGCCATCATGCCGTATTGCATAGTGAGAGGCATCCAGTATCATGAGTTTAGGTTAGGCAGAGTATTGTTGGGTTGGTCAGGCTGGTTAGGTTAGTCGGTGTTTGGTTGTGCCTTCCAAGTTTCTCTTGTGTCCATGGTTTTGGTGTGCAATCTCTAAGACCATGAATGCGATCATCCATGTGTCATTGTTAAACTATGCCAAGACATGTTGTTGCACTATCGCTTTTTCAGGGTGCTTCTCTATGCTGATGACGTTGCTCATCACCTTGCTTCTCCTGGCGGCATCCCTGTTCAGTGCACTTGTGGCACATTCCTTTTACAAGCACAAATATCCTGTCACGTGGCCTTACATACAAGACGTTGCGCACCAGCACTGGCGAACGGTGCAGGTCTACATACTCCAAGGCTGGGACTTGGCCGGCGTGCAAGTACAACTGTGGACCAAAGAGATTGTCCGTGTTGTCCAGTCGCTCGGAGCGGTGAAGGCCAAAAACTGACAACAATGTGGTTTCCCCCCCACCTGTGCGTTCCATCAATACATCCTTTTTTTCTTCCAAGAAAAGGCTACTTGCCACAGTAGCACAGTGGCCAAAGTGGTGCACTGCAGTACACCTAAGGTCACAGCTTTGATTCCAGCCGCAGTGGTTGTAGTTTAACTGGGGTGAAATGCAAACACACTTATGTACTTACATTTATGTGCACGTTAAGGAACGTGGAAGAACCTCACGTAGTCAAAGCTAACCATGTTCCTTCACAATGGTGTGCTATTGGCATATTGGGGTGGTGGCAGACAGTTTACCACTGCGCTTAAAGTGAATATTGGCAGATTGTGGTGGTGACAGGCAATTTAGTACTGCCCTTAAAGTGAAAGGTGTACTATCATTGTATATTGCCAGTTCTAACGTTGATGCTCAAACTTAGAAGGTAACAAAGAAACTTGAGAAAAGGTTGAGGATACGAAGCATGTGAGGGAAAGGAAAATGATAAGTGCAACTTAAAGACATAGGAGAACGACAGAATATACCAGAGAACGAACAGTTGGATGATGTTCCAGTCAACATTAAACAAAAAGAATGGACCTGGGCTTGCCACATGATTCGTAGGACTGATAAGTGGTCGTAACTTAGAGCAATGGAATAATATAGAAAATGCAACCGAGCATTGGTTACGTTGTTCAGCTGCTGAGCCAAGAGATGCAGGTTCGACCTTGGCCACGGTTGTCATGTCGCGATGATCCCATATAACCTCTAAATTTAATCTGTATATGTGGATATAAAAGATATCAAGAGTCTGATACCTTTATCTGAGCTAGAGTATTCGATATGAGAGCTTTTGCTGATATCTTCGTCACACTTTCCCGTGTTCCTTTGTGTACTGTTGAGTTCAGATATTTTCTCATTTCATGGGCACGCCTCTTCAATTTTGGAAGTGCCAAAGCTACAGATTGCATCTAGCTTTTAGAGAGCATCGTGTGGCAAGGAATACTTGAGGCACAGTTCTTAAAAGTTTTTCCACTTTGCACCTTGGAGTCACATGTATAGTTACTGAACATTCAGAAAACTTTTGCATTGATGATTATTTTGTGAATAAAGGTAAGGGTTTAAGAAAGTCAGCTGGTCGTGGTGATATCTGACAGTAAATCCATTCTATCACATTAGTGCAAGCAGCCGAAGTGGCAGTGCAGTAGTTACGGTGCTATTCTGCTGTTCCAAATGACACAGGTTCAATCCTGGCTGTAGCAGTCACATTTTGACAAAAGCTAAATGCTGGAGTGAGTGCACGTTAACAAATCTTAGGTGATAAAAATTTCTGCAGTCACACACTACAGCACATGTTATAATCATATCTTGGTTTTGCCATATAAAACTGTAGCAATTATTGTGTACTACATTAGCATGAGAGAAGAGCAACTGCAGGCGCAACAAAATCAGCACTTGTGCCAGCGCACTTGCTCTTGGATGGTACAGAGGCAACTACACTGGGAGACTGCATAGGGGGGTCTGCTACTAGTATATGGAGATTGTAACGATGAATATGCATTGCACATCACATTAAGGAAATCCTGAACGTGCACATGTGCACCTGGCCACGAGATATTTTGGAGTAAGGAAGTAGTAAAAGGTTTTCTCGTGGATTTACCGCTCAGCCTAGAGATCATGGCTGCAGTGTGGTCATGTGGAACGAAGCTTCATCCTCAATAACTTGCTTGAGAAGCTTCTGTTGTCAAAGATACCTTTTGATATTGATGTAAGCACAAGTCATTCTGCGATGAAAATCACAAAGGCCTCACACTGTAGCCTTCATCAAGAGCCTAGGCACTCGCAAGCATGCACGAGATTTTGCCTAGCCTCACCTGTTGTGCACCCATAATATGACATAAAGCACTCGGTAGGCATTCTGATGGCATCTATTCAACCGTGCCACCTTTGATGCCTTTCATAAGATGAATCAGAATCTTCTTTCAGAAACTGCAAGATTTACTTCCAGTAAAGAATTCATTTGAACTTTCATACTTTACTGCAGCTGAAATGCTGCACACAGGATCTCAGCCAAGCGCCTCACTAAACTGCTGTTATCTAATGCTGTGGTATATGCAGTCAAGCTTTATGCGGCATTTCATGGTTGTTTCAGTTGCAATATTCCGAACTTATCATTGGTAACTTGCCACTATCCCTAAAGTGGAAAGTGTACGACCACCATATTTTGCCGGCACTAATTAACGTGACAGAAAATTGGGGAATAACAAAGAAGGCAGTCGAGAGCCACACAGCGCATGACGGAATGAAAATTGACGAGCAAAGAACGATCAGAGAACAGACGTGTAGCCATTAGCCTAGCCAAAATAATAGGAAGAAATGGACCTGGGCAGGACACGTAATGACAGTCAACTAATCGGTGGCCAATTGGACAGATGGAACGAATACCAACGGATGGGAAAATGGAGGGTGAAAAGTAAAATGGAGGGTGAAATTTAAGAATTTGCAAGCACAAAACGGAAGCTGCTTGTGCAAGACAGGTTGCATTTGAAATTATTGGGAGAGGCCTTCATCCTGCAGAGGATGGAAGCTTGGTTGACAATGATAATATGAGCTCCCATGTGCTTAGCGGAACTCTGGTGCACGTTAGCTTTTTAAATTTGCTCAGAATCCCACGTGCTACTTGCAAAATGATAAATGTCACAAGTGTGAATTGGTGCTCTTTCCCCGTAATGTACTCGCCTATGTCAGCCTTGCAGTAGCACAGCAAAATCCTCTGCGTGCTGTGATCACCAAAACTTGACTGAATATGGTCCTGAGACCAAAGCGTGTTTTCTTGTGATCTTGCAGATTGCAAGCATCCTGTGGTATTTTGTGTGAATATCAATGCCACTGTAGCACAAAGGTCCACTGTGCCCACTGAATCTTATTAAACTGTCAATGTACGCACTTGGATTGCAAAACTTCACTCCATTGGCTTTTGGTGTGCACAGTGCTTCAACTCGCTGGATTCCACAATAACACTTTTAGGAATATGACAGCGCAATGCAGCGAAACCATCAGATGACGGCAGCTGTTAGTATGCAGTCCGGATCAAGACTACATGCTAGGTGCGTACTGCTGTGCCAACCTACCATTTGTGGCAGTAGTGATATCTTGTAAATGAACTGTGGCCTGAGGAACACCACTGCAGCTATTCACAGGCTGCCTTCATAAAAGTACCTCACAAAATGCTGTGAAAAGCCCTTCTGTGCATCATATCAACATCTCAATCTTTCATATATTGTAATGGACATGAACTGTCCACAAAAAGTTTGGTGAAATGAAAATGTATGCAGTACAAGCAGCGACATTGAGCTGCGTCTTATTAGATGGTTAGTAACATACACAGCAATGTTCAGTAAAACATCTGAAAGACTTCAGCAACTTGAAACTCCTGGGTAAGTGCGCAACTTCTTTTCCTGGTGATGTATTTGAAATCTGTGCCACTCAGACTGTTTGTTCAGTGGCTAGCCATCTCCTGTGGTCACTTTTCATTTGTGATGTATCATCTTTTATGATTCTTGAGTCCATAGACTATGGAGGCCATGTTTAATGCAGATAATTGCATTGATGGTTATTAGAGCTAGTAAGACGTTTTGAAGTGAAGATATCTGGCGACTTTATGGCTGGTGGCCCAGGCCACCGTAGCCTTTTTGAAGTGCTGGATTCAAGCTGCACATCGGTGCCTCCCACTTTCCCATCGTGTTCAACCATGCATAAATAGCAGGTAAGGAAGGTATACGTGTGCCTTGATCGGTGGTGGTGCGTGCATCTTATAGCGAGATAGTACTGTGCAATGGCAGTTGTGTCGCACGAACAGCAATGTAATGTCTTGATACATTGCGCGCATCGAAACCGAAACCAGTACATGCACAACTGCTGATCATTGGGGAGGGAAGCTTTGACGTCTGCCGTAATTTTTCTTTTTTTCTGCTATACTGCGCTTGAAACTTCACCTGACTAAAAAAGACTGGACAAGGAAAAGCTAATTTCTGCAACCCATGTAGGGAGTACGGCTATGCGTCAAAAAGACTGAACGCGCGCCACTCGCGCATATAAGGCATTAAGCGCGTGCGTGTGCTCTCTCCTGGAACGAGGAGATTAATTTACTGATCACGCCGATTGGAAAGCTTTGTTTTAGTTTTTGTTCTTACTCAGCGGAGTCGGTGCCACTGGGATGTACGCTACGCCAAGGCTGCGAAAACAAGTGACGTACGGTTGCAACAGCTGAACCAAAGTTGGCGGTTTCGCTTCGTAGACGGTGAACCGAAAGCGAAACTAGTCCATCACACTGGTTCACAGAAACTTGCAATAAAGCAGAGTAGACACACGGAAAATGCAGGTGGTTCTTTGCGTGCTTTTCCGCTAGCATTTAAACTTGTCGTCTGCTGTGTTCCGAGTCCGCACGGAACAGTGATGTGGACGAGTGCGTGGTATGCGCTCGTATAGGAACTCGTCTCTTGTGTTGCTCGCGTTAGCATTTTGTTCCTTAGATTAACGCGAAGTTATATTGAGGAATGTTTAAGGTGCTAGCACAAGCGATGTTTAGGTTACTCGCACGGCCAGTACACGTGATTCGCGAAAACTTGCTCTGCTCGCATGAACAGCTAAAATACGAGAAAAACAATAGTCTCGTCGCCGCAGAAGACTGTACCATAGATTCTACAGACTTCACTGAGTAAGTTTCTAAGCATGTATGCGTCTTACGCGGTTTCTCTGCGTGCGTGCAGGCCCTGCTGCATGCGTACTGGCTTTGTTTCTTTTTGCGACAGCGATCGTTCAACTGGAAGTGGCATTCCATATACGGCATTCAGCCAAGTGGGATCTTGCGCAGCTGGTTACATACACAACGCCAGCTGCGTCACAGCGCCTGAAACGATCGAGTTCAAATGTTATAAAAAAAGGGGGGCAAAATACGAGGTGGGAGAGAAAGCACGTTGCATGTTGGGCAGTATCACCTGGGCGCTGCGATGTGTTCCCTCAAGGGCTGTAGAAACTATGACTTTTTCTTCTTGGAACCGGCCTGCTCTCTGTATTCTCGCGGTTTATAAAAGGACGTTACGCGGCTCAAGCGCTGCCAAACGTCGTCTGCTGCGATGTTATGGGCAAGAGATTCGCGGACTGGCCAATCGGAGAAACGTCGCGAAATCGGAACGTGTACGCATGTAAGCTCCCATGTACTTTCGAGACGTCAAATAACACCGCAATTTAATATAAAAACATTAGTATGCTGGTTTTAGGCGGAGCTCAAGCTACATGCGGCTACCACGTAATCGAGTGTCACGTGCTCGCGTGTACTAAGCGCAAGCGCCGTAAGCGTGCTCTGTGCAGCCAGCCATCCCATCATACATTCGCATCGCGTAGTCAACTTGTCAAGAGAAGCGGTGCAGCGGGCTGCGCAGTACCGGCCGAACCGTGGAAGGTAAACAAGATGACAGCCGCGCATAATTATTAGGGCATGGCTTTTCAGAAACACAACGCGCACTTTCTTGCGTGGTCGTTGAACTGGGCTGGCTAGGCTTACAAATGTTCGGCGAAGCAGCGCTGCAACTCTTGACATGACGTTCTTCAGCGAAGACCGGAAGAAAGCCTGCATGGATTCTTTAGCGAGATCATCGGAGGAACTCAGCCGCATGTTCTGCAACGTTCCTACTACGCTGTCAGCCGCCGTGTTGGTTCCATTCTGCCTCAACCGTGCTGGCGAGCCCGCCGTACTGCTGACATTAAGGTCACGGAGCCTCTCCAGGCACGGCGGGCTTATTAGTTTTCCTGGAGGCATCGCCGACGAAAGCGACGCGTCAGCTACGGAGACGGCGCTTCGAGAAACCGAAGAAGAGCTCGGGATCCCACCTGCAAACGTTGACGTGTGGGGGCCTTTGCATCCGCTTCCTTCCATGGGCTCTACAATTTCGGTCACGCCAATCGTCGGGTTTGTTAAGCCTTCAACACCCGTGTCGCTGATAGACGAGCTCACGGTGAACGAAGACGAAGTGGAGAAAGTGTTTCATGCCAACTTTACGAAGTTTGTGCGACCCCCGAGGTTGGGAGTACACATACCTTAAGTACCAAGGTGTGCCAGACCATGCATCGCCTGTTTTTGTGCTTAAGGGTGACGAAAAGATTTGGGGACTAACTGCAAGAATATTGCATCTGTGCATGGCCAGTATTTTGCCAGAACTGTACTGCAGGAATTATCCAGACAACCTTCTAAACATGACTAATGACAGTAAGCTGTAAAAGACGATCTTACTGATGTGCACGTCTATACTTCTGAAGCTCCTGTGTTTTCAGACGCCAGCCAAAACTTGTCCCGCGGTCAGCAACTCTACAGACAACCAATTCGCCAAGAAACTGAAAAAAAAAAAAAAATCGAGCTGCTCTGAAACTTGCGGACATGCTGCGTAGTGCGTGGTGTGCACAGTGCAGCAGGCGTAGCAGAAGAGCGCAAAAGCTAAAGCAAAAGCGCGAGTCAATAAAGGCATCGCCACAGTTTCGCAAACAAGCTTCGAAGTTTCCGTTACGCATTTGTGGCCTGCGCACTTGTAATAAACTCTGCATTTGAGGCTCATGCTTCGGATATCGCAGCGCTGTACGAGTCTGTGAAAGCTGCGTTCGTCCCAGCAGTGGTTTTTGTCCACCCAAAGCGCCCGTGTTGCCCGTGTTTCATTGAGCGCGTATTCGCTCGCGCAGCCATCAACACTGTGACGAGGCCTAGTGGCAGCAATGGCAAGTAAAGGATAGTAGCACTTATCGTATTTCGGGCCAAATTTCACGCTGTGTTGAGGTGCTGGACGGCTGAAATGTTTGCGTTTGACTCTCTTCCGAGCAACGCCTGACGAAGAGTCCGAGAAACGCCGACGAGATGGACGTTCGTCGGGATTATCACGTGCTGCTGGCCCTTGTGTAGCGCATTCGTAGATCATAATGGCGCCAAACCGTGGTTCATCGTCGTCTGGTGAACAAACAATGTGATCGCCCTCACTCCCTGACTGAACGCGCGTGATTTTGTCTGCAGTGATCATGAACTTTGCCCTCTAATCCAAAACACGGGGTAAGTTCGCGCCTCGGTCCGAGTCGTGGTTGTGGTGTCCACTGTCCAAATATGGGTGACGAGGGCGAGGGGTCCATTGCGCACTGGCCGTAAAAACGGTTTCGCCAACGTGTCATCGCACGTTTCAAGCGGTCCCAGCGTGCTGAGACTTCTTCGTTCCATCGCCGGTGTTTGTATCCTGAATCCTGCCATGTCAAGCATGTTCGTTATTCAGCGATGTGACGAGACGGCTAAGAGGAGGAGGGGGAGTGGGCAGCAGCCGTCGTCGCAGGTTCGATTAGTTGTCGTGAAGCCCGCGTTTCTACAGCCTTGATAGACGTATTTCTGAATTAAAACTTCACCTGCATGGGGAACACTTACCACTCGGGAAACTCCAGGGGCTAACAAGAAAACTAGTAGATAAAATCGCCCCGGCGGCTTGAGCGCGTTGCGCGGTATTTTTGATTGCAGGAGGCATGCTGTGTGGCGCTTGTTGTTACTGATCGCGTTGAGCTTTTACGCGTTAAAATCAACGTGGTGTAGAGTCAGTCGTCTCGGATGCCAAGGAAGTCGTCGAACGCTGTTGTAATTGTTTGCTGTTTGATTTCTCGCTTAAGGATCGACAACGACGCTGCAGTTTTGGCGGGTAGCGGCGGCGGCGGCGCCGAAGAAAAAAGCCGCCAACGCTCACGCCGCACTGCAACAACAATGTCGTCTGGAGCCAAGCAGAAGCGTTCGTCGATTGACGCTGGCAGCAGCTGTGCAGGTAGGTATGTCAGGGTGAACGTAAAGTGTGCATATTCTGTGAAAGCAGCTAAAGCACGGTCATTGCGGATCGCGATCGATTCAATTCAGGGTCGAACTTCTCGATCGCGATGAGCTTCTTTCCGCAGCCAACGCAGATGTACCAATCACGATGGAGAAATTCGATCCTGATCACGCGCATTCGAGTGTTCAAAGAAGGTAATCGCTGCTATGCTTGTTCCCTGTAACGTCTCGGAAAACTGAAAATCGCAGTAACGTTCGAGTTATGGTTAACAATGGCCAACCAGCCTTTGTGCATGCTACTTGTGAGGCCTTTGAGAGCTATAACCAAAAATACAAAGTAGTTGTGGCGAGATATATAGCTCTAAGTTAAAGGCTGGGCCTTGTCAATGTTTGGCCATTAAGAATTGCTGCTGGAGAGCGTACTGTCCGGCTTGTGTATAACGAACATGGGTAGAGCAAAGTATACTTTCTATCAAGGACTCTAGGTTCTCCTGTCATCAGGCATGTAAAATATGTTTATAATGAACCAGACATTGGATATATCGAGCTTTGAGTGTGTGCAATCTGTCAGCAAACACGTGCAAGTGCACTTTTCAGCCAGTTTCGGGCAGCCTTCCGTGCCTCCAGCCAGCCTCGCATCTCAGTGCTTCTATTTGGCAGTCACCTTCCATGTGACTAATTGTGCTTTATGAACACTACCGGTGACGGATGAAGGAGAGGGCAGCCTATGAACTTTATCACATCCTCCATGCCTCCTTTGCTTGCGTTTGCGAGTCGCACAGCTGTGTTAACTGCTTTCGCGAACTCTGGCATTGGCAGTATTTCTGAGTGCTTTCATTACGACATTTCATGCTGCAAGGCGACTAAGAAGTGGCAAGCCTTGCCACTTTCTGACAAAGTTGAGATACTGCTTACTCTACATAGGCTTACTTTTCTGTATAAAAAAATTACTTTTGGAGCAGTTAATTACGGTGAGTGTCATGGTTTTGATTGTTAGTGCATTTTTGCTTCACTGCTCACATTGCCTGTCACAATCTAACTGCTGGAATTCGTTTGAAAAAATGAGCTTGGCTACTTTGAAATACTTGATATATCGAACTGAATTCTGAAAAGTCATGCTGTTACATAGACAGGTGTGACTGTACTTGCTATATTAATAGAAGTTTATTCGGGTGTTAAGATTTGAGCAAGCTGCCAACTATTGTGCACTCATGGCAGCTGTCATTTGCATTCAACATCGTAGCTAAAGGTTTGCCTGTTTTATGGCAGGAACAACGGTTGGAAGCAAACGATCCAGGAGGACAAGCGCCTGTGAGGATGAAGACAGCCGGCGTGAGTATTATTATCACATTAAGCTCATGACAGGGCGTACTGAAAAAAATTTCTGTCTGTGTACATGACATGAAATTCTCAGTTCAGCACAGTACATTCATTTGCACCATAATATTACATGCTTTATTTTTTTCTTTCAGTTCAAGTTTGTCAAAAGCATGCTTGACGTGCACTGATTCTTAAAAGAAAAATGCGCGTTGCAAAGTAATTTAGCTTATTTTCCATGTTTCACTTTCTCTAGGTGGGATGTTTTCCTGTTATTTCCAAAGCGCAGCTGCAAAATGAAGGCTGTATTCTCTGATACATAGTTTGCATGCACGTCACTTCCGACGGCTTCAGTGGCTCAATCCACCATTGCCACGTACCAGCCAAACCGATGACGGTTGACGAATGGACGACCATTCATGCACTTCCCTGTGTTTCTTGCTTCGTTCACAATGATGCGCATTCGCACAATATTTAATTGCCGACGAACAAGCAAAAGTACTGTAGTGACGAGGCGATGTCCTTTAATCTCTTGAACTGCGTGCAAGGGCATTTGGCTGTGATTGACTACTGACCCGAAAGGTGCAGATTCAATTCGCACCCCGGGCTGTGGCGCATCGCAATTAGGTGGAGCTGAAATTCTAGAGGCTCATGCACTGTGTGCTATTATATGCCAAAGAACTCCAAGTAGCTGAATTTTCTGGAGCCCTCTGCTACGGGGCATGCCTCGTATTGCATCGTGGTTTTGGCACATAAAACATTAGGAATTATTACTTGGCCGAGACCATGCTGAATTGTTTCTTTGTGTGCATGGTTCCAACAAATAGTACCAATGTGCGAGCTTGCTTCTTGCACCTGCATAGCGGGTGCAGTGATTTTCTGAACCGTAAACCTGTGTTAGCTATATAGGGTTCCTACATGACCGCTCTTAGCTAGAAATGTTGCACTGTGTTTACATTTAATGTGCACGTGCAGTCACGGAAAGATGAACAGCTGCATCTGCTAAAGTGGCGAATCACCTGTGCTTGAACGGAACCGCAAGAGACACATGCGATATCGTGGTGTCGTTTAGACTTGCTGGTGTGAAAGAATGGGCTTTTATACGTTTTTGCCTTTTCTCACTGAGTACAATGACGGGCTTCGACTGGAGTCGTGTGTTGTGAAAGCACTGCAGCTGTTAATTGCCTCCAGAAGCACTCAGTGGCTGGTGCGCCGAGCGATTTGTACGCCTTTCTTGGCTGCAAGTCTAAGCAGCGGGTCTACAAAACCAGCTAGCTGATTATATCCACCTGCACTGAAGCGGGGTGTACCTTCTCATCTGCAGTCACAGTCATCGCCAAGTACCAGTGGCCGTTGTCTTGTACAGTGCCTGCTCATGATGGGAAGACCATTGTAGTATGCAGGGCAAAACTCGAAATACTTTACCTTCGGCATTGCCACGCTTAAACCACCGTACATGGCCGTAAGAAGCATGTTACACAGCACGGAGAACGAACAGGAGGCCCAAACGAGGTACCTAGCAATGGCTGACAGAAAGTGCAGATGAGTGTGACATCATGTGCAAGTTATGTTTTCTCAACGTTGGGCTGTCCCCTTAGTATAGAAAGCTCTTTTCTTTATTAATATGCTTAAATATCACTATGAAACAGTCAGCTGAAACTGTTTACAGAGCCTTGTTATAGGTGATGTGGCAAGGATGTTGCAACATTAACATTATCATGTTCCTTTAATTACATGTTAATCTTGGTAGTGTTATCTATGATTATGTGTTTGTACCACTATAATATTTTGTAATGGCGATTGTGAAATTGACATGTTGCCAATTGGCAGCTTTCGTCTGGCACTCTGTGTATGTTCAATGAAATAGATGGAATGAAATTGAGCAGTTACTGGCAGAACTGTCACATAATTATATGATAATGCATGCATTGTTTAATGACATATCCTTTTTGGTCTTATATAGAGCATTTGTGCACATTAATGTTCATATGAACATTCTCAAGCACATTGCTTTCCTTCCAACTTTTGCTTTTGATGCAAATGCTTTGTGAACCTTTCAGTGTCCTCATCCAAGGCTAAGCTGCCACCATTGCCTTTACCACCTATGTCAAAGATCTATAACAGCTCTTATCGGAACAACAAGCCTGCAGAGGTAAGTTGCGTATAAAGATTGACAGCGTCCATTTCATCATTCAGGTGTAGTTGCTACAGCGTTACTCTGGTGGGTACGGGGTCACAGGTTCAATTTCTGGTAGCAGTTCGGGGTTGACATGCAAAGACATGTAAAGGCCCTTGCAGTTGGTGCTTTGTCTGCTCCACAAAGGGCTGGAATGCATACAGGTTCTTGAAAAATTTTTAAATTAAAAAGCATGGTTTCAAGACCCCCATTTTGGAAACTTATTTTAGAAACATTGTTATAGTAAAAAAAATCCTGGATGAGCTCTCCGCTGTGCTGCTGTCTCCCTTGTCACGGTATCAAAATGCGCTTTGGAACTGCCGCTGTGCGCCATCACGCAGTCATGTGAAAGAGCTGGAATTTTTTTTCTGTGCTTGGAATTTCGTTTCAGTTCTCGTGGCGACCACTGGCACTAGTCTGTTCTCTTCTGCTGCTGTGCCTCGATAATAAATGCATTGTCATGATTCTCAGTGGGGGAATAGGTTAGGGATGGGTGATGGAAGCCACAGCAGAGCAGAAATTTATCTTTACAAATGTCTTATGTGTTAACAGACTGTAGATGTTTTATGGTGCAAGGGCTAACATACGGCCAAAGAGACTGCAGACTACTGTTGCATGTAATAATTAAAGGGGCCCTGCGACGTCAGTGTAGCATGTCATGTTTAACGCTTTTTATCACTGGCATAGTGAGAGTGGAAAGACCAAAAATAAAGTGGTTGTAATTTTATCCCTGTGAAGACACTGCCTTCTTGCACCATTGTTACAAACAACAGTGATTTTATTACGGAAAGTGATGTTTGATTTCGTTGCAGTGAGGACATTTTGATAGGCTTGATACAGCAAGTTGCCTGTTACATTTATGGTGGTCCCTTTCTAGGTCACGCAGTTGGTGGGGGGCGAGACAGAACACTAAATATATAGAAGTTATTCTGTCCAGGGGCATAAATATGTTTATTACCGTATTTACATCACTCTAACAGGAACTTTCTTTCTCATGAAATGAGCCCAAAAATCGCCTGCACGTTAGAATCGAGTGCGAAACCAAAGCCACGTTCGCGGCATTTGTAAAAGACTCCCGTCTGTGGGTTGGCCACGGGGTTCTCCAATGCTCGAGGAACAAAGGACATAGTACACCGCAATGCATACCAACAAAAAGGGCATTTATTTGCACCTTCTACACATAGTAAGCATGCCAGCTGGATTATACAAAGAGGCATGCTAATGTAACATACCATGCGAAATCGATGACGTTCGACTTGCCGCAACAGGATACCGAGTGAGTAGTGTTCGCTCATGACGGAACATTAAGCCTGTGTTGCTCGCGAGATAAGTCGCGCAAACAGAGGTGCAATCGGGGAATGGGAAAGGCGTCCGCGGGATGGTCCCAGCGGAGCTCATCGCCACTGCGCGCGCGACGACATCCTGAGGCCAAGAGAGCAAGGATCGTTCCCTGTCTGTAGTCCCGCGAATCCTCGCCACCAAGTAGCACTACCGCGGGAACACCAGCGCCATCCCCAGCGCAGCGGTGCGCATGACGAGGACGTCACAGCTCGTGCCCCGCGGGAAAGCCACCTTCGAGGAGCTTTGAGGAAATGCGAGCGCTATGCGATTGAAACTCATCAGGGGATGTCAGCATTCCCACACACCAGAGCGATGAGATGCAGTGTCATCGCTATCACAAAATTCGCAAAGTGCCGGCAAGTGCATTTAGCTGCGAGTTTACATTGTGTTGTTCACTTCTCCCCTTGTGTCCGTGTCTTGCACGCCTCTTCTTTTGACTATGGACCCTTACCAACTCGCTCAACTTTCTGTCCTTTTGAGTTTACATTAGTTGGTTTCGTGCTCGACCACAACTGGTTTGCATTGCATTTGGTCCAAACTGGGCGCGAATGGTAATGCGCCAGTGTTATCATAGAGCTCATTTCAAAAGATAGGCATCCTGCGCTCTGAAGATAGCCATGTCACTTTGCGTGGCCGAGGCCTGTGACCGTGAGTAATGCCGGTATCACACAGGCACTGTTCATCGTGATCCACATCTGATCAGCATTCTATTCCTTGATCATGATCAACGGTGGTTGCAGCTACACAGTCCAAACTAATTCAGACCATGTTAGCTGACGTCAGCCAAATCACCATCTGGGAGACAGATCGTGATTAAAAGTGCTCATGTGGTACTGGTATAATGTGGACAAAGAGAGTAACACTACAAAGGAATTGCAGTAAAACTGATAGTTGAGCAAGTTGGCAGGTATTCATGCGGAAATTTGTAGTGCATATAGTAGACAGAAACGCAGAGTTCGCTTGTCTGTCTTTGTGTCTCTGTCTACTATGTGTGCTAGAAATGTCACCATAAAAGAGCACTATGATATCCAGCTGCACGTTGACAGCGAAAAGTTCCTGCTGTCTGAAAATTGGAAAGTAACCGGAACTTGAAGAGAGACTTGCAGGCTTTCTTTAGCAACTTCCTGTAGGCTGAGCTTGTCCCGCTGACGAGTGGCGCAATCGAAGCATGCGTGTAAGTGATCTTAAAGCAATAAAAATGGATCGCAACATAAAAGGAACTGTCTGGAGAATAAATTTCGTCTTCTGTGAAGGCAAGTGATACTCATCGTTTTGTTCTGATTGCCCACACTGTGACATACCACAGTTTCCTTCTTAAAACGACATGTTCAGGTGCATATTCATTCTGAACCCACGAAAATTGGAAGCGCATTAGATTCGTGCAAGTGTGGTATTTGATTTCAACAGAGGCAGCAGCTGAACTGGCATGGGGAGACTATTGATCTCTTCTGCGCCCAGTGGGAAAGGTGTGCCACTGTCCTGAAGTGATTCCAAAAACCAGTCGAGAGCAGCAGCGGTGCGTGCACTGGTGCAATTGAAATTATTGGAGGTTTGTTCAGAATTCAACAGAAATATTGGTTATAAATTGTGAGATATAAAAAGGAAACCTATTTTAAATATAGCATTTTGAATCAAAACAGCTGTGCCTCCTGACTGACAGACTGTGGTTCATTGTAGCGATAATGACAATTCCATCAGAAAGAGCAATGGCAGGATGTTTTAGGCCACCACGAGGCCAGACTTCTGGTATCTTCATAAGAGGTGCACGGTGTTAGGAAGCAACCAGTGGTGTCAGTGAGAGAGCAAAGTCCGAAAGGGAACATTCTTTTTTTCCAGGCTGTCTGCTTGTGTTCTGTACTTTGAGGACTTATAAGCTCAGTTTTCTTGCATTGCTTGTTATCATTCTTTCTAATTCATGTCATTATTCAGTGCTGCTGATGATGGCATTCTTATTATTAAAGAGACAGGAAGGTACATTGTGGTTGTTGAGTGCGGTGCTGTTTTTTCTGAGAACATTATAAAACACAAGCGAACACTGATACAGAACAATAAACATGATAAAGGAAGCGACATTTTGTCGAAGAAATACAAAATAATGTACAAGTCTAGCCATCTCGAAGCATTCTCACTGAGGCTGATCAGCTGAGCAAAGTCCACGGAGGTGAAGTGTTGGCACGAGCAGGTCATCACGGTTGCTTGTCGATGAATGGTGCTGCGTCCACGTTGATGCTACTGTGGTGCAGGCCAAGAACGGTGACAGTGGGTGCCGAAATCACAGGCGAGCCTTGCACTCCCACTCATGGGCTCGACAAGACAGAGCAGCACTTGGGACTATGCCCTTACCGTGCTGCCAGTGGTTTTCCTTGACCTCTGGGAAGGAGTTGAGGTTGCATGGAGTCCTGCACTTCGTCACGAGGTTCTCACCTGGCAAGGCAGCATTCGGGCATACACATAGCTGTGCTGTTGGTGGCAGTGGTACCATGGACACGGTGCCGAAGCTTGGGGCCAAGTGAAGCAGTACACCCCAACTCTTGGCGCACGCCCGACTGTGATTCTGGTGGAGAGCTTCTCCACCATGTCCACACTGCTTGAGCAGTCATTGCTACCCTGTGGTGCCTCACGTACCCGCTCCGCGCGCCACCCTCCTTTTGCTTCTGGCCTCGTCTCACAGCTTGTAGTCGTCATCGTCGTCCTTCCTCGGGTAATGGACTCACGCTACCGCGTGGTCTCTACGCCTTTTCTGTCGTCGTCACAACACCAAACACGACTACCGTGCGCTTCTCCCAACACAGCTATTCACACACTACAGTGCTCCAGAAGGCAGTTGAGAATGTGTCGCAGGGCCCCTTTAATAACCACTAATAAGCCGCAGCCTTTTGGGCTGTAGGCTTAGGTGCCTTTTACTTCCTATTTTGTGTGGATGCAGCTCTTTCGGAAGGATCTCATCAGTGCCATGAAGCTGCCCGACAGCGAGCCACTGGATCCGGACGACTATTGGTTCATCTCAGATGGATGGAAGCAAGAGTGGGAACGAGGAGTCCAGGTGCCCGTCAATCCCGGACATCTGCCAGAGCCCACTGTTAAGTGAGTGATCGTGTTCCAGGGTAGTTTGTATTCTGTGTTGCACGGTTTGTGTCCTCTAAGGATGATCACTTAAGGCTAAGGGGTAGTTTAGAAGAATAAAGCACCAGGAAAATTATCCGCCGTTCTAACTGAAATGTAGAATTGGTAAGGGAAACGGCACTGAACAAAAAGCAATTTACCATTAGTGGGAGCAAATACTGCATGCTCCGCATTGTGTATGTGGTGCTCTACAATTGAGGTGGGGCAACAGCTTTTCGTAAGTCCACATTTTTTTATAGTATTCATGCATCTGTTTCAGCCGTAAATGGCCCATAGCAGCATAACGTCTTATTTGCCTTTATTTGTGGCCTCCTTGCATCTTCTGCTGGCGTGGCACTCATCACAACACGTGAGCCATTTCGAAGGAGGCTGGCTGGAGAAAGGAGGAAAGACATTGGAGGGTCAAGTAGACTTAGAAATGGGTCTCTCACAACCTCTGGAATGAGGTCGTGGATCTTGTTAGCCCACAGTTACTAGTGGCCCATTATTATACCCCTGTCACATGGCACGTGTAATGACATTCACAGCCAAGGTGGTTATGTGTTAATGTCATTTTTATTGCTGCTGCACTGCCGTAGCGAATGACGTTAACACCTAGTGGCATTCGCGCACTGAATGCGGTCACCAAACTCATGCAGTCGCGATATGTGAAATCTTGACGGCAGGTGCTTCACAATAAAATGCAAAATCGATAAGGAAAAGCAAAATGTACACAACATTAAAGTTTTTATTAGCTGCTTTTGTGGCCCTTTGATAACTTTCTGATGTACAGCACGATAGCTGATGCAATTTGTGCAACCGTATTTTTGTTCCCAGACTCTGAGTTTACGGAGTCTGGGAACAAGGGGGGGGGGGGGGGGGGACGCCTCCTTTTGGCCATGTTTACCAATGCGCGTTTGTTGCTTGAGCTGCTTCTGCCGGTTTCGGTGCTTCGTTGTGAATACCTGGAGAGCAACCGTTCATTTTGCACTGATCGTCGTCCATCACAGTGTGTGGGGTTGGCCACTGGTGTCTCCCACGCTCGAGGAACAAAGGACACACCGCAGTGCAAACCAACAGTAGGGCATTTATTTGCACCTTCTACACATAGTAAGCACGCTAGCCGAACTATACAAACCAGGCATGCTAATGCAATACCCCACGCGTAATCGATGACATTCGACTCACTGCAGCAGGATACCGAGCGAAGTAGTTTTCGCCCATGCTGGAACCGTAAGCCTATATTGCTCGCGACGTAAGTCGCGCGAACAGAGGCTCAATCGGCTATCGGGAGAGGCATCCGCGGGTTCGTCCGAGCGGAGCTCATCGCCACCGCGCGCCCGAGCATCGACCACGCGCGACGACGTCCCAAGGCCAAGAGAGAGCGGATCGTTCCCCGTCCGCGGGCGCGCGAATCCTCGCCGCCAGGTAGCGCTACCGCGGGAACCACAGCGCCATCTTCAGCGCAGCGGTGCGCATGACGATGACGTCACGTCTCGTGCCTCGCGGGAAAGCCACCTTAGAGGAGCTTTGAGGAAACGCGAGCGCCACGAGATAGAAACTCATAAGGGGATGTCAACATTCCCACAAGTGACAGGAATGCAGGCACGGTCCACGGCACCGCTGACTGCTGAAGAAATTGAAGTGGCTTTAGGCTAGTCTTGCTTTTGATATTGCATGGATTTCTTGCCTATCAACGCTGCCGAATCGTATTGCGATATATTTTCACATAGCCTGCCATGTTCACTACTGTGTTTCTAACAATAAAGAGAAAATGTGTTAATAAAAGGCATAATTTGTAACATTTTGTTATCCTTGTATCCGGCGGGCAAATACCGACATCACTGGCGAATTTGTATAACCGTGTAGACAAGGAACTGTCATTTTGTATAACCGTGTAGACAAGGAACGCGAAACCACCGCGACATTAGTTGTACATGTCTTGCTGAGAATGACGTTTACATGCACCGTGTGACGGGTATTATTTGTCATTTCTACTGTTGTCATTACCATTTCTACATTTAACTCAAATCTCTAAAAAGAATTTTTATCAAATTACAAATAATTTCTCATTCTCACATGCTCTGCTTCGCTTCATTGTTGGTCGGCTTCGTATGGATGCCGCATTAAGGCAACCCATTTAATATGGTTTATGATGTCTCCTTTGCAGAGTTATCAAGAAGAAGAGTAAATCGAACGATTTCAAGCTGTAAGTATGTTTTGCAGTCACACAGGTAACCATAACTGGAATGATGGACTGGCAACATTTATTTTGTTTCACATGCTGCTTCGATTCACAGGCCTCCAAACAAGTATCTCCGGTTGTCACATGACGAGTTCTTTTCCAACGACCTCCATGTCCTGACCAACGTCAGCACTTTGGCTGAAAAGACCTGCCGTTATGACCTAGACTGCTTAGATCAGCAGTGGTTGCGGGTCTTCAATGAGGAGCGCAGGTCTCTTGGTGAGTCCTCTTGCACCGCTTTGTCTGAAGAGCAACATTTGTCTTTCATTAGTGCAGTTAATGAGGGTACACTTGGCTACTGGCACACAGTATTGTCATTGATGTAGCTACAGGCCATTTATACTGCATACAAACATAGGCCATGGATGGCTTCAAGTTTTGTCCACTGATACAGCATTTTAAATGCTGCGTTTTAAAGGGACCCTGAAACGGTTTTGACGTTTTTGTGCAAACATGGTGATCCAGTAGAGCGAGTCATTAGGATCATTTGAGGGCAGGTTTCAGCGCTGTACGTAAAGTGTGGAATTTACAATAAGGTTTTCAACACGTGCATCGCAAAAGATCTCAGCGGCTCGCCATAAGGCGTTTTCAAATGCCCCCGCCATCAACCGATCGAATGGGAGGCCGCTGATTGGCCCCGAACTGGTCACGTGCACGTAATTTTCAAAACCTAGCTGCGAACAACATGCTTCTACAACGTACTCCTTCGTTTCAGCCAACGGTATCGTCGCGGCATCTGGCGGCGTACACACGAGTCGCCGGCGCTCTATTACAGAGGCTAGCACTGCCGAGGCGGGCGACCTCAGTGAGGATATCGGGGCGCTATGTCGCGGCTGACGCGGGAGGCGCTGTCGTCGCTAGCGCGCACTCCGCAGCAGATCGAGTTGAGGAGGAAGGCGACAGAAATAAGCCCATAGCTGCCTTAGCGCATGGTGCTTCGCTTTATTTATGGTGTGAATGATTTCACAGTTGTGTTGCCTAATCAGTGACGCAATGTCAAAAAGACGTTTTAGGGACCCTTTAAAGACAAGTGCCATATTTATACGATAAGGCGACCCACTTTGTTGAAATTTAAAGTCCAAATATAAGGGGTTGACTTAAAATCAAAAGTGAAACTATAGTGTCAGTCTCTCTCTCTCTCTCTTTTACTTGCTCTTAAGAGGGAGGGTTGACGCACATGCGGATCGACTTACAGTTATGTAAATATGGTAGCATGAATACATTATGCAAAATGCATTCAGACTGAAGGAAAAGATTGACTGAGCATGCAGGAAAATCTAGCTTATGCTGCCACTGTGCAGCACCCTTTGGGCAGGCCTGGGGTTTTTTTTAATGAGCTACTACTTTGATTGGGCGGAATGCCATAGCAGGGCGAGTGGACATGTAAGCTCACTAGGTTATTTGTAACAGTTGATTTACATTCATATATTGAAAACAGCACGAAAAGAATGTGGATGTCCTTGTTCATCTTCTGCTGGCGTGGCACTCATCACAACACGTGAGCCATTTCGAAGGAGGCTGGCTGGAGAAAGGAGGAAAGACATTGGAGGGTCAAGTAGACTTAGAAATGGGTCTCTCACAACCTCTGGAATGAGGTCGTGGATCTTGTTAGCCCGCAGTTACTAGTGGCCCATTATTATACCCCTGTCACATGGCACGTGTAATGACATTCACAGCCAAGGTGGTTATGTGTTAATGTCATTTTTATTGCTGCTGCACTGCCGTAGCGAATGACGTTAACACCTAGTGGCATTCGCGCACTGAATGCGGTCACCAAACTCATGCAGTCGCGATATGTGAAATCTTGACGGCAGTGCTTCACAATAAAATGCAAAATCGATAAGGAAAAGCAAAATGTACACAACATTAAAGTTTTTATTAGCTGCTTTGTGGCCCTTTGATAACTTTCTGATGTACAGCACGATAGCTGATGCAATTTGTGCAACCGTATTTTTGTTCCCAGACTCTGAGTTTACGGAGTCTGAGAACAAGGGGGGGGGGGGGGGGGGGACGCCTCCTTTTGGCCATGTTTACCAATGCGCGTTGTTTGCTTGAGCTGCTTCGGCCGGTTTCGGTGCTTCGTTGTGAACACCCTGGAGAGCAACCGTTCATTTTGCACTGATCGTCGTCCATCACAGTGTGTGGGGTTGGCCACTGGTGTCTCCCACGCTCGAGGAACAAAGGACACACCGCAGTGCAAACCAACAGTAGGGCATTTATTTGCACCTTCTACACATAGTAAGCACGCTAGCCGAACTATACAAACCAGGCATGCTAATGCAATACCCCACGCGTAATCGATGACATTCGACTCACTGCAGCAGGATACCGAGCGAAGTAGTTTTCGCCCATGCTGGAACCGTAAGCCTATATTGCTCGCGACGTAAGTCGCGCGAACAGAGGCTCAATCGGCTATCGGGAGAGGCATCCGCGGGTTCGTCCGAGCGGAGCTCATCGCCACCGCGCGCCCGAGCATCGACCACGCGCGACGACGTCCCAAGGCCAAGAGAGAGCGGATCGTTCCCCGTCCGCGGGCGCGCGAATCCTCGCTGCCAGGTAGCGCTACCGCGGGAACCACAGCGCCATCTTCAGTGCAGCGGTGCGCATGACGATGACGTCACGTCTCGTGCCTCGCGGGAAAGCCACCTTAGAGGAGCTTTGAGGAAACGCGAGCGCCACGAGATAGAAACTCATAAGGGGATGTCAACATTCCCACAAGTGACAGGAATGCAGGCACGGTCCACGGCACCGCTGACTGCTGAAGAAATTGAAGTGGCTTTAGGCTAGTCTTGCTTTTGATATTGCATGGATTTCTTGCCTATCAACGCTGCCGAATCGTATTGCGATATATTTTCACATAGCCTGCCATGTTCACTACTGTGTTTCTAACAATAAAGAGAAAATGTGTTAATAAAAGGCATAATTTGTAACATTTTGTTATCCTTGTATCCGGCGGGCAAATACTGACATCACTGGCGAATTTGTATAACCGTGTAGACAAGGAACTGTCATTTTGTATAACCGTGTAGACAAGGAACGCGAAACCACCGCGACATTAGTTGTACATGTCTTGCTGAGAATGACGTTTACATGCACCGTGTGACGGGTATTATTTGTCATTTCTACTGTTGTCATTACCATTTCTACATTTAACTGAAATCTCTAAAAAGAATTTTTATCAAATTACAAATAATTTCTCATTCTCACATGCTCTGCTTCACTTCATTGTTGGTCGGCTTCGTATGGATGCCGCATTAAGGCAACCCATTTAATATGGTTTATGATGTCTCCTTTGCAGAGTTATCAAGAAGAAGAGTAAATCGAACGATTTCAAGCTGTAAGTATGTCTTGCAGTCACACAGGTAACCATAACTGGGATGACGGACTGGCAACATTTATTTTGTTTCACATGCTGCTTCGATTCACAGGCCTCCAAACAAGTATCTCCGGTTGTCACATGACGAGTTCTTTTCCAACGACCTCCATGTCCTGACCAACGTCAGCACTTTGGCTGAAAAGACCTGCCGTTATGACCTAGACTGCTTAGATCAGCAGTGGTTGCGGGTCTTCAATGAGGAGCGCAGGTCTCTTGGTGAGTCCTCTTGCACCGCTTTGTCTGAAGAGAAACATTTGTCTTTCATTAGTGCAGTTAATGAGGGTACACTTGGCTACTGGCACACAGTATTGTCATTGATGTAGCTACAGGCCATTTATACTGCATACAAACATAGGCCATGGATGGCTTCAAGTTTTGTCCACTGATACAGCATTTTAAATGCTGCGTTTTAAAGGGACCCTGAAACGGTTTTGACGTTTTTGTGCAAACATGGTGATCCAGTAGAGCGAGTCATTAGGATCATTTGAGGGCAGGTTTCAGCGCTGTACGTAAAGTGTGGAATTTACAATAAGGTTTTCAACACGTGCATCGCAAAAGATCTCAGCGGCTCGCCATAAGGCGTTTTCAAATGCCCCCGCCATCAACCGATCGAATGGGAGGCCGCTGATTGGCCCCGAACTGGTCACGTGCACGTAATTTTCAAAACCTAGCTGCGAACAACATGCTTCTACAACGTACTCCTTCGTTTCAGCCAACGGTATCGTCGCGGCATCTGGCGGCGTACACACGAGTCGCCGGCGCTCTATTACAGAGGCTAGCACTGCCGAGGCGGGCGACCTCAGTGAGGATATCGGGGCGCTATGTCGCGGCTGACGCGGGAGGCGCTGTCGTCGCTAGCGCGCACTCCGCAGCAGATCGAGTTGAGGAGGAAGGCGACAGAAATAAGCCCATAGCTGCCTTAGCGCATGGTGCTTCGCTTTATTTATGGTGTGAATGATTTCACAGTTGTGTTGCCTAATCAGTGACGCAATGTCAAAAAGACGTTTTAGGGACCCTTTAAAGACAAGTGCCATATTTACACGATAAGGCGACCCATTTTGTTGAAATTTAAAGTCCAAATATAAGGGGTTGACTTAAAATCAAAAGTGAAACTATAGTGTCAGTCTCTCTTTCTCTCTCTCTTTTACTTGCTCTTAAGAGGGAGGGTTGACGCACATGCGGATCGACTTACAGTTATGTAAATATGGTAGCATGAATACATTATGCAAAATGCATTCAGACTGAAGGAAAGATTGACTGAGCATGCAGGAAAATCTAGCTTATGCTGCCACTGTGCAGCACCCTTTGGGCAGGCCTGGGGTTTTTTTTAATGAGCTACTACTTTGATTGGGCGGAATGCCATAGCAGGGCGAGTGGACATGTAAGCTCACTAGGTTATTTGTAACAGTTGATTTACATTCATATATTGAAAACAGCACGAAAAGAATGTGGATGTCCTTGTTCATCTTGTGGTGTGTCCTTTTCGTGCTGTTTTAAAATTATGTAGGTTATTTAGGGCCAGTATATATACATATTTATATTTGTTTACTGCTTTGATAAAATTTCGTCACATATATGGCTCAGAGAACTTTGCACTCCACAATGCCATCATCCTTTTCTGCAAGGGTAAATATTGGCACCTTATTGACAACTGTTACAGTATAGCTCAGTAATGGATATGACATAGTCAATTTTGCTTTCCATTTAACTTTGTTGTAACAAGGTTAAAGCATATGCGCTTTGTTGTACCTTGTCTAGACAATACTTCTCTCTTTTGCATCATTCAGGCCTGGAAACCTTGTCTGAGCTGACTATGGAGATGATCTTGGAAGACTTCGAGACACAGGTAAGGCATGTAAATTTGTTACTGACGTAAATATTGTGTTTTTCATATGTTCCCATGGGCTGTGGTTGCATGTTCTTGGTGCAGAGGCATAGGAAACTGCTTTAAATATGGGAAGGGATGATGCTTAATAAGACATAGCAACTGCCTCCTTGGAGTGGCAGGAAACAATCTAGAAGGTGATGCTGTTCTTGTGGGCTGTATTTCTACTCACTCTGCAGTCAGCTAACTATACTCCAATTTTATTCCGCTTTATTTCTCACCTTTGTGTGTAGTCTGATGCTTGTGTAGGACTTTGTCTTCTTGACGTGCTGCTCTTATGACCAGCGTCTCATTGTGGTCAATTTCTATCACAGTGCTATGACAAGCTTCAGAGAGAGATCCGGACAGAGCAAGGGTTGGGCATTGAGTATGACGAAGACGTGGTCTGCGATGTCTGCCGTTCGGTAACTAGCATTCTTGCTTTTCTGTGTCATCTGCTGCAACACCTGTGTGCTAGTGTGAGGAAACCTACTTCTTCTGCATTGTGTGCAGTGGTATCGCATGCCACTTATTTGCGAACATCAGCTGATGTTCTGCCGTATTACACACAGGCCCAGTCCTAGTTTTGAAGGGACATTCAAGAAAACGGCAGTCTTGAATGAACTTATTGCAATAGAAACGATGTAAGAACGAGAGTGATGGTGGCAGCACTTAAGTTCCTGCAAATATTTGCATTGACATCATTGATTTCAGCGAGTTCTTCCAGTCTAATCAGTCTTTGTTAGTAAAGGGGAACTAGGTTGTGCTATAACAAAGCCAAAGACTGAATTTGTCAAATTTAAGAGAATTTCTGCTGAGCCACAACATACTGCATGCTGCCACTGTGACTTCTCTGCAGTGTTGAAGCTGTGTAACTACAACCATTTTCTGTCAATCAACTTATTACCACCTAACAAAAAATATAGTTGAAAGGGACTTACGTCATTTAGTGTTTCTCTCTAGTGCCCATTTAACCACTACCTTGCCATTTTCTTGAGGTTAGGCCACTGAGCGCTGTTCCTATGTTGCACATTTCGCATCTTCTTGTCTTGCAGCCGGACTCTGAGGAAGGCAACGAAATGGTTTTCTGCGACCAGTGTGACCTGTGTGTGCATCAGGCCTGCTATGGCATCCAGCGGATCCCGGAAGGGTCGTGGGTATGCCGGACCTGTGCCCTGGGCATACGACCTCCCTGCGTGCTGTGTCCCACCCGAGGTGGTGCCATGAAGAGCACACGGTCAGTGCATCGGGGCCTGCATGTTGCATGAGTGTGCATGCTAGAATGTTGCTTGCCTTCGTTGCTGTTGGTGCTTTTAAATGCACATAACATTTCTTGAGCCTGCATGGCATGTTCCGAGGCATTGGACAAGCCGGCTACCCACGTGGCATCACCCCCCTCTCCTTCTGCATGCCCACACACACACAAGCACATGCATGTGCACAAGATGGTGATGCACGAGTACACTGGAAGATCGATGAACATAATCAAAAGTGTTAACAATGTTCTGACAGCATGGTTTGAACACTGCATCTCTAATATCAGTGTTTAGTGTTCTGACCACTGTGCCACGGGTGTTATGACCACTATGCTACTATACCATAAGATGAAACACTGCCTATAACGAACCTCAGTACAACGAATTTCATGATGTTACTGAGATTTTCAATTACTTGCCGCAGTTACAGTGGCTAGAATAGAAGTGTGATTACCACCAAGCGGCGCATATGTGACCCTGGACTTCCCTTTCCCACGCGTCACAGAGTGGCGTCAGAGCCGGCAGCATGGTCTGCACACTTCCCTGTTCTATCCACTGTACTGCAACTCCATAGAAGAGCACGTATTTGTAACCTCCAGCAGTGGGAAACACCCTTGCGTTCCCCCCCTACCAACTACGGAGTAATTTCCTCTCAAACATCGAATGCTAGCACGAGCAGTGGCCGGATCCACTGCGGCGGCTACCCCACTGACGATGGATTGCAAAGCAGCGTCATCAGGAGTGGCATGCATGCAACTTCCGCATCAACCCTGCTTCTGCAGAGTGCTGCCAGTGAAACATGAACAGGGAGGGGTTATGTCTGTGTGGGCCTTACTTCCTTCTTAGCTCCCCCGCGTCATTCGAGCCGTTGACTATTGCTGTCACAGCTGTGTCCTATCCTCCTCTGTCCAAACCTCGCAGTCTACACTCGTTACTAAGGATCCGCATACTTTCATTTATAACGGATGACATTTCAATATAAGCTTGGTCCGTGTGTATTGTCTATGCAACAAAGTCCGCCTTTAAGGGGGGACGCGGCTTTCGAATCGCGAAAAATGCCAAAAAAATCGATTTTTTGAAAATAGTATGTTCAGTTTCTGCAACTCTTTCTCTCACCGATTCCAAAATATCTTTGCTGAAAACCGCGTAGAAATGCCCTAAATAATTCATTTTACTAACGAAGGAGGCGAAAATCATCGCGCCAATAACGAAAAAACTGCGTTTTTCAAACCGCAATAGCTCCGCGACTACGCTACCGGCCGCCGCCATCTTGGGCGCGTTGAAAAGAGCAGTTCTCCGTCTTCAAATTTCCCGCTTCAGCTAGCTCCTCCCCGCCAAAACAAGCGCACAAAAAGCAAATGTTCGGAGGTCGTTTTGAGGGCTCCGACTGGCCGCATCCGCCATATTGCCCGAGCGCGCTTCGCTATTGGTCTGACGCTCCCACGTGGGGCGAACGTCGTCTGCTGCTTGCGCGTCCCGAGGTTACGGCTGTCGAGTGGCGCTACGTAGTTGCGTGTTCGCATTCGCTCTGTGGTTGCTGATCGACGCTCATTGAGAACGGAACTACGTTTCAGTTTGGCAGGCGCACGGGACACACCCGCCGCACGTACGATCGCGATAAGATAACGGCGGCGTGCCGCGAACATTGCAAAGCGCGTCTCCGACCGACAGACATCGGACCCGCGGACGTTCCGCTTATCAGCAGCGCGGTCGCGTCGGACCTACGAAGGCCATCATGTGGCGGCACCGCGGACTCGCAACCGAGCATTACGTGCGGTAGGCGGTACTTTGACGCCCCGCGCCGCGTCCACACACACCGCACGCCTACGGCTCGGAGTCGCGCTAGGCCTAACTGCGCATCGGCTGCTGGCGGAGCAGCCGAGCACGTCGCACGGCGGCTTTTCGGATAAGTGGCAAGACATTTCGGGCATCGGCTACTCAAACCGCGAGGCCAAGCACGTTGCGCGCCGACTATTCGGATACGCGGATCGGCATTTCGTGCAAACGCCGCTACAACACGGCGCGCGTAGACTTGGACCCCGCGATCGCTCAGATCGCTCACTTCGCGGACAAATGAAGTGCGGTCAGCAAGCACTGGTAGTGTAGTTTAGGTGCACTTTATGCCTTGCTTAGTATCACTGAGAGTTCTTGTGAACGTTCTGACACCTTGTATATTGTATGCCTCGCAGGGTAGCCAAGGGAAGAAGACGGAAGGGGGGGGGGGGGGGTCGCGTGAAACTAGCTACTCAACCTCATGCCTCAACTTCTTGCCTCATAAAATAAAGTACTCAGAAATCAATCACAGTAACTATGTCTTTACCTTTACTGTCTCTTAATTCGGGAAGGAAGTATAGCTGTCATGTTGAGAGTCATGTGTTGCGATCATAATTCTGTGATTATTCATTATTGTGCAATCATATGCAAGACCACTAATTACATTTAGCATGAATCCAAGAAATCTGGTAAATTACTACAGTTAGTGGACCCAATTGTATAACAAACTTTATATTCTGCAGTGTCTGTTACACCACCCCTTCATGCAGGTAACTTGCATTGAAATTTATGCATAGAACATGGTCATTGTAAATCATAAAAGGAGGCCATAAAAAAATAAAGATGGGCAACAAAGGCACACCAGATGGGAGGCCACATGTCCAACAAGTCTAACGTCACAAAACAAGCCAAAAATTACAGTAATGGTGTGCTTGAGAGAAGTTAAGAGGTGCTTAAACTTTAAGAGCACTTTTCTCAAAACAGTTTTTTTGGCATGTCGCTTAGCTCGTGGAGCAGATATCTTGGCAGCTACTTCACACATTTTGATTCCGTTTGTTTTGTAAGGCTCCTTGAACTCTGCTTCAGGGGGAGACACTCTTCTTTTTTCATTTTAATGCTTTAAAATTTTTTGGTAGGGTTTCTAGTTTCCAGTGCAAGTGTGCTTATTGCAGTGTCGCTGGAAAATACCTAAACTACATATCTTTGTGTTGCAAAAAAAAATATTTTGGGAGTGTCACCCCCTTCTGCATACATTTGGCTGTGCATCCAGTGTTTATCAACTCTTTGCTTAGTTTTGTAAGTACTCCAGACCCTCCACGAGGTTCGCTAAAGGAATAATTTGTCATGCAAAAAGTTTTTGTTGTATCGCTTTGAAATTTTTATGAAAGCATCACAGAGCAGTTCTTAGTGTCTGTGCCAATTTTCATCAACATACACCAAAAAATAAGAAAGTTTGTACCGAAAGCCACGTCCCCCCTTAACGGACCACGCTGCTATGGACATTCGGCTGCAGTTGTAATCAGCAGCCATCTTTTCCGAACCGGACTTATAAAACATGCTTTTGCTGTGTCAAAGTGGTCTGACAATAGACTTGAGTCACTTCAGCAATGCTTTTAGTGCAGCAGTGCTTGAGCGTTTAATTTTCATTGTGGCTGGCAACATCGGAGGCTCTTGGCCAAGTCGAGCTTCTAGCCAAGCCAACCTTAGGACAGGCATAGTGGACAATACCTTCAGGTCAGTACTGTCGAGTGGTGTGGAGAGGAGAAAAGTCTGGGGACATTTGCCCCTTGAATATCTAGCTTTGCCTAGGTGCTACTGAGCATATGATGTTTAGTCGAGATCATGGCAGCCGTGGTTCGCCTGTGTCACTGGTGGGGGGCGGGGTTAACATAGGTCGCCACGCACGTGGTGCGCCATCGCCGTTCTCACTATTTTGCTTTTGTCACTGCTGCCAGAGGCAGGTCAGTGACGGGCACTAGCGCATCCGCCGCTGACACCAACGCAATTCTGTAGTATGCATTCATTAAAACAGCAAGTACATACTACAGAATTGCGTTGGTGTAATGGCAGGTGTGCTAGCATTTGTCGCTGATGCTCCTGGCACTGGCAGTATTGAGAGCGCCAAAGGCACACCACGAAACGGCGACCTATGTTAACTGGCCCCCCAGTGACACGACCAAGACACGGACAGTAAAATGACCAGTTTGTGTTTGCTTGACGCACGCTGGGGACCTTGGGGATGAACAGACCAAACATCACCATCCACAGTAGCACCTAGGCAAAGCCAGATCTCCAAGGTGCAAAGATGCCTAGAATTTTCATCTTGCAAGTGCATGTCCTCGTGCATGCGCAGAGAGGACTAAACTCGTCGGTACTGATGTTATATGAAGGATGGTGCTGTGACGTTATTTGTCGTGCCATTCACTTGTGCCGGACTGTGATAGTAGCTTCCAAAAGAGGAAGCAAATTTCATTGAGCAACGAGATTAAGATTTTGGATGTAGTTGCGCAGTGAAAAGCAAGTGCACACAGCAAGCGGACACCGCAATGATGAGCTAAGCAGACTGTGAATTCAATTGTGAGCAATAAAGCTATCATAGGCAGGCAAGTGTTGGGTGAAATTAATCTTAAACGCTTCTAAGCATTTGTGTGCTGGATTTTTACTTCCAACATTTGTCACTTAATCTGCAATTTTGTAACAGCATTGTTAGACATCGCAACCAAGGTTTCGAAAGTGTGGTGCTCTGTTCTCCATTAAAAACAGTGATGTCATATATCAGGCTGCACAAAGGCATACATAATGATGGCAACCAGTGAATGTGCTAGTACAACTTATCACTGGCAACCCTATCACGACAGTCTGTTTGGGGGCAGTGTGTGTGGTGGAGCACCATCGTAACGCACACCACATGTTAGTAGATGATAACCCAGAAACTGTGCCGCCGTTTGGCGTGAAGCAGCGCGAATGGCGTTAAAGCATGCAGTTTGCGATGCATCATGTCACCGCCATAGGACATACATGCCTGACCACAGTTCAGTGCATGCTACTAAGCCGCACACCATGGGTTCACACTATGTGCAAATGATGTGAGCTCGCAAGTAATCTTTGTAGACAGTGCATTTATTAAGTGATGGCGATGCTGCAATCAACAACAGATGCACCATGAGCACTCAACAAGCAAGATGGTGGCCCTGATGTTTCCGATATAGTGGCATCCGTGCAAGTGTTCTGTGGCGTTATTCGGCAAACTTAATGCATTTGAGCTCAGTTAGAGTCACCATGGGGTCTAATGGTTCAGAAAATTTTATCGTGGAAACACAGTTTAGCGACGTTTAATTGTTGAGAGATACAAAATGTGTTGAATCCTACAGGTTTTTGCCAGGGATTGCGAGATGTTTCATTGTTGTGAGAATTTTGTTGTTCCGCGATTTTATTATTGTGGAATTCAGCTGTATTCATTTCCTGCAGGAGCGGCCAGAAGTGGGCTCACGTAAGCTGTGCGTTGTGGATACCGGAAGTTAGCATTGGGTGTGTTGAGAAGATGGAGCCCATTATGAAAATCTCTCAGATCCCGGTGAGTAGTAGCTGATATTGGCCTAGTTAGTATTTACCTACTTATGTTGGCCTAGTTAGTAGTATTTACCTACTGTACTGCTGTTTTGCAACCATGCCTACCAGCCTAGTCGTTGGGCCCTGACCTGTTGCCTTTGTCGAGAACGGATTGGCGCCTGCATTCAGTGTTCCGTAAGTGATGAACACCCTTCTTTTTCTTTAGAGGTCCTTAGCTCTGGTGGTCTGCAGCATATCAAAAACACCTCCTAACTGTTCCTGCAGGTGAAGGCTTGCAAGCGGGCTTACCACGTCACCTGTGCGTTTGAGAACGGCCTTGATATGAAACCAATCATTGATGATAATACCGTTGACGAGGTTAAGCTCAAGGTGAGTTTTCTCTTGTTGAAAGTCAGTGCTTGTGACCCTAAGTAAATTAGAAGGGGCTTTTTGACCCTCCGCAGTTGAAGATGTCTAGCCACTAGCCATTTTGTGTCCACTCTGGTTAAATGCTCTCAAACCTGTTCTGGCCGTTGCGAGCGAAAAAAAAAAACTGTACAAGGAAAACTCGTGGAATATTTATTTTGCTGTTGCTCTTTTAAGACTACGACTTGCAGCTGCGTAAGTACTGTGCAGGGTATTGTTGCTTCGTGGCGACGAAAGGAGAAAGCAGTCGTTTTGTTTGCTAACTGTGCTTATAGTTGATGGCTTCTGAAAGTTTATGCAATGAAAAATCCGTCGTGCTAAAGAGTTCCATAAGGTCATTCTGTGATAATTTTGAAGGTTGTTGCTTAGCCCCTAATATATCTTAGCAGGATGAAGTGCATTGCTCAATTGTACATTTGTTGCTTTGCAGTCGTACTGCCCAAAGCACAGCAAGAAGAAAGAGGTGCACCGAAAGGAGGCGTCGTCGGACGACTCGGACAAGAAGGCAAGCGCCGTCTCCCACCAGCGTGATGCTGAGGTCACCAACGAGGAGAGAGAGTGCGCCCGACTGGCCAAGTACGACTTCCATATCCATTGTCCTTATTCATACGGCTGAGAGAGCTGTACAGTGAAAAATAGGCCACGGTGCCCTCAGTTGCCAAGTTCTTACTTGAATGCCTCCGTATTCCTTGAATACTTATTCTTGGGGATCTTAAACATTGAAGTATTATTTTCGTGTATGTGTTTGCAAGTCATAGAGGTGAATATGGGAGCCGAATC